>BKCP01010571.1:11581-23981 GCA_008636005.1 Striga asiatica | reverse complement strand
GAGGTATGTTTGAGACAGTTTAGTTCCGGGTTGGGTGGCCGAGGCCTTTATACCCACCTGATGACCGTTGGGAGGGGCGAGGCCCTTTCGTACCCCATCGGCGTGTGCACACGAGCGGCTACGGCCGAGGGTCTTTTGACCACAGATCAGAACAGACATCAGAGATCAGTTTACAGTTTCAGCTCTTATATATTTATGTTTCATGATACGTTATTATAGATGATGTTTTGTTCAGTACTGGTCTTTGCGGAGCATAGTGGTTTGCTCACGCCCCCATTGTGTTTTTCAGGAGACGGAGTCGAGCGTGCCGGATGAGCACAGATGTGGCGCAGCGTGGTCATGAGAGTCAGACATATTTTACCAGCATTTTTATGTCCTAAATTTATGATCATGTGTATTTTATTCAGTTTATGTACGCATGTTATGTATTCGTATTTCGGATGCTTCCGCCAGCGAGTTCTTCTAGACAGTGCGAGATAGTACAGACTATGCATGTATAATTCCATAATCCGCGAGCGGACAGTTTGGTTGCATGTTTTATTATGTTTGTGGGCAAGCCCAAGTTTCAGTTTAAGTTTTTATCTGCCACATCCCGCAATAAGTCAGTATTTTCGAAAACCCAGCTCGCACGTTCTTTCGAAAATAAAAACAAAAATTTTACTCTGATTTTCAAAGCTAGTAGTAAGGCGGGGTGTGACATCTACCCATACCTGATAGATATTTGTGAGAATTTGGAAATTCTCCAGATAGTCGGACTTTTGCTTCAATCAACCATCGAAGATCATTTGGTATATTATAGAGCTTTAGCACTCTCAATCTTTCTACTCGAGATCGATAAATTTTCTTTATGATATTAAGTGGAAGAAAAGAATAAGATCTGCGAATATTGGAGAGTGCCAGATCCATTTGTTAGTTCGGACCATTGCTGAGGAAGATCGTCGACTGTTGCAGCCAGTTTATAGACAGAAGATGCGTATGAGATACGCTTATAATCGGTGTGACCGACGCGCATGATGGATGATTGTCCATTATAATATACCGAGTGTCTTCATCTGCTATCAGAGTGCATTTAATGCAGCCGAAAGCAGATGTGAGATGTCAGTAATAATAATATCTCGTGTATTATTGTGATGACTACTGATATGTTAATATCAGATCAATTGGTAGCGAGAAGCTGATATTAGAACGTGTTTTTAGATTTTGATGTTCTGATATGTGCATAGTTGTATGTATTTCAGTTTCAGTATTTCCGAGGACGGAAATAATTTTAAGGGGGATAGATTGTAATGCCCCGTTTGAATATTAGATTTTTTCGAGTTTATTTTAATTAATGGCACTTTATTTTATTATTTATATGCCTTGATTATATATGCTATCATTATGTGGATAATATAATTATATAACTTGTTCGATTTTATCGATCGCCATTTGAACTTCGGTTTAATCGCGTAAGCCGAATTGTTGTTTGTTTTAATTCGTTTTTGAAACCTAGCCTATTCATGGAGTTAGCCACGGTTCATGCATGGTAATAAGAGCTTATTAAGTATTTTCTAAGCCTAAGTAAGTCTTGGAAGCATTATCAATAGTCAAAGCTCTTTTAGCCTCACTTTACGCAACTTATTGCCGGGGGTAATAAACAGCGAGCCACTCCCATTTCTTGAGCCAATGGCTCATTTTATGGTCATTTTCTTTCAAGTATCATGATGTGCGACTGTAACCAGGCGGGTTAGGATTAATATGAGCCAATTTAGTCCATGAGAAGGTGTAGGAAAGTCAACAAACATTGGCATCTAGTGAGAAATGTGCTAGGTTATTATTATATTGCATGTGCTAGTTTGTTTTTACATTAGAGGTGTAAGATCCTTGTCCCCCATGTTCCTTGATGACAAAAATCAGAGCATCTTAAGCCTTACCAACCAAAAAACTCGGCCATATGCTCAAGTTTCACATGCACCTAAGAGTTAGAGAGGTTCCCTTACACATGCATCTAAGACTCTTCATTATTTGTCCCTTTCATTGCCTAAGAGTCAACACCCATGTGAAGCCTTTAGTTAAGGCATTTACTCAGCTTAATAAGCTAAATTTAACCCTTATAATTTTCTTGCATCATAACCCCAAAGTCCTCTCCAAACACTTAGAAGCAATATCAAGTCCAAGAGCAACTTAGAGCCTTTGCCGAGAAGAACTTCAACCTAGTTTCATCTCATTTTTCTTGAAGACTAGAAGAGGTTAGTATGCTAAATCCATTTAGCACGTAATGTAGCGGAGTTAATGTGTTATTATGTGTGTTAAAGTGTAACTAAGTTTCATTTTATATGAGGATATATCCATGTTGAAGGGAGATCATGTAGTAAATGACTTATATTTCGATTTATATTGCCTCTGTTGTGTTGCTGTAAAGGGCATGAAATACTAATTTAATGAAGTTGTGTTCTTTATATGATATGTGATAATTCTGTTGTGGTTCTGTGAGTTTTGGAACTTCGAAAACCTGATTTAAAATGAGAGAGATATGATTTTTACAAAAATATAGCGCGAGCAGTTTTTAACAAAACCCGGCAGCAAGTTTATGTTGAATGTTTTACCTGTTTGTTGCATTTTAATGTGCTCAAATAGAAATATGATCTTCATGAAAGCTATAGGTCTTTTTCTAAGCTTTCTGATGAGGTACAATTCATGTTGATATGATTACTGTAGCTCGGTTTGTGTTAGATAGAAGTAGGATAAACAAGTAGTGAGTTATACTTTTAGACAGCAAGGTGATTCTACATGTTAGTTGCTTTTACTCCTCTGTAATGACCTTATCTACCTTAGCATTCTAAATGAAAGTTGTAGAACTGTCTCTTAGGTTTCTAACAAGGTAATAAGAATGTCAATATGATAAGTGTAGCATGAGATGTCAGTTTTGTAAAAATGTTATGCAAGCAGTTTTTGAAAAATCCGACTGAGTATATGATATTGATGTTTGGTCTGAAAGTGATGTTCTAACATGCTCAAATGTGAAAGTGATCTTCATGAAAATTGTTAGTATGCTTCTCGTCTATCCATTGGTTTTAAAATCTGATCAATTGGAGGTCTATATAATGATTTAGACTATAAATACCGAAGTGCTGTTTGTAAACTGAACCAAGTTCCGACAGATTTTATGACCCAAATATTTTGTGCTTAAAACTGTTGATAATGCCATTATTTGACAATGTGGTCTTCTGCAAAGTTGATTAAAATTGAGTTAGCTACATTTTGGTTTTTGGAATTTCCTTGATAGCATGTCTATAGCTCCATTTATATTGAATATACTGAGGTTCTGTCCATTACATGTTTCCAGATTTTTCACAGTATCCCCGTTTCATATGTTTGATGTTCTAAGGCCTGCTAAATGAAATTAATTGCTTCTGATGTCTTCATAAGAATTTTAGAGGCATGTCTTAGGATTCATATGCAACTGGTTTCGTGTCAATATGAATTGTGTGCTGCATTGGGTGTCGATTTCAAAATCGCTGCGCGGGTTGTATTTCGAAAATTTATGTGGTGTTTTCGAAAATAAAATCTATCTTTTTAATGCTTGCTAATATGACTTATATGGGCTGAATTGACCTAAGTGTTTTTGATATAAATGTTGATATGAGTGTATCTATGTGTTGGATAGTCTTTGATAGGAACCTCGTAACCATTGTAGGTGTTTGACGAGCCGTGCTATCATCCTATCGACTCTTGAGTATTTAATTGATATTTCGGTACCAGATGGGTTTGTTATTCAAAAATTTTCTATGCATATGCGTGACTTTAATTGTGATGAAAGTTTGGTCTGATCTATGTATGAAAATGAACATGTAGCCTATCAATGTGAGCTTGATGGTCATCGGTACGGTTGTCCCCGTATGATAAGATACGGTTACCCTGTGAGGTAAATCTCATAAAGACCTCTGAGAAGGCCGTTTCATTGATGTGGCACGCACTCCCATGTTTCACTGATATGGCATGGCTTAGCTTTGATGAGCATAGATGTACATGAGTGAGCCTTTGATGAGACTAGAGTCATTGATGTGACTAGAGATGTGACATGATTTATTGTTTATGTTCATGCTGCGACCATACCATTTATATGTTATTCATATGCATAGTGTGAGTACGATATTTAACTGTACTCACTCCCACCTGCTCTTCACGGATGCAGGTTAAGCAGTTGGCAGGTGACGAGACAAGACGGGTGGTGGTCATGTTTTTATTTATTGCTTATTTATTTTCTTCCGCTCATTTAAGGAACTCATGTTGAGATATTTTGATTATGTCGTTTTGAACTTGGAATTATGAATTATCTTTATGATTTGGAACTTAATAAATGCTAGTTTTGTTTATGATTTATTATTCGTGCATTCTGTCTTTATCTGATGTGTTGGCATTTTCGGATAAAAGTTTTCGGTAAAATAAGTAGCGCCCACTAAGTTTTTATTAAATTGAGATTTGCGAAAAATTAACTCTGATTTTTATTAATTAAATTCGATAAATATTTAAAATAAAGTGAGGATTTACATAGGTCGTCACCTTTTGAACTTTAAGATTAGCGAATAGACAATTTGGATCTTTATATTTTCTGCTTGCAGTTTATTTGGTAGACTTCCTCATTTAGCAATTTCTGCTAAAGGTGTCTTCTTTTAACAAATAAAATGAAGAATTTCAAAGGCAAAGAGTCACTTACACCACCCCCAGAAAACAATGCAATTTTTCAAGCCAGTAAAAAAAGATATAGAGAAGATGCTATTGAAAGATGGAGATTAAAAAAACTTAAGAAAGCAACCACAACACTGCATGGATCTAATTTACAAGAAAATGTTCCTAATGCATCCAGTTGTACTTCTACACGTTCGCATAATTATATAAGAACTGAAAAACATAAATATCTTATTGGCGCAAACAATTGACGAGTGTTAAGAAGCCAACCTATATATAAGCAGAATACAAGAAGTTTAGAATTAAACGATAGCAATGCACCATCTTCTTCGCACACCCAAGGTATGTACATAAATAAAATATACATAAATCAGAAAAAATAAAAATAAAATTGATTCAATAGTATTGAATATACTTTAACACTTGTCACAGGTCCTGCTTGTAGTAATCCATCTCATACAGGGTTTGCTGGTAAGGTTTTTTGAAATTTTAGATTATCCTACACACAAATACATCCAACACATAAAAATAATTATTCCGTTTACTCTAATAGGTGAGGCTCAATTAAACAATTATTGCATATTGGATAATATTCCAGGTAAGCCTTTTGTTCTGTCTAAAAGAAAAAATTTTCCGCATTGTAACGCTATAAAACTACCTCATGAAACAAAAAATTTTTGCTGCTCAAATGGAGATGTTAAACTAGCAAGTAATCCAGCAGCGCCTCTGCTACAAGAATTGCTTTTTTCATCATCGGAAGAGGTAAAATTCTTTAGAAATTGTATTAGAACAATTATTAACCAATTCGCGTTCACTTCCCTCGGAGTAAAGTGTGACGAAAACTTAATTCAACGTAATAAGGGAATATATACATTTAAAATACAGGGACAAATGTATCACTTTATTAATGATTTAGAAGCCTCTACAAACCTTCAACTTTACAATTATGATACTGATAATGAAATTGCTAATCGTATAAAGGCCTGCCCAAGGCTAACTGAAAGTATAACAGAAAAAATTATTTATGTGCTTAAAGATAATCCATATGCTAAATTTTTCAGAACTTTGACTAACCTAATTAATTTTGATGATTACAAGATAGTATTACGAACTGTTCCAAAAGTTGATCAAAGAGTTTATAATAAGCCTAATACTTCAGAAGTTGCTGCTTTATGGGTCGAAAATGAAGACACTAACCCTTTATCCGAGAGAAACATTCAGATATACAACCGTAGCGGCCAGTCTCATAAAATACAATACTATTTTGCTTGTTATGATCCACTCCAATACCCTTTACTTTTTCCATTGGGCGAACATGGCTGGCACCAAGGGATTGAAAAAATGGGAACAAAATCTTTGATAAGCTCACCCCAAACTGGTCTCGGATATCCCACTATTTCCATTTGTGATGTAGAATCTCCATAAGAGTTAATTGAAAGAGAAAACAATAGTAAGTTGCATCACATAGTACTACTTTTTATTTGTAATATAACAAAAAATATTAAATATAATAGCTAAAACTAAAACAAGCCTTGTTTTTTGGCAGTTAATGCCCGTGTACAAAAAGGTCGAAGTTTTGTTTCAATGAGAGATTATTACGCTTATAAATTACAGATAAGAGAAATGATGAATCATGTTTATTAAACATTGGTAGGTTATTCCAACAATATATAGTAGACATGCATGTCAAGATAGAATCACAACGCCTGGATTTCTTTAAAAAACAACAAACAGAAATTAGACAAGAATTTCTGCAGGGTATACAAGATTCAATGGCATCTGGTGAAACTGATGCATCCAAAATAGGCCAAAGAATTTTTTTACCGGCAGGCTTTATTGGTGGGCCTAGAAATATGAAAAAAAGATATTTAGATGCAATGGCCTTAGTTCAAATGTTTGGCAAACCTGATATATTTTTGACAATGACATGCAATCCTAATTGGCCAGAGATAAAAGACTTATTAAAAGAAAATGAAGAATCACAAAACCGTCCAGACTTAATTAGTAGAGTATTTCGTGCAAAACTTGAAGAACTAAAAATTGACATTCTTAAAAGAAACATTTTTGGTAAAGTAATTGCATATACATATGTTATAGAATTTCAAAAAAAGAGGTCTACCACATTCACACATTTTAACAATTTTATCAAAAGAGAGCAAGATGTACAGAACCGATGAATATGATAAAATAGTTAGTGCCCAAATACCTGATAAAAATGATTTTCCCCATTTGTATAAAATGGTCAATAAACACATGATGCATGGACCTTGTGGATAGGCTAACCCATTAAACTCATGCATGACCACCAAAGGCAATTGTAGGTTCAATTATCCAAAACCTTTTTCAGAGCGCACTCTTCAAGTAAATAATTCATATCCAAAATACAGACGGCGTAACAATAATGTTTTTGTAAAGGTCAGAGGAGAGAGGTTGGACAATAGATGGGTCGTGCCATATAATCCGTACTTACTTGCAAAATTTAACTGTCATATTAATGTGGATATATGTTCCACAATACGAGCAGTTAAATACATATATAAATACATTTGCAAAGGCCATGATAGAATAGTATTTCACGTAGATACTACTAGCTAAGATGTACAGATAGATGAAATTGAGCAATATAGGACGGCACGTTGGGTATCTCCACCAGAGGCAGCATGGAGAATTTTTCGATTCCCAATTAGTGAAATAAAACTAGCCGTCATAAACTTACCGGTGCATTTTGAAAACTATCAGACAATTAGTTTTAGAAAACAAGATAGGTTACATAGATAGTTAATAATCCAAGAAATCATAAAACAATGTTAACAGAATTCTTTTATATGAATAGAACAAATGAAACTGCAAAAAAGCTAAATTTATTGTACATAGAATTCCCAGACACTTTGTTTGGCTTCCTGATGAAAAAAAATGGAAAGAAAGAAGTGGTAGAGACTCTATAGCTAGAATAGTATCAGTGCATCTAAGTGAGGGAGATAGATACTATCTTAAACTTCTGCTACTTCATGTTAGAGGTCCTACATCCTTTAAGGATCTACACACTTTTAACGAAAAAGTAGCAAAAACATCACGTGAGGCAGCACTTTTAAGAGGATTGCTAAATGATGACAATAGTCAAGAACTATGTCTACAGGAAGCAACTGTTTTTAAAATGCCATGTGAAATGAGAAGATTATTTGCAAACTTACTTGTTTATTCCTGCCCAAACAATCCCAAAGAACTATTTTCTAAGTTTGAGGATGTTATGTCTGAAGATTTTTCAAGACAATTACATTTATCATCTGAAAGTGTTCGCAGTAAAGTATTGGCACAGATTAATGGTTTTTTAGAATCAATGGGAAGGAACATTCATTCTTTCAATATTATACCTGACAATTTTAACTTTAATATTGAAGATAATAACAGAGAGCTTTTAGCAGAAAAAAACATTATTGTTACGGAAGAAGATTTGAATACCATTGCATTGTTAAACGAGGGACAAAAAAAGGCATTTTCAATCATACGGAGTCGTGTTTATGATAATAAACAGGGAGCATTTTTTATTGACGGCCCAGGAGGCACTGAAAAAACATTTTTGTATCGAGCTTTACTTGTTGATATAAGGTCAAAAGGATATATAGCCTTAGCAAATGCCACTTCAGGCATTGCTGCATCCCTATTACCTGGAGGTAGAACATCACATTCAAGATTTAAAATTCCTATAGACATATGAAAAGGCAAAGATTGTAAAATAAGCAAACAGAGCAATCTTGCTAAGTTGCTACGTGAAACTAAATTAATTGTATGGGATGAGGCTCCGATGGCAAAAAGAAAATCAATAGAGGCACTTGACGATATACTCAAGGATTTTTTAGATTCATCAGAGCTTTTTGGTGGTAAAGTTGTTGTTTTTGGCGGTGATTTCAGGCAAATACTTCCAGTAGTTCGTAAAGGAAATAAAACTGATACTATAGATGCATGCATAACAAATTCATATGTTTGGCCCTTACTGGAAAAAATCAAACTTACCGATAATACGCGGGCACGTTTAGATCCACAATATACAAATTTTTTATTAAAAGTGGAAAACAATATGGAACCCACATATGATGACAAGTTACTAAAGTTACCATCGTCACTGGTAATTGAGAAATCTGATACAGAGGCAGCTCTTCAAGAACTTATAGAAGTCATTTATCCAAGATTTTCAACAAACACACAGGATAACATTTTCCCAATTTTCCAATGAACAGGGCAATTTTGGCTACTAAAAACAGTTTTGTAGATGAGATAAATGATAGATTAATTCATGATTTTCCCGGCAAATTAGTTGAGTATTTTAGTTTTGATGAAGTTATTAATCCTATCCATAAAGGTCTTTATGAGGACATTATAAATTCTTTAACACCAGGAGGAATGCCGCCTGATATGGTCTGAGATGGATGACTCCGGTTTTCCGAGTGGCCTTCTTCCGGTTCGAACGTGGATCTGCCGGTTTGGCGCGGTCCAAGCTCGGGAGTTCGCCGTTACCTGCAAATACGCCGGAGTTGATCCGGCGTAAGACTCTCCGACGCCCAAGTCAATATCTCGGAATAGGAATAGTAAAAAGGTGTCCTTCTATTAAATGTAACAGTGATTATAATAAATGATGTCTTACCTTTCTCTAATGGCGTTAACCGTATATATAGTGCTTAACTGCGAGAAACGGGGAGTCGAGAGTCGGCCTCGGCCCGGTCGACCTATGAGCAAGCGGTCGACCACGGGCCGTTCGACCCAAGCCCACGCTCCCTGGTCGAGCAGGCTCGACCCGAGACTATGTTGTCCGATTAGACCGTAGATCAGCGGCCTTGGTTTTATGGGTCTTTACTCGGGCGGTATTAGTATCCCTATCAACTACTCCCCCCTATTTACGATTATTCGAAACGGAGATCGGGTAGTCGTAAATATGTGTGGCTTGCTATCGCTTGAACCGCCCCGACCCGAGACCTTTAAGTCGGTACTTAGACGACAATTGTCTTGGGAGGCTCGGTTTCGCGCCTCAACCGTGCTTTTACCAATATATTTGAATTGTGTTTGACCCATGACAATTTATTTTCCCAAGACACTATCTACTTTCCCCCTTTTTCCTACTAATATCTTGTGGTCCTTATCCAATCTCTCACTCTTTTTTAGATTTTCTCCCTCTCTCTACAAAAGGCTTATCTTCTTCCCTATTCATAAGATTTTCCTCACCTCTCCCCTCTTTTTTTTGCTTCTCTTCCCTTTCGATCGGCAACCGGCGCGCGACTCTTCCCCTCTAATCGGCGATCGGCGCACGGGCCTCCCCCGCAGCCCAATCGACTCTTCCTCTCATCGGCGATCGGCGCACGGGCCTCCCCCGCGGTCCAATCGACTCTTCCTCTAATCGCTCCGAGCCCGAACCGCCACGACCATGGGTAAGTCCTTTCGGATCTTCTTATTTGTTGGGTAATGAGTATGTGCTTAGAATGTAGGAGTCATGGGCTAGAATTTTCTATCGATTGTGGTGTATTGCTTGGTATTGCCTAATCCTCGTACTTACGGGTAATGGGCCCGTTTTTGGTCAAAGTAGTAGGGTTTACGTTTCGTATGTGTATACATCCGTCGGCACTTTTCGGGTTTTTAGGCTACGTAGCTCCCTTGCCGGGTTTGAGCCGGGTCTTTTTACCCCATAGTCCTTACCCCGTTTCCTTTGCGTCCCTTTGTGTAGATATACCTTTCGACCCTCCTTCCGGGGCCGACGCCCTTCACTTAGTTGACGAGGCCGAAGGCGTGTTCACTTGGGACGAGCTTCAACGGTTTGGAGACTCGCTTCCGAATGACCCTTTTGACCTCGCGGATATTCCTTCCTTTTCCGACGTTCCCGACTCGGTTTCGGGCCGGGGTGCTTCTCTTTTGACCGGCCCGGGGGGGCCCGGTTCTCCTTCGCGCGGGTCGGGAGGTCGCGACCCTTCTCCGGCCAACTCGGGTGGCCATGCTACACCCTCGGTTAATTCGGGTAATCGCGCCTCCTCATCGGCCGATTCGGGTGAGGATGAGGCTTCGGAAGTTGACTTTGAGAGTAGGCCTAGTCCTTTTTCCCGCATGTCTCCCGATAATATTGCGGAATTCAAGGCGCTTTGCGAGTTTCCTACCGATTGGGATTTCGTGCAACCGGAGCTTACGGATACCTACGACCGACCGCCTCCCGGGTGTTATACGTTTTTTAGAGATCAAGTTGGTGTGGGTCTTCGATTCTCTAGCCTTGGCCCTCTTTTGCGTCTTTGCCGGGTGTTTGATTTTCCCTTAAACCAACTCCCCCCTAACGCCATTCGAACCATGATCGCCTTCGCTATCTTGTGCCGCCATTGGTTGGGGCAATTAGAGACCGACTTCTATTTGCATTGTTACAGCTTGAGGTTCCAACAGTGGGGTGACACGGGGTGTCACTACACCCTCTCTCGTAATGGGGCTCAGTTTATCCGGAAGCTTCCTTCCAATGTCCCCTCGTGGAAGAGAAGGTTCTTCTTCGTCCGGCCTCCACCCAAAGCCTTCTTTTTCGAGCCAACATGGCTTCATACACGGTTTGCCCCATTACATAAGCCTAAGAGAAACTCCCCTTGGAGGTCCGTGGTCCAAGAGTGGAATAGGGAACCTATCGATATCGTGCCCCTTACCTCTTCTATCGCGCTTCGTCATTATGTCGGCCTGACTCTCGAGCAACCGCCTCCTTACGATACCATAGGTGACACCGTTGGCCTTTCCTTACTTGCATTCGAATCATTACTGTTGTTATTTATCTCCCCCTATTTACGTGCATACGGTTTATACGTTCTAGCGTGTCGTTGTGCTTGCGTCGGGCGAATAGGTGGCGTATTCTGTCGACCGTGCCCTTGGGTCGATCTCATTCGATCGGATCGGCCATATCGACCGTGTCGAGTGGTCGAACGCCCCGAGGCTCGGTCGGCCGTGCCCTTGTGGTCCATAAACCCAGTGCTCATGTCGAGTGGTCGAACCTGGCTGGGCTAGGTCGGCCGTGCCCCTGTGGTCGATCATCTCGTGTCGGCCATCCCGTGTCGACCATATCAAATTGGTCGACCACATCACTTTGGGTCGACCAGATGCGATCATCAAGCAGAACACACTGCAGAAGAGGCAAGCTAGGTCCAAGAAAGCGCGCGATGATGGGCCTTCGAACCGCGGTCAAGCAGACCGACCCTCGGCACATACCCGGAGTCAGAGTCAGTCTACTTCTCACAAGTCCGGGTCTCAGTCGACCCACCCCGCGGTCGACCTTCCATCAAGGACTGACGCGCACCCTTCATCTGGTCGTACTGCTTCGACCCCTGACCGCTCGGGCCGCCCAGTGGTTGGCTCTGTCCCTTCCCCGGGCATTGGGCGGTCTAGCTCTACTCATCCTGCCCCTCACCGTGAGGGGGTTGATTCCCGTAAGCGTGCTCGACACTCCGGCCTCGGTGATGGTGCGTCCGCTCCTCCCAGCTTTGGGAAAGACGCCGACCCCGCCGTCGTCGCCAAGTATCTCTGCTCGATTATGCCTGATTCTGAGAACCGGCGTTTTACGGGCAAGCCCCGAGACCGGGCTTGCACGGCAGTTCACCATCTTGCCCAGGTCTGGCTCCGGTTATCCACGATCTCCGTTGTATTTATTCTGCTTTACAACCTTTATGATCTAGCTGACGAATCGGCGTTGTTGCCTTGCTTATTGCTTGTTTGTTTCGTTGCTTGTTGATTC
>BKCP01010571.1:0-11558 GCA_008636005.1 Striga asiatica | reverse complement strand
GGCACTGTGAGCCCATTGCTACTCGATGAGGTGAACGGGAAGACTGGAGCTGATCGTTTGGAGATTGATCAGCAAAAACGACAGCTTGAAAAGGCGCACTCTACCATTGAGACCTTGAGGAGCCAACTGGCCGAGGCTCGCCAGGGCAAGGAGGCTGCGGAGCGGAAATGTGCCATCCTTGAGAAGTCCGCGACCGAGCGTGAGAGGGCCTTCGAGGGGAAGAAGAAGGAGCTTAAAGGGAAGCTGGTTGACTTGTCGAGGCAAATGGAGGAGGCCAAAGCCCATCATGACGCCTCCGCCGAGTCTCTTCGCGAAGAGGGGTTTAGGCGGTTCTTATGTTCCAAGGAGGGTCGAAGTCTCCTGATCGCGTATCGAGATGAGTTGCTTAGCCTGTACCGCAGCTCCGTTCCCTTCCTCCACATTCTTGTTCCAGCGACTACACAGTATTTGGACCTTGCCATTGCTCGCACCAAGCAAGCGGCCATCATGCAGGGCTTTGAGGGGACCTTTGACGACGAGGCCCTGAAGAGTGGTTTACCTTTTCCCCGGGGGTTTAAGGGCGATGGCACACTATCTTACGATCACCCTTGGTGGGAGCCGGCGCTCGCCGTTGCGGTGAATGCCGCAGGGCTTGAGGGCCGTGTGGTCCTGCCCGACTCTTTTCCGCCCCCTCCTCCGCCGCCTCCTCTTACTCCGACCCCCTCCGAGGAGGTCGAGGTGGAGGGTGATATGGAGGATGATGCCCACTTTCAGGGTACTGTGCCTACGCCCCCCCCTAAGGAGTCGAGCGAGCTCCCTGGCCCTCACGCATCATCCAATCCGCTGGAGCAACCCGTGTTGGTCCCATCTTCCGTTCTTTCGGCTATTACCCCTGTCGCTGGGTCAAGCGCAAACCCCACTGTCGATGACGCCGAGCACCCTCATGATGCGTAGTTGCTTTCTTTTGATATTGCTATTTCAGAACTGCTTTGTGGTTTTCATGATTTGTAGCTTTGCGCGGGACTCTTGTTGGCGTTTATGTATTTTACTGCTTTGATGACGCTTAGTGTACTCTTTTGACGCTTATGATATTGTTATCTTTCATTATGAGTGTTTGTCGATATGTGTTTTGTTAGGCTCGCTCCTTCGAGCGGTCATCTCTCTAGGCTATCTTAGCCTTAAGGCTCCCGATCGACCCATACGACCGAACGCCCCCTAATTTATTGCCCTAGGTGATCTAACCTGAGCGCTCCTGATCGACCTATAAAGCCTTTAAAATTATTGCACCGGGTGATCTAGCCCTAAAGCTTCTGATCGACCCGCGTGGCCTTGTAAAATTATTGCCCCGGGTGATCTAGCCCTAAAGCTTCCGATCGACCCGCGTGGCCTTATAAAATTATTGTCACAGGTGATCTAGCCCTAAAGCTTCTGATCGACCCGCGTGGCCTTGTAAAATTATTGCCCCGGGTGATCTAGCCCTAAAGCTTCTGATCGACCCGCGTGGCCTTGTAAAATTATTGCCCGGGTGATCTAGCCTAAAGCTTCTGATCGACCCGCGTGGCCTTGTAAAATTAGTGCAACTACATTGGTCACTACCGCTTCAAACAAAACACGACATTTCATTAAGCGCATTCTTGTAAACATAATCGTACATCAAACACATCTTCGCAAACATAGTCGTACATCAAAACGCCATAGGGCTACAAGATATTCACCGGAATAAGTACTTCGGTGCTAACAAAAGGTATGTACATCAGTCGGTGCTCAACCTACTTAAACAAAGTACTTCTTGAGATGAATAACATTCCACGCCCTGGGCAGCACCTTGCCATACTTGTCTTCGAGCTCGTATGCTCCTCCCTTAAGAACTTTAAGAACCTTGAATGGCCCCTCCCACACTGGTTCCATTTTCCCAACTTTTTTCAAGGCGTCAGCCCTTCGCCACACTAAATCCCCGACCTGAAATTCCCTTGGCCGCACCTTCTTGTCATAGGCCATCTTCATTCGCTGTTTGTACAGAGCGACTCTTAAGGCGGCTGTGTCGCGTAGCTCATCTATCGTTTCCAATGCTTCCCTCTGTAGCTCGTTGTTTATGCTCTCGTCGTACTTGTCGACCCTTAGCGAGCCCGCTCCAACTTCGACCGGTATTACGGCGTCCATCCCGTAGACCAAGCTAAACGGCGTTTCTCCTGTCGTGCTTTGAGGGGTTGTTCTGTATGACCACAGCACTGAGTCCAGCTCATCTACCCACGCGCCTGATGCTCTCTCAAGCCTCTTCTTTAGTCCCTGCACAATGATTCTGTTAGCCACTTCGACCTGCCCATTAGCTTGCGGGTGCGCTACTGCGACAAACTTCTGCTTTACTTTCATCTCCTCACACCACGATCTGATTTTTGCCCCATTGAACTGCGTGCCATTATCCGATATCAGCGTTCTCGGAATGCCGTATCGACAGCAGATGTTTGAGGATACGAAGTCAATCACCCTCTTCTCGGTTATGGTGGCCAACGCCTCCGCTTCGACCCATTTGGTGAAGTAGTCTATAGCGACCAGCAGCCACTTGCGTTGCCCCGTCCCTTGCGGTAGAGGCCCCACGATGTCGATTCCCCATTGTGCGAAGGGAATGGGGGTCGACATTGGCATCATCTTTTCTGCTGGTCTGTGCGTGGCCACATCATACATCTGGCAGGGCCGACAAGCTGACACCATCCGCAATGCATCAGCACGCATGGTAGGCCAAAAGTACCCCGCTCGCAGTGCTTTTCCTACGAGTGCTCGCGTCTTTATGTGGCTGCCACAGCATCCCTCATGTATCTCTCGCAGCACGTATTCTCCCTCCTCGACCGAGACACACTTGCGGTGAGGTCCTTCGTATGCTTTTTTGTAGAGATTGTCCCCTTCCAGGAAGAACCTTGAGGCCCTGCGCGCCAGCTTTTCAGCTGCATTTCTATCTTCTGGCCGCTCTCCTCGCGCCAGCCAATTCCTAATTTCTGCCCTCCAATCACCCTTCTCTTCTACCGCCAGAACCTGGTCTATCGAGCTTCTTTCCATCTGCAGTAGGGTTATCGACCTGGAGCCGCATTCTGCCAGTGAGTTGGCCACCTTGGCGAGCAGGTCCGCCCGGGTGTTCTCATTTCGTGGTATCTGGACAACTTCCCACTTGGTAAAACCTTTGAGCAGCGCGTGCACCTTGTCTACGTACCTTTTCATCCGGTCCTCCTTTATCTCGAATTCTCCCTTGATTTGCCCCACTACGAGCTGTGAATCCGAGTGCAATTGGACCTGTTGGCCTCCCGCGGCTAAAGTGAATTGTATGCCCTTCATCATTGCTTCATATTCAGCCTCGTTGTTTGAGGCATGAAAGTTGAGTTTTACAGCGTACTCCAGTCGGTCTCCCTCCGGCGTGGTTATAACTATCCCGACTCCTGCTCCCCCCATGGCGGAGCTGCCGTCTACATGCGTCTTCCATAGCCCCGGCTCCTCATCCGTAGTTAGCTCTCTGATGAAATCCGCCAAAGCCTGGGCTTTTATGGCCCTTCGAGGTTCAAATATCAAGTCATACTCGCCGAGCTCCACCGCCCACTTGGTGAGTCGACCCGACACATTGGGTCGACCCAGTGTGTCTCCTAGTGGCATGTTAGTGCGGACAATGACCTTATGGTTCAGAAAGTATGGTCTTAACTTCCGGATTGTGATGATGAGTGCTAGAGCCACCTTCTCTATGTCTGAGTAACGAACCTCCGCCCCTTGCAACAGTCGGCTTGTATAGTATATGGGCCTTTGGTGTCTATCTTCCTCCTTCAGTAGGACCGAACTGACCGCCACTTTTCCCACGGATAGGTATAACACCAGTTCGTCCCCCGGCTCCGGCTTCGACAAAAGGGGCAATTCCGCTAAGAACTCTTTGAGGCGCTCGAACGCTTCTTGTGCCGCCATCGTCCATTCGAACCTCGCGCCTTTCTTCAGGGCCTTGAAGAAGGGGAACCCCTTCTCCGCTGCTTGGGCTATGAATCAACTAAGGCCCGCCAGTCGACCCGCCAGTACTTGGGCCTCACGACGGTTTTTGGGAGGCTTCATATCCAAGACCGCCTGCACCTTAGCTGCATTCACTTCGATTCCCTTTTCGGTGACCACATAGCCCAGAAATCGACCAGTCTTCACCCCAAATTTGCATTTGGCTGGGTTCAGTTTCATACCATACGCTCGCAGTGTATTGAACGTCTCCCTCAGATCTGCAATGTGGTCGACCGCTCTCCTGCTTTTCACCAGCATGTCGTCGACGTATACCTCCATGTTTCTCCCAATTTGGCCCTTAAACATCTGGTCGACCAAGCGTTGGTACGTGGCCCCTGCATTCTTTAGACCGAAGGGCATGACCACATAGCAGTACGTTCCTTTGGCCGTCACAAAGCTGACCCTTTTCTGATCGTCCTCTGCTAGGGGGATTTGATGATATCCTTGAGAGGCGTCCATCATGCTTAAAAGTTCGCATCCTGCTGTCGAGTCCACCAACTGGTCGATCCTTGGCAGCGGGTAATGATCCTTGGGGCACGCTTTGTTCAGGTCTCGAAAATCCATACACATCCTCCATTTGTTGAGCTCTTTTTTCACCATGACCGCATTGGATAGCCATTCTGGGAATTGGATTGGTTTAACATGTCCCGCCTTCAGCAGCTTCTCTACCTCCTTCTCAATGACCAAGTCCAGTTCATGCCCGAAGTGCCTGCGCTTTTGCTTCACGGGTCTCATCTTTTCGTCCACGTTGAGGCGGTGGACCGCCAGTTTGAGGTCTATACCAGTGAGTTCTTCGGGACTAAAGGCAAAGATGTCCACGAATTCTCTCAGCGTTTGCACCAATTTTTCTCGTATATCGTCTGGCAGATCCTTTCCTATGCGGGTCGTCTTCTCCTCTACCCCTTCGACCAGCTCAATCTCAAGGAGCTCATCCCGAGTGGCAACCTCGACCCGAACTTGTTTATCCTGACGTCCAACTATCTCTTCGGCCTTTCTTTTTCCCGATTGCCCTTCTTTGATCGTGACTTGGTAGCAGGATCTCGCTATCTTTTGATTGCCCTTAACTTCTCCTACACCCGCTCCTACGGGGAATTTCAACTTTCTGCAGTAGGTTGAGACTACCGCCCTGAAGGTATTCAAGCTAGGCCGCCCCAGTATCACGTTGTACGCCGATCCGGTCTCAACGACTAGGAATCTAATCATCTTTACTTGTCTTAGGGGTGTTTCCCCTAACGCCACCGGGAGGACCACTTCGCCAAGGGGGACCACTTCTGCCCCACTGAAACCGTATAAGGCCGTTTGCACAGGTTGCAGGTGCAGGTCTAACTTCATCTTGTCGAAGCAGTGCTTGAAGAGTATATCCACCGAACTTCCAGTATCCACAAAAACACGCTCGACGTCAAAGTTTGCTATTTCTGCTGTCACTACCAACGCGTCGTTGTGGGGCGTTGCAACACCGCCAAGATCTGCTGGGCCAAAATGAATGAGGGGTATCTCCTCCGCCAGTTGGACCTCTTCTCTGATCTGCTCTTCCGCCCTGGCATACTTCCTCCTTGCTCGGTTAGAGTCTCCATCAGTCGGGCCTCCAGAGATCATGTGAATTACCCCTTTCTTCCGTTGGTCCTTATCAAGGTCTTCACGATCGTCTCGCCCCCTCTTTTCATTTTCTTTCCTTCCTCCTTCTGGGTCTTTGTCCCTTAGTACGAACTCTTTCAGGTGCCCTGCTCGTATTAACCTCTCAACCTCGTCTCTCAACTCCTTGCAGGCATCAGTGGTGTGGCCGTACTCTCTGTGATACCGACAATAGAACTCTGGTCGCCCAATGGGTACCCCATTCTTCCTTGGCAAGGGTCGAGGCCGATCTAGCATCCCTAAGCTGCCCCTCTTTTCTAGCACCGCAAACACTTGCCCCCTTTGCGCATTTAGGGGCGTATAACGGTCGAACCTCTGGCCCGGTTTCCACCCCTTCTCGTCTACGCGCTTGCTCTCTCGCCCCCCTTTCCTGTCGTCGGGTCGGGGAGGTCGCTGTTCTTGCTTCTTCTCCCTCCTATTATCCCTTACAAGGAAGTCTGCTTGTGCCTCTTCCATGTTCATGTATTTGCCCCCTCTCTCCAATAGTTCGTCGAAACTTTGGGCCGGTCTCTTAGATAGGGAATCTCGAAAGGGTCCCGGTCGTAGTCCACAGGTTAGGCCACCAGCTTTTATCTCCTCTGCGGCGGTGGGCACTTCGACGCATGCCCGAGTGTAACGAGCTATATAGGCTCGCAATGTCTCCTCTTCCCTCTGCTGTAGATTAATCAGGGATAAGTATGTCTTCTCATGCTTTCTCGCGCTCGCGAATTGGTTAGTGAACAATGAGCTAAAGCCTTGAAAATTTTTAATAGTGCCCGGCGCTAGCTGATGGAACCAATCTTGGGCAGCACCTCTCAATGTGGTCACAAAGGCCCGACAGCACACCGCGTCGCTATACCTGTGCAACACCGCTATGTTCTCAAAGCTCCTTAGATGTCGAGCCGGGTCGGTAGAGCCATCATACGCCATGGTAAGCTCTCGAAACCCTTGCGGCAGCTCCACCCTCAACACCTCTTCTGCAAATGGGTGGCGTGGGTGACATGGGTTTCGACGCCCGCTAACCTTCTCTTGAAGCTCGCGCAGCTGCTCTGCCATGCGTTCTAAAACCAAGTCTCGGGGCGGCTGTGGTAAGGCCCCTGATGAGTGGACCGACTGCTCTGGCTCATGCTCTTGCCCTCCCGTGACCAACTGCTGCCCAATTGGTCGATTGGTCGCTTCAGGTCGATTTATTGTCTCCCGCGCCTCGGGTCGAGCCTCCGCCCTTTGAGTTTCAGGTCGAGCAACCGCTCCCCTAGCTGGTGGTGAGACCGACGCCATTCTCGCTTCCACTGCGGCTGCTATCATCCTCTCCAACGCGCTAGGCGTGATCTGTATGGGCTGTTCTGGAGAAAAAAGCTGGGTATTCGCTCCAATCATCTCCTCCGTCTCCTCGTGGAGCTGCGTTTCCTCTCCGTTTGCTCTCCGACGAAATGCGCCCGTGCCCAGCCTCGTTGGCGTCTCCACCACTCCGGTTTGCACCGGGCTATTTGTAGTCGCCTCCGCCTGCTCCAGCGGCCGTTGGGTGGCAGGGGCTGGGGTTGCTGGCGTGCTTCCGTACAACACCCGTCCCGGCGGCGGCCCCGTCTCCGCGGGCCGCTTGTGCAACCACGAGCTATCCTCTTCCCTCTGCTCCTGCTCTCTTTCTTGCTCCATCTTCCTTCCTTCGTTTTTTCTTTCCTCAACTTGTTTTCCGGTTGCTATGTATGAGATACCACCAGATCAACGCCGGTTGAGCTAGGGTCCCCACAGACGGCGCCAATTTGATATGGTCCGAGATGGATGACTCCGGTTTTCCGAGTGGCCTTCTTCCGGTTCGAACGTGGATCTGCCGGTTTGGCGCGGTCCAAGCTCGGGAGTTCGCCGTTACCTGCAAATACGCCGGAGTTGATCCGGCGTAAGACTCTCCGACGCCCAAGTCAATATCTCGGAATAGGAATAGTAAAAAGGTGTCCTTCTATTAAATGTAACAGTGATTATAATAAATGATGTCTTACCTTTCTCTAATGGCGTTAACCGTATATATAGTGCTTAACTGCGAGAAACGGGGAGTCGAGAGTCGGCCTCGGCCCGGTCGACCTATGAGCAAGCGGTCGACCACGGGCCGTTCGACCCAAGCCCACGCTCCCTGGTCGAGCAGGCTCGACCCGAGACTATGTTGTCCGATTAGACCGTAGATCAGCGGCCTTGGTTTTATGGGTCTTTACTCGGGCGGTATTAGTATCCCTATCACCGCCCCACAAACTGCAATTAAAAGTAAATGCCCCAATTATATTACTTAGAAATCTAGATCCCACTGAAGGATTGTGCAATAACACACGCTTGATCTGCAAAAACTTAAGTAAGAATATCATTCATGCAGAAATAGTTGTGGGTGAATTCAAAGGCAAAAACTTTTTTATTCACAGAATACCATTACTACCCTCAACTGAGGACCAAGTACCTGTCCTTTACAAAAGAACTCAATTTCCTATACATCTATATTTTGCAATGACAATTAACAAGGCTCAAGGACAGACTTTGGAATCAGTAGGAATTTACTTAAAAGAACATGTTTTTTCTCACGGACAATTATATGTGGCGTTATCAAGAGCAAAAACATCTTCCGTTGTCAAATTTGTGATCAAACCTTTGTTTCATGATCCAGAAAAACTTTGTTACACCAAAAACATTGTATATAATGAAGTTCTTGAAGCCGCACAGATAATACAATGTAAATTACTCCGCAGCTTTTTTTATTTAAACATACATTTTTAAAATCTTTATTTATATTACACATTTATTACAACTTGCATAACTATTTGTATATAAGATCTCTGTTAACTCTTTGTTTATTATATCTATGCAGCTGACGAAAATGTCGAGGATCAGCCTGCCTATCAAAAAGATAAACGACAAGACCAAAAATTGGACGACATTGATACAGGTCGTGGAAAGAACCCATGTGAACAAAAGAAAAAATAATTCATCAGTACTGTACCGCAGATTTTTATTTACTGATGAAGAGGTATGGATAAAAGATTGCATTCTAAATTTTAATAAAGTATAATTTTTAATTCTATGATAATAAATCATCACATCTTCCTGAATTGTATTAAAAATTATATTTACTAGGGCACTAAGGTTTCCGCAGTTGCCTATAACCACGTCATTAATCAATTCACGGAGACGCTCCTCCCGTACAAAAGATATTACTAACAGGAGCAATTGTCCGTCTGGAGAAACCAGAATTTAAAGTAGGTGACTATGATTACAATTGGCTCCTCGTGAATGGCACTTATGCAGAGGACTTTATGGAAAGCATACCACCACAGTTTCCATGCCATATTGGACTTCATAGGTTCAAAGACTTGCACAAATTTGCAGACACCGAAAATTTGAAGAGTAAGTGTTATTTGAAGGAAGGAAAAAAAAAGTAGTATAGTTATGGATATTACTAAAATCAATTATTAGTTTTGTCCCGTACTTACCAATTGATTAATTACATACCTACTTGGCGTTGTTGTTCATGCTCTACCGGTGAAAAAGTCTAGAGACAACAGCACATCATGATACCTGGTCATAGTTAATGAAGAGTAAGCATAAAATTCAATAAAATACTGCTAATTGTAACTTATCTTTGAACTTATGCATATTTCATTATATAGGAAAAAACCATTGTTGCTAACATTACGGAATCAATTTGAAACGCACGAGGATCAGCAACTCGAAACTTCAATGTCGGCAGGCAACATTCTCTTGGCTATGAGAGTTAAAGTCGCACATTCTATGGTAACATATGATTTAAAAGACCACAATATAAAATTTAACAGCTGTTGCACAAAAATATCTTATTAATTGCCGATTGTGGAATTTGTACAGGCTTATCCTTATCAACAAAAGTCAACACTTGCTTACTAATCAATCCACCAATGACTGCAGCGGTTGATTTGAAACAATGGTATCTAACAGTTTAATTGTACTTAAATATACTTTTAAACAATCACATTCATGCATATATCCGAATAAAAATTGCACAGGTACATTGACAACAAGGACGATGTAGCATGCCTTGTACGTGAGGAGGCATATAAAAACACCAATGTCCTATTTCCGCCTCCCAAACATTCGGATATTATCAGCATTCAAAATGCACTGAGAACAATCAAGAATGTAAGAAAAATTCCAACTTCTTACTTCCTCGCTATTTTTCAATTCTAAATAAATGCAATAAAAAAAAACATACGACAATTTTAAATATATTAATGTTTCTCCACTTGAATCTTATCTGTTTTTTTTATTTTTTAAAATGCAACTATTTTTCCTATAAACCGTTTAAGATTTTTTGTGTTAATGGTAAATATTATTTTTTTCTTAAGTACGGCGAACAAGATAAATCATTTAAAGCTATTGTCTTACAATACCAATGCATATAATGAAACGAATGATGTAAATGCTGAATTTATAACTTTTAAGTACATTTAATCAATTATAATTTCATTTAGCTTCTGTTGGATTAATTATTGTTTTCAACTTATTCATTAGTTTTTTATAAATAAATTGAGTTGTTCAAATTAGTTAAAGCCTTGTGCAGACTTTAGGTGTTTATATAGTTATCTAACTCTCATCCCTACCACCTTAGAGAAATATCCAACTGCTGTTTGGTTAATGAGTTTGGATACATTAACACACACCTTTTAAGATTATTAATAGTAATGTTGATATGATTATGCACACATAGATTTTGCGACGTGTAGACAAATTCCTGATGCAATAACATAGTTAATTCATGTTTTAAAAATACATTTGCATAATTGGTGTATGTGTTTTCATAGTACATATAATGGCATTGTTCAGGTCTTTGCACGAAATCATCATTGTGTTATCATGTTTCAATATCCAGGAATAATATTTTAAATTCTTGTCTATAGGACATTAAAATGAAGTTGTTCTGGTTAAAGTTAACTGATTGAAAATGGTGGAATTGAAGATATCATACCATAAGGTGTTCCACCTTTTCTGTTTTGTGACTCAATTATTCTTCGGATTCATTTATGAGTTTATGTAAGTCATGTTCACCAGCTGAATATGAAATATAATAACTTACTATATGTACTAACTAAATATGCAACCATTGGTTAATAGATCAAGACTTGCTGGATTAGTGGCCGACTTGACTTTGTTGTTGGAAATCGAGCTTTATGGTACACTGCATGCAACAAATGCCACGAAACTTACAATGTGCCTCTTGATACTGCCATCAAATGTAGGAGTTGCCAAAAAGAGGCATACATCGAAGCAAGGTACAAAAAAAATCACATTAAATTTGTTAATACAAAAAAATATGGTTAATGTAAAAATGAGGTGATTAATGTCATGAATAAATATCATTCAGGTGTCGTATACCAATAAGAATCAATGATGGTACAGGCATTGTAAATGCCATTGCCTATGGTGAAGATACAGAAAAATTAATTCCATTCAATGGCATCCAAATGTACACCGCTGAACAACAGGTTTATACGTATTCTTTTACCAGTACTTTTTTTATAAGAGTTGTGCCAACATTTAAATGTCATTATTAAATAATGCTTTATATAATGTTTCAGGGGAAAGATTTAATACCAGAAATTGCACAAGCTATCAAAGGTCAACATATCACCTGCTATATCAAACACTATGAGACAGAGTACTCATCTCAAACTCGTGCCATGCACAAAGTGGTCAAACTGTACACCAAACAAGAGCTGATGAAACCCCACGCAACTGTTACCGAACAATCAAATACACAACGAACACCAGAAACAAGCTCATCAAAAGTAATGTGCTCATTTAACTTCATACACCAAACTTTCATAACCACAAGTTTTGTATTTTCATACTTCATCCTTGTCACACCCCGCCTTACTACTAGCTTTGAAAATCAGAGTAAAATTTTTTTGTTTTTATTTTCGAGAGAATGTGCGAGCTGGGTTTTC
>BKCP01010560.1:0-24023 GCA_008636005.1 Striga asiatica | reverse complement strand
CGAGCTGGACCGAAAAATTCTTTGACCCTGGCATCGCCGTGAGACCATTCGTCAGTTCGGTATTTTCTATTACAACACCGTGGGTGCCGGGCTGACAAATGACGGACTGAAAGAAAGATTCCCTGGGACCAGGGGAACAGATGGAGGTAAGATGCCGAGGTGCCGATTTGGGGTCCCAGAGCGGGCCTCTACAACGGAGAATGCCGATCTCTATAATGGTATAATAATGCCACTTGGAGAGCAATCATTGGCTAAATGGATGGAACATCATAGCCTGCAGACCTACTCCTCTTAGCTAAGACATAAAGCCTGTCAGCATTAAATGCCTGCCACCCAATGATGAGGAAAACCTCAAATCGCATTTAATGCTGTCAGAGAAGCGCCGGACTATCCTGCAGAAACACTGTACGACAAGACCGATGAACAGTACCTGAACAGTGCCACATTAAAGGCTACTATAAATAGCAACCCTTCTCATTTATTTTGGGTTGTTGAACCTCAACTGTTAAAAGCTCTTTCTATATTTTCTCTCTCTAAAACTTGTAAGGAATTTCGTGTAAGAAATATAAGTATATCGCAAGTGCCGACCTCGTACGAGAGGCCGACCTCGTGATCTTTTAATAACACCGCAATTAAACCGTATTTCCTCGTCTTTTCCTTATTTCTTTTCCATTATTTATCTTTTTAACCGTTGACCGGAAACGCCCGTCAACAGTTTGGCGCTAGAGGAAGGGCACCATAAGTTACTTGGTGTCAATTTTTCGATCTTGTGAAGTTACACACACCGCACTCATCTTTTTTCACCTTTTCGTTTCTAAAAACCACTCAAAATGCCTTCATCCGGACATGACGACTCCACCCAGCAGTCCGGCTCCCAGTCTCGCCGCCGCAACGGCGGGGAGTCCTCCCGTCGCGCTCAGCAGGGACCGATCGTTCCCGTACCCCCAGTTCCAACTTTCGCTGCGGTGTTGCAGCACCCCGACGTCCTGAAAGCCCTCGAGGGGGTCTTCGCCAAGGCCCTCGCCAGTCAAACCGCCGGGGCGAACACTGTGGTGCCCACGGAGAACCCCGGCAACACTCTGCTCCACACTCNCTCAAGACGAGCAGTATTAATAAAAAGAAATAGTTCAACTGGGAACTAAAAACTGTCATTTTTATTAATACAGAACTGGGCTATTACAGCGGGGAGACCTCTCGTCGCGCTCAACAGGGACCCATAGTCCCTGTCCAGCCAGTTCCTACCTTTGCTGAGGCCATGCAGCACCCCGATATCCTCAAAGCCCTCGAGGGGGTCTTCGCAAAGGCCCTCGTTAGCCAGACAGCCGGGGCGAACACCGTGGTGCCCACAGAAAATCCCGGTAACACCCTGCTCCATACCCCCGAGAAGGAGGCCGGTGGGCAGAAGAACCCGACGAATTCCAAAACCACGGCTCAATCACCGAACCGCAAGGCCCAGAATTGCCGTGACAAAAGCACCAGACCGGCACCTACCGAACAGACGGGAGAGAGCCGCCCGGAACAAAGCCTCCAGGTTGTCCGCCGCTCCGTTTACCAACGCCTAGGTGACAAGAGCCAAGCCAACCGTGACCTCCGGGAGGTGATCAGGCGAGGCAAGGCTATAGGGCACGACACTGAAGAAGTCGCGGCCCTCAAACGCAGAATCGCCGAACTGGAAGGCCGGCACCCCTCTGGGAGTGAGCCGTTGCTCCCAGCCTATCCACGGCCTTGCGCACGACCCGCTCCCCGAGTCGCGGACAACGCATCACCTCTTTCCCCCGACATCCTACAGGAAGCCGTCCCGAAGAAGATTAAGGTACCTCAGCTCGGCCTCTATGATGGGAGCTCGGACCCTGATTCCCATATCGGCCTCTACACTTCGTGGATGGACCTGCACGGTGCCTCCGACGCCCTATGTTGTCGTATGTTCTCCCTGACGCTGGGGCCAAAGGCACAGAGGTGGTATCACTCCCTTTACCCCCATTCCATCTCCTCCTGGGCACAGCTCAGGTCGGCGTTCCGGTCGCACTTTATCGGATCACAGGTCAACCTTGCCCCCAAAGAGTCCATCTCCAATATCGTTCAAGGCGATAACGAGAGCCTGAAGGACTACATCGCCCGGTTCAACGATCGAGTTCAAAACATGGAGCGATGCCATCCGGACGCACTGCTGATCACCGCCCAGTGCAGCCTGAGACCGGAAACGCTGTTTAGGTGGTCCCTGTGTCAGAATAAGCCGACCACCTACCAGGAGTTCCTCACCCGCGCTCAGGATTACATAATGGCAGAGGAATCCTCGTCCATCCCGACGTTTGATACCACGCCGGCGCCAGCAAAAGCGAAGGCGAAGGAAGAAAAATCGGGGAAGCCAAGCAAATCGTTCGCTGAAATCCGAGCTTAGCGAAGACAAAAAGCTGAGAAATTAAAGGAAAGCTACCAGAGCGTCTTCTCGGTGGGGGCCGCCGCAGTCTATGAGGAAATCAAGGCGAAGGGGTTACTACCGGACCCCAAGCCGATGTTCACCGACAAGGACAAGGTGGATAAGACCCGATACTGCACCTACCACAAGGCGCATGGGCACAACACCGACCAGTGCCGAAACCTGATCTCGGCCCTGCTCAAACTCATCGTCGATCCCCAACTCCGGAGGTTCACCCACTCCGGAGAGAAGAGGAAGAAGGGAGGCCGCTTTGAGGAAGGCCCGGACAGCGATGAGGATGCCGACGTGAATCCTCGAAGGAAGAAGCCACAACAAGGTGGCCCCCATCAAATCATGACTTTCTGCCCCACCCATCAAGACGAGGTCGGCACCTCTAGGGGCAGAAAGAGAGATCGGTCCCCGCGCATAGGCCGGCGCCCAGGAGGCAAACCAAGGCCTACGCCCGACAGGCCTATCATGTCGGGCAGAGGGTGATGCACGCCGACCGCAGGCCGGCGCCGGAGTCGACTCCAAACACCATCTCCTTCACCGATGAAGACGCCTTCCTGTTTGATCATCCCCATTCCGACGCCCTGGTGATCACGTCGCCGATCATGGCGATAAAGATCCATCGCATCATGGTCGATACCGGGGCCTACGCAAGCATCCTTTACTACGATACTTTCAAGAAGATAGAGATCGACAGGAAGGAGGTGCAGCCCTGCCGTGAACGGATCCAGGGTTTCAATGGGCAAACCATCGCCCCTGTCGGCCAAGTCACGCTACCGATCCGGTTCGGGGAAAAGGGGCAGCCCACGAGGACAATCCTGGAAACCTTCAAAATCGTGGACTGCCCAAGTGAGTATAATGCCATTCTGGGGAGGACGGCCATCTACAAGTTGAAGGCCGCCGTCTCCATATTTCATTACTCCCTTAAGTTCCCAACTTCCGATGGAGAAGGAACACACCGTGGGGATCAGAGGGAGGCGCGGGAATGCATTCTAACCATCCCGCGCACGGAGATAAATACGGCAGACCTTCTGGTCGACGCCGAGGCGACGGCATCGGGTCGGCCCACGATGGTCTTGGGGGCAACCGCACGCTGGGAAACCAGACAGGTTCGAACCCATTGACCTCACCAAGCGCCGACCCAGTCAGCACCGAACTCGAGACGGAGGCAGAAAACCCAACCCCAGATGTCAGGCTGGTTGGCATCAACCAGGAAAGTGACCGCATGCTGGAAAACCAGACAGGCCCGCTCCCCCCGGCTGAGGAAAGTGCCGACCAGACTGAGGGAGGCTCCGAGGTCGACCTCGACTTGGACAGGGGAAGAAGGGCCGGCAAGGGGCCCATCACAGAGGAAGACGAGCTGGACCCCCGAACCCAATATGAGGAGAAACGGGGGACGAAGAGGGACGAGCCTATGGACGAGGTTGAAGTCATCTTCATTGATGAAGAGACTTGTCAGAAACAGCTCCGGATTGGAAGCAGATTGCAGGGGCCTCTGAAGGCCGAGCTGTCCAAGTTCCTCCGAGAAAACGTAGACGTCTTTTCGTGAACCCACGAAGATATGGTCGACATCGACCCTCGGATCGCCTGTCACCGGCTGCAGGTCAACCCCACGGTTAAGCCGGTCATGCAAAAGCGAAGGAAGCTCGGCCCAGATCGACAGCAAGCCTTGGAAGAAGAAGTGATCAAGCTCAAAGATAATGAATACATTTGCGAGGTCCGGTACCCGACCTGGGTAGCCAATCCGGTACTCGTGAAGAAAAGCAGCAGAGCATGGCGCTTGTGCATCGATTTCTCTGACTTGAATAAGGCTTGCCACAAAGACAGTTACCCCCTGCCCCACATCGACTACATGGTCGACGCGACCTCGGGGCACGAGCTGATGAGTTTTATGGACGCGTACTCCGGCTACAATCAGATTCTCATGCACCCGGACGATGAAGAACACACCTCTTTCTACTCGGCACGTGGCTTCTACTGCTACACCATGATGCCGTTTGGACTGAAGAACGTCGGGGCCACCTACCAGCGCCTAGTCAACAAAATGTTTGCTAGTTTGATAGGTGTAAGCATGGAAGTGTATGTAGACGATATGCTTGTTAAATCCGTGTACGCGTCCGACCACGTAAACGATCTTAATAAAATGTTTCTATTTTGCGTGATTATTCGATGAAGCTAAACCCGAAAAAATGTACTTTTGGCGTTGGTTCGGGAAAATTCTTGGGATACATAGTCAGCCAGCGCGGCATCGACGCTAACCCCTAGAAGATCAAGGCAGTACAAGACCTTCGACCGCCGGCATCAATCAAAGGGGTTCAAAGTCTGACTGGCAAACTTGCGGCCCTAAGCAGTTTCATCTCGAAGTCCACCGACCGCTGCAAGCCTTTCTTTGACGCCATCAAGAAAAATCACAAGTTCGAGTGGACACCGGCCTGCCAAAAAGCGTTAGAGGCTATCAAGGGGACCCTCAGCCAGGCTCCAACGATGCAGAAGCCCCGCCCAGGTGAAATGCTTTATCTATACCTGGGGATTTTCGAGGTGGCCGTAAGTGCCGCCCTGATCCGGGAGGACTCAGCCCAATTCTTGATCTATTACGTGAGCAAGGCCCTCCACGATGCCGAGCTGAGGTACCCTCCGATGGAGAAACTCGCCTTTGCCTTGGTGACCGCGGCGCGGAAACTGAGACCATACTTCTTGGAGTATTCGATCACTGTTCTCACAGCCTACCCGCTAAGGCAGATCCTACACCGGCCCGATACCTCAGGCCGGATGGTCAAATGGACGGTGGAGCTAGGGCAATACGACATCCATTACCGACCCCGAACAACAATGAAGGGGCAGGTGCTATCGGACTTCATAGCCGAGTTCACACCGGGAGTCGAGGAAACGAAAGGCGAGAAACCTTGGGTGATGTACGTAGACGGGTCCTCCACTGCTGGACGAGCAGGCGGGGGGGGTCGTCCTCGTGGATCCCCAAAAAAGGCTCTTCTGCCATTCGATCCAATACCTCTTCCCGGCAACCAACAATAAGGCCGAATACGAGTCATTGCTATCCGGGCTCGCTTTGGCCGAAGCCATGAGTCTGACCGACCTCACCATATATTCCGACTCAATGCTAATGGTTAAACAAATTTCCGGGGAATTCGAGGTCAAAGAACCAAGACTGGTTCCCTATTTGGGACTCGTGAAGAAAAAGCTAGCTAAACTCCGGACCCGAATAGAGCACATTCCTCGGACGGAGAAAGTGCAGGTCGACGCCATGGCCCGCCTCGCTTCAAGTGCCGAGGTGGAAAGCGTCGAGTATGTACAAGTCGCCCACAAGGAACAACCCTCTGTGCTCGGCACATCCATTCTAAGTGCCGGTCATACTTTCGAAGATAAGAAGCCGAGCTGGATGGTCCCGAT
The DNA here is from genome assembly GCA_008636005.1 of Striga asiatica. Taxonomy (NCBI): domain Eukaryota; kingdom Viridiplantae; phylum Streptophyta; class Magnoliopsida; order Lamiales; family Orobanchaceae; genus Striga; species Striga asiatica. The sequence continues at coordinate 18,193 of BKCP01010560.1, read as the reverse complement.
CAGGTCGTATCTCGAGACCGGTGCATTGCCGTCTGACCCAAAAGAGGCCAGATAGCTCCGTACCCGGGCAGCTCGATTTACGATCGTGGCCGGTGAACTATTCAAGAGGGGATACTCAGCACCTCTGCTCAAATGCATAGACGAGAAAAGCGCCGAGTACATTCTCAAGGAAATCCACGAGGGCGTGTGCGAAAATCACTCCGGCGGGTACGCCCTCGCCCACAAAGTCCTCAGGCAAGGATACTACTGGCCTAGCCTAAAAAAGACGCTCTGGACATGGCCCAAAGATGCGCAAAATGCCAGACCTTCGCGCCAAACATTATCCAACCATCCCAGCCACTGAAGTCAATATTCAGCCCATGGCCGTTCGCGAAATGGGGTGTCGACCTGATCGGCCCTTTACCCACCGGAAAGGGCGGAGTGAAGTACGCCGTCGTCGCAGTGGATTACTTCACGAAATGGGTAGAAGCCGAGCCGCTCGCCACCATCACCGAGCATAAAATGATCGACTTCCTATGGAAGTCCATCATATATCGCTTTGGGGTGCCGAACTCGATAATCACTGACAACGGAAGACAGTTCGAGGGGAAAAAGCAAGAGGCATTTTGCGAAGAGCACGGCATCAAACATTTCTTCTCGACACCTTATCATCCCCAATCCAACGGCCAGGTCGAAGCTGTGAAAAAAATACTCAAACAAGGGCTCAAGGTTCGGCTTGAAGCCACAAAAGGGGCCTGACCAGAGGAACTCCCAAACGTACTATGGTCGTATCGCACCACAGCCAGGTCATCCACAGGAGAGACGTCGTTCTCCCTGGCATATGGGACCGAAGCGATGGTACCTGTCGAACTCGGCGCCCCAACCTTCCGGGTAACTCACTTCAGAGAAGAATCCAACTCCGAGTCGCTGAGAACGAACCTCGACCTGATAGACGAGCACCGGTCACAAGCCAAGCTAAAAAACGCAGCGTACAAAAGGCGGAGTGAAAGATACATCAATTCACAAGTCAAGTCCCGCTCCTATCAGGTCAGCGACTTGGTACTAAAAAGGATAACGGGACCCGATCCCGGACCACTTAAGCCGAAATGGGAAGGGCCCTACAAGGTCAGCGAGGTCCTTCCACACGGCGCTTACCGTCTCGAACACCTGGACGGCACCCCCCACCAATATCTGTGGAATTCGGCATTCTTGAAAAGGTTCTACCAGTAGGTCTAGGACAGTTGTATTTTTGCTTTGTAATTTTACCTTGTAAAGATGTGTGATTTTTTGTGTATTTGCGTTTGCCTTTATTAAGTATAGATCGAGTCGAAGCGGCGTAATTAATGTAAGGAACGAAGTGTTGGCTAGGATCAGTACGATGACTTAGTCGACACTAGCTGGGCTCAACTAGGAAGCCCAGTCAGGCCAATAATACCACCGAGTCCGAACACGAGGCCGGTCCGGTAAGCTGCCACATAATTATGTGCAGGTTGGGTCAGTACGATGACCAGGCCGGCACGAGCCGAGCTCAGCAAAGTAGCCCGGTAAGGCCGCAGCGCCAACGTAAGAAATGAACGACAAGCTCAAACGCGAAGCTCGACATGGCCAAACCATCGCCCGATCTCACGAATGGATTGGAAAGGTAATGCGCCAAGTAAATAAGAAGTGCCGAGCCCAATCTCGGGCTCGACCAAGTAAATAAAAAGCGCCGAGCCCAATCTCAGGCTCGGCCGTGTAAATAAAAAGTGCCGAGCTTAATCTCGGGGCTCGGCCATGTAAATATAAGGTGCCGAGCCCAGCAACAGGGCCCGGCCATGCAAATATAAGTAAGTACGCAACACGGCATCAAGCCCATACTTGATCGAAAATCGCAAAAACGCATAAGTAAAAAAGCGTAAAAATCCATTCATCCAAATAAATAAAAAATATGAAGGCTCCATTCATTCATACTAAAGTATCATCCATTCAAAACATTTAAATCAAAATGCAAATAAAGATGCTGAATATATTCAAAAAAATTCAAAGACCACAAGCGGTCGCAAAAAGGCTCGCAGGCTGTAAAAAGGAAAGCTAATTGCCGGGAGACGGCTAGGAAGTATCGCCGGTCCCCTTGTCCTGGGCATCCGCGGCACCATGAGGAGCTCGCTCTTCAGGGCCGGCTCCCTTGCCCTGGCCGTCCCCGACATCGCCAGACGGGCCGGCTTCGTGGTCGTTCGCCCCCCGCAGTATCCGAGAAGGGTCATCCTCGGCGGCAAAATCCCTCGTCGGCAACAGGAACGAGGTATAGCCAGACAAAGACTGGCCCTGCGCCAGGCGCATCTCGTCGGGAGGAGTGGCTCCGAAGTTCTCAAAGCCGACGATCACGTCGTCCTCCCAACCCCTCTGGCGGCGCACCAGGGCGGCCTCTTCCTCGTCTACCTCGCACACCAGCCCCTCGAACTCGGCCTCCAACCCATGCTTGGAGATCTTCGCCTGCATTATCTCGTGAAAATCCTCCAAGGTGAGGAGGCCGGAGTCAAGTCGCTGGAAAAGACAGAAGAGGTTGTAGCCAACCCCGGAGTCCATGTCGGCCATGATATCCTTGCTGAACAGCTCCTGGACCTCCGAGTACGTCGGCAAACGGAACGGGATACGTGGGCGGCCATCCTCCGGGGCGTCCAGAGCGGCATGCTTCTCCAGCTCGCTAGTGTGCGCCTCACGCTGTTTTTGAAGGCTAACAACGTGGGCCTGAAGCTTGTCAAGCTCGGCCACATGCCGGTCAAACTCCTCAGTCATCGCCTTAGCGTGCTGCTCCACCAGCTCGAACTCCCGAGCAGCCCAGGCTGCCCTCTCCTTCCTTAGCTCCTCGGCCATCCTAGCCGCCGACCGAGAAGCCTCCAACTCCCTCTCCCTGGCCTTCGCCGCCTCGGCCTCTGCCAGCACGAGACGGTTCTCCAGCTCCGAGACCCGCTTCGCCGTGGTGTTCAGAGAGGCAATCCTTCCACGGCAAAGCTCGTGGTCGGCCTCCAGCTTCCGATGGTCGGCCAGGGTCTTCTGTGACCAGTCGGCAGCCTGAACGAGCTCGACCAAAGCCCGAGAAATTGTCCCTGCCGCATGCTGGATGAGCGAGGGGGTGGAGAGCTGAGAGACGCCGACCTGAGCGGTCCGCGTCCAAGCGACGAGAGGGAGCCGAGCCGCCCGCACCACCTCCTCAGGTACCCCGAACTCGTTGGGGATGGAGACCCTATCTGCAGCCCGGAGATCCAGGAACCAATCGTCCGGGAAGCCGGGAAGGGCCTTAGCTATCCGAGCCCTCCGCTCGGCGTCTATGGGGACGAAGGAGTGCGCCTTATCCTGGTGGATGTGGGTCGTCTTCTCCTTGGCGGGGCCGAACTCCCCGCCTCGACACCCTTCTTCTTCTTGGTGGCAGCCTGATCCCCGGCACTCTCTCCCGGGGCCTCGCCGCCGATCGAGCTCGGCTCCTCCCTTGCCCGGCGCCTCGTCAGGCGCGGCTCCGCTGTAGGAACACGCGGACCTTTGGGGACGGCAGGGTCGACTTCACGTGCCGTCAAAGCGGTCACGTCGGCAGCTTAGGGCGTCGACTTTTTGAGCGCCGCCCTTTTCTTCGCCAAATTCAATCGCCCAGACATCGCGGCTTTCGTTTTGGCCTTTAGCGGGTTGGGATGTTTGCGACGGAACTTGTTCGCAACCTTCGCCGACTCGAACCCTTTGAGCCTAAGGAGGGGATAGTAGACTGCAAGAAAGCAACCATCAGACGCCACAAAAAGATAAATCAAGTTAGGTAATCAGTCCGAGCAAGAATGAGTTAGTACCTGGCTTGAAGTATTTGTCGATGATCTCCGGACTGAGATTGTTGTCAAGAAGGGTCTCTTCTTTGGTAAGCGCCATGTAATGACGTTCCTCCACGTTCCGCCCCAACAGGGTATTAAGTCGAGCAGCTAAGCGAGGACTGAGTGCCGAACTAGGGTTACGGACTGAAAATGCAAATTACGACCTGTTAGCACAAAGAAAAGAAAATCAGTTGGTAACGGACAAAAATGGTGAGAAACTTACGAGCATGGGAAATAAAGTGAATAGGTGGGTGCCGAGTAGCATCCGGGGTCATCCACTCTCCGCCGACCCAAAACCACTTCGGCATGTAACCGTGTAAGGTCTCGGGCAGTTTGGCCACCACCGTTTTGTCGATGCCGGGGAGTACCGAGCTGTAATAATTGCCGGTATCGCCCGAACGCTTGAAGGCAAACAAGGCCTTCACCTCGTCACCGGTAGGGTCGACCCAACCCTCGCGGCGGTACATAACAATCAAGCTCACAAGGCGGGCGAATACCGTCGGTACATATTGGCTGATGCCGACCTCAAGTTCGCTCAGAATGTCATTGAGAGCGCCGGGCAGGGGAAACCGAAGGCCCAAATGGATGCTGTGCCGGTTAACCCCAATACAGCCCGGCGGCGGGCAGTGGATTCGCTCCCCGGGATAAGGAGAAAATATCCGCACTCCGGGGCCGAAGTTGTACTTCCCCTTTAGCTGGGCTAGGTCGGCGTCGTCCAGGATAGACGCTGTATTCCAGGCCGTCACCTGGCTCGGTGTCGCCCAAACTCGCTCAGGTCGGCGCCAGAACCCGGGAGGAGGAACCGTCGCAGCTTCGAGGGCGGCATCGATACCCGCGTCTCCCAATCCCATGGGGACGCGTTCCCGACCTTCCGTATTGCCGCGGAGGGTCTCGTCCACCAAACCTTGATCAACATCGGAGTCGGAGTCCAGAAAACCGAGGTCGACGGAGTCATCGTCGGCCGCGGTCGGTTGGTCTGGGTCGGCACCAACATCCTCACGCAGCGGCGACGGGGAGCCTAGGGGGCCGACGTTTCTGCCGCCAGAAGCAGTCTAGACCGCCGAAAAATCCAATCGGACCATAGAGATAGGGACGGCGGTGAGAATGACGTCCGCCGATTCGGAAGGGGAGTGCACGACCCACTCACGGTCAACGTCGACCACGTCCCGGAAAAGATTGCCGCCTCGCCGGTGGAGCCGCCGTCGCCCATAGATCTCGGAGGAGAAGACATCGCGACCAAAAAGAAGAAAAATGAGAAAGAGAAACGAAAGGAGAAACGGAACAAGAATTACCGGAGATTGCCGAAGACAGTCGCCGGAAAATCCTCGAGACTAGTTCGGAGTTTGCACAAGCTTTTGGACACTCGAAGGTTTAGGACGCAAAGGTAGGAAAAGTTGTGAAAATCCATGAGAAGGGGTATATATAGGGTCGCCAGACCAATTAGGCGTGGACACGTGTGCGGGTCTTTTGAAATTCAAAATTAAAAAAAGAACCGAAGTGTCCGGAGGAAGCCAACCGTCACGTCCATTCGAGATACTTGGCTGTCCGGCTGCCACATGTCGCCCTCGTGTGGTCGCAATTAACGCATCTCTTCGGTTGCCATTTGTATGCATCAAGTGTAGTGGAGATGTCGAACTTAGAAAGGGTCGAATACGAGTCCGATGGGCCCAGCTCGGATCCAACTGATAAGAGACGACCCCAGGAGAGGCACGGCGGGCCTCACCCGAGCTCGGGGGCCTGTATGTTAAAATCCGAGTCCGGCCCCTATAAGGATACCAGTCTGAGAGATCGGGAGTCGGGTGGTGGCCGGTCGAACCGAGGAAGCCGGTCACCAAGATTGTTTGTAAGTGCCGAGCCGATCAGAAGTCAAAGTCAATAGAAATGGCGGTCAGAGTTGGACTCAGGGTCGGCACCTCGTTTCTCCATTCGCGAGGTCGGTACCGTGACTTCCCAGCCGCGAGGCCGATCTGACTCAGTGCCGAGATCGATGAAGGACCACTAACACCGGAGGACGACCAGAGACTGACGCAACCCAGCTCGGTACCCTACCAGCCCGATCTTCGTAGGTGTTGAGGACCCAGAAAACACTTAAATAAGGCCACTTGTCAATTAATGATTGTCGATGGGACACCCCAAACTAATCAGCAGGTCTATAACATCTAGACCGGCTCAGGAGCAGGCCCGCATTAAATGCGGTCCATATCAACATTAAATGTGCGTTGCAGGTAATGATTGGCTGACCCAGAAATCACTCCCAATCCGTCAGAGAAACGCCGGCCCGTCCTGCCAAACTACTGTACGACAAGACCAGCGAACAGTATCTGAACAGTGCCGCATTAAAGACCACTATAAATAGCAACCCCCTCATTTATTTTTGGGTTGTTGAATCCCAACTGTCTAAACTCTCTCTACATTTTCTCTCTCTAGACTTGTAAGGAATTCGAGTAAGAATCTATAAGTATATCGCAAGTGCCGACCTCGTGATTTTAATAAAATAATAATTAAACCACGTCTTTTTGTCTTTTTCTCTCGTTATCTTCTCATTAGTTACCTTTTTAACCGATGACCGGAAACGTGCGTCAACAAAGACTTCATCCCGTGCTCTCATAGCCGGCTGGCTGAACACTAATGAGGTCACCCAGCTAAATGGGCCTTTGTATCCTCTGACCCTAAGGATATTTATGACTGTCCTCCCAAAAATTGCTATACCTTTTTCAAAATTCAATTCAAACTCGGTGTCCGCTTTCCTTTATGCCAAGACTTGCTCGACATTCGCAAGTGGTTTGAGCTCCCATTGAACCAGCTCCCTCCTAAAGCAATTCGATTTATAATTGTCTTCATCATCCTCTGCCACATTCGTCTAGGTACTTTTTCCATTATTGTTACACACCTTTCAAACATACACAAGGGCTCTACCTCAAGAGCCGTACTGACGTCCACTTCATCTCGGACACCCCTTCGAACGTTCCCAAGTGGAAAGAGAGGTTTTCTTTTGTCGAGCCTAGCCCTGCTTTTCTGTTGGCGCCGACTCCATGGCTTAAAGAGCTGAAGCGCGAGCACGCGATACCTCCTCAGAATGCTCTATGCGACAAACGGATTGCTGTATGGAACCGCAAGCCTGTTGCGGCAAAAACTCTCCTTGAAAACGAGAACCTTTTGCATTTCTGCAGTCTTCTTACCCACAAGTCCTTATCTCCTCCTACCCAAGAAACCTTCGACCTTATCCGAGTCGAAGACGACCCAGGTATTTATTGCTAAGTATGCTCGAGTATTGCCATGCCTTTATTCCATATGTGATTTACCTGTTATGGCTCTAACTTGTTGACGATTTCTTGCTGAGATTCCCGCTATCCCCTTGCCCAAGAGGAAAGTTCCTCTGAAGAAGAAAACGACTAAGGGATCGAGCTCGAAGCCTGCTAACTCGACCACTTCTCAATCCACCCGTTCGACTTCACCGCCACCTGAGCAAACGACTTCTTCCATGGCAGTTGATCCTCGTCCTCCGCCAGTTCAAAGGCCCATCATCGAGGAATCGACCTCAATTGACCTCCTTGTCACCCAGCAGCCCTAACAGCTTGAGCAACCATCATCTCCTCAACCACAATCCCCTCCTCGTAGTTCGACCACTCCGATCATTAACATACCTGCTTCTCCTGAGGAGACTCTGCTCGAGGAGAGCCAACTCAAGCGTCCCCCTGTTGAGGGGGGTGAAGGAGCTAACAAGCGTCACCGCCTCGAGAAGACCGTCATCTCGATCCCTACTCTCGACGGTATGAGGGCATCGTCCTTCCTTAGGGATGTTCACCCCTCTGCCGACCTTCCTACCGACCGTTACAATGACGGTCGTACTCTACATGACCGAGGCGATTGGATCGCCCGATGGCCGGCTCAGGTAACCCCTTACAACTCAATGCTTACCTATTTTATTTTACTCGTTCTTATTGTTTGTGCTCTAACTCTTTAATTTATGTGTCCTTATAAGGGATGGTCGAACTTGCGCCATTGATTGAGTATACTTTAGCCAGCTCGAGCCACTCCATCCCCACGATCGAGCGAGGGTCTCTCCTCCTCAGTGACCGAGTGGATGAGCTCATTCACAAAGGTCACGCACTGTAGCAGAAAATAAAAGAGGCGGCCGCCCAGGCTAGGGTCCTCACCTCCGAAAAAGAAACGCTCGAGGGGGCCCTCAAGTCTTTTGAGAAGGCGTTTGCGGTTGAGCGGGCAGAGAAGGAGGCCCTCAAAGCTGCCCTAGAGGCTAAGGGGGCTAAACAGAAGGCTCTAGAGGCTGCGCTCAAGGACGAGAAGGCAGCTTGAGCGCGTGAGAACATTGCTTTCGAGCAGAGGGCTAAGCCTCTAATCGATGAGGCTGCTCTTCGGGCGCAGAGGATGGTCTTCTACACCACTGCTGGCCAGTGCTTCCTGCAAAGCTATCGCGAGCAAGTGGTGACTGCCTTCAATGTAACGCCCCGTTTTATTTTAAAGAATTTACCGAATTTATTTGATAAAAATCAGAGTTATTATTATTTTTTTTTTAAATCCAAATTAAAAACATTTATCGAGAAACGGGCGCTACTTATTAACCACAGAAAATGAACACGTCCAATCAATCAAACCAAAGAACCTACCCATGCCTGAGCTATCAAAATAAACAATCGCTTAAAACATAAATCTCAAAATCATTCCCAAACGTCTAGCAAGAATCCAGGTTCAAACGAAAACTCAAACATAGGTCGAAGGCAAATAAATAAATAATCCAAGGTATGAAAGCAAATGATTAAGTAACAAATTCATGCGCAACACATAATCAGTATACGAAATCAAGCAGGGATATTAACACATAATAAAATATCCAAATCCAAACGAGAAAATAATTCAAGTCAAGTTTCAGTTCAACAAATCATAAACAGGCGGAAGCATAATATATCATCAAACAACGACCACCATCTCGCTCGTCCTACGCCACCGCCTCCAGCTCGTCTCAACCTAAAACAAAGGAAGAGAGAAAACAACAAAGAAAATAATGGGGGTGAGCAACCAACTAGCTCACCATTATCGCACGGTTATCTCGTATAATTATTTAGAAAGCAGTTTCATAATAAACCAATATCGATATCCGTATGCATAGAATTCATAGCCTAACATCGGCAAGGCCGTAACTGGAAACTTTCCCACCCCTGGATACGACGGTACATGGGATCCTTTCCAGGAGACAGTGAAGTTGAATCACCCCTCCGCTCTACACGGATTCGAGTATTCAGACAATCCCCTCCGCTCTACACGGATTCGGGCGTCCACCTCCCGGATACGACGGGCAGGCGACTTCCACTGCTTTCGCATTCATCAAAGGCACTATCGTTCGGGACACTTAGACTAGAGTTCTCATGCATACAATAATTTTCAAAAGAAAACATTACTCGAAATAAGGAGTGCGATAAATATGGAATACATCATAAATATACCCACCTGATAGCAGCAACAGTTCACAGAATCACAATTCCAGAAACGAGGCGAGGTCAACACCTCTAAACACCTACATTATGACAAGATCCTACAATCAGAATCTATCTCGTCTTAAATCGGAAATCACAAGACAGACCTAGTCGAACTCGTTTCGACTAAGTAGTTCGTGAAGTCCTGTGGATGTNTTTCACGGGCTCGCGGGTTTCGGTTCGCAAAAATAAATCGGCTCACGGGCTCGATTTCGGTTCAAACGAATATCATCGGGCTCGATTACGAATTCAAACGCGCGATAAAAATAAACCGAACAATATATATTTTACATATATATATTAATACACATTATTCACATTTGATAATTTAATAAAATCACGAAAATCAATTACACAATTAGACATTTAACATTTAATCACATTTTGGCAATAAATAATATTATGGCATTCAAGAAAAATAAATATAAATATTATCGCAAAATAATAATAACAATAATAATAACAATAAAAATAATAATAATATTTTCAAATAATCCACAAATAAACCACAAATAAATGGGGCATTACAGTCTACCCTCCTTAAATGATTTCCGTCCCCGGAAATCCAAGAAAAATCGTCCCAACAGGACAATTGACACAAGAGAGAAGCTCAAACCACTAAACTCGGATACTCCATCCGAATTTTTCCACTCTACCAAGTCACACCGCACTAGCCATGGTTACCCTGCCGGACTTTGACGAGTACCTCTTCCGGACTCTCCCTGCTGGATTCGTCAATCCAGTAGGTCACCGGTACCTCATTAAAGGTAAGGTTCTGCCCACATGCAGCTCGTCAAAGATCGCCTCGTGCCTAGAGTCGCGCACCTGTCCCCTCTCCACGAGGCACTAAACAGGTCGTGCACTCATGCAAGCTCCGGTGATGGGGTCAACCGTCGGGCTAAGACGTCGACTCGGTCGAGAATCACGAAAGGACCAACAAATGTGGCTGATACTTCCTCTCTCTTCCCAGAACTCGAGAAGTACAACGCCTCTTTCTGTACTCAAAACCTCGTACGGTACCATCAAGATCGTCGCTTATTAGCCATCGCTACAAGCGCCCTTTCTTATGGTAAGAAATTCCACACGACACACCCATCGAGTACACCAGACTCAAAACCAGTCTCTCAGGGTCTCGACAGCATGTCCTAAACGCATAACTATCGGGATTCCCACGCGGTGCCAAGTTCAGTCTCGTGCCCGAGTCACGGTGACAACTTGCCCACGATCCCAATGTGAATCCGTGCGTCTGTATCAGACGTCCCGCCACGGAATCTCATACAAAAAGGCTAACAAACAACAAAAACACCATCCTCAAAACTGATACCTTCAAAACACACGGTTCTGCTCGATATCGTTGACAAAGCCTCATTCCTTGCCCACACGAGTAACAGCTCGTATGCGGTTTAGGAAGTATCGACTAGACATTCAAAAACAACCACTATCGCAGAAACGGACTCTCAAATAGGGATGCTCGACGATCCCATTATAACGATCTAAATGACAAGGCCAGTCCAGGGTTTAATGCACTGTCACCCGAGAGATGTCATACACACTGGCACTGCATAAGCGGGGCGCTGGGAAGTGTGCCTACATCTGTTCGGAGAACAGCTGCAAGGTCAAGGTTTCGGCCACACACTGGCTTGGGGAGCTCCTGCGTTCGGTGATGGTGGCTGCAGCTCTCGTGCGAGTCAACGATCGGCCCTGCAGTGCCTCACGTCTCTCAGCACAGGCTCGCGTGCTCGACCACCACTTCGCGTGACTACACCCAGTCAGCGTCGGCGTTCGGTTCGAGATACAAAATAAAAGAATTACTCTATTTCAAGGCTCGCACAAAAACCAAGAAGCATTAGGGTTCAACAAGGACATAATCCCCCAGCATTAGGTATTTACAAACTCGAAAAGTTTAGGGTTTTCAAAACATCACATCTAAAGAAAGCGAATATCGGCATCCTCAGCCAGGAATCATCCTTAACTCGGCGGTCATTGTCGAACAAGAAAAATGATCAGCTCGCATGGCTAATCGTGCCGGCAGTCTTAAACGAGCTCAAACTCTACGCCGCTAAGATTTTCACGTCTTTGGATCTCATCACGAAGCCTCCTTGGTTGATTCGTCACGATCACGCCTCGAACATATGACATCAACGATACGATAGACCGATCCGGGTATGAATGAAGTACCCAAGTTGAAATGGCATCACCAAAATCGAAAGAAACGATATAAGACAGGCGGAAAAATGAAACTGCTCGTCTTACTCAATATATCATGTTGCAAATCTTGAAATGAAACTCCAAACAACAAAACAAGAGTTTTTCAGAGGATTGCCAAAGAGTCAAATAAAATACAAAGGTTCACTAAATTCAAAGATTAACTATGAACGCAATTCGAATACGAAGACGGCTCTGCATTGCACAATGTGCTTACATCTGGCTCGACTACCCTCCTTAAAAGATTCTCCTATAACAAAACATCCCTAGAAAGGTGTCGAGGCTCCTCACGATCAGGTATGCGACGATTCTCACATACGCCACTTCGGTTCAAAGTTAAAATAGATCACGAAAGAAAAATTGATCGCCGTCTATCTCGAAGCTAAGGTATTCTCAAGTCGACCTTCGCATCGACTTAGCAACGCCACTGCACACGGTTCGATATCAGATAAGAATCAATAGAAACTGAAATTCGATGCTTAACTCCATCCCAGAATTCTCCGCAAGGAAAAGAAAAATCAAGCGAATTTGTCACGGAACGAAAATCAAATAATAAGAATGGGTCACGAAATACAATTCAAACTTGACTACTAAGCGATAAGGTAGCAATCAAGGATAAAGGAATAGCACTCGGGTAGCAAATGCGTGAACGATAAGTTAAAGGGTTGAAAACGGATCAAGCTCGCACGTTAATATTTGCTGCAAATTTCCAAAAATTTGATTGCACGAAGTTCGCATCTTGAACGCATCCCCTTGAATGAATCTTCCGCCATTTGGATCCTAAGAGGCAAACTACAATTCGCATGAAGACGTCGAGGTTCCCAGATTACCAGAAGCATGCCAAAAACAGCAAAAATAAAAGACTCCAACTGCTGCGATTTACACGAGAAATTGACTGTGCAACGATCGGATTTTCGGCGCAATTATCGATAAATAAAGGAAAATAACAAACACGCGATTCCTGTTCCTCATGGAAGGCAACAGGCTGATCTAAAAATTTACAAGAAGACTTCACAAAGAAACGACGAGGTTTCAGAGTTTAAAAAAAATAGCCATGGAAACAGATCACCCACAAAACCGAAAAATTAGGAAAACTGGGCGCGCACTCGCAAAACTTTGGCCACATCATCCAACACGAAATTAATAATGACTTGGTTCCTGCTCAAGATGAAGCATAAGAGATAGAACTTTAACTCATCAGAAGAGTTCAAAGCCTATCGACCGAGTTTAAGGGGTCAAATCAGCGACCAAAAAGTCATCAATGAAAGGTTTTCAAAAAGAGGTTTTCCAAACCCAACTCTTAAAAGAACGACAATCACGGAATGACGGTTCGGATGACAAGTCAAGGCTCGAATTTATTCGATAAAAACTCAGCCATAAATAACAAAGAAAAGGGGCATCAATAACTCAACAACAGAGTTCTAATACCCACGAATAATTTCGCGAGACAAACTAACGAGAAATACACGGATAATAACAAACAACTTATAACAAGGGAAAATTAGCCATAAACCCGATTCCCATGAATCTACACGCACAAGTGGTCGGATCATCGACATGAAACCGACACTTAGACTCCACTCCCGGTTTCCATTGACCGGTTCTACATGCGACTAATAGTCATACACACAACAGTCACCGACTTCCGAATAATCCACACACCCGGGACCTCTTCGGTTGTCTGCTCCATTTACTTAAGCCTTCTCTTTCGAGTTAGCTTACGAATGATTCTGACTCGATGGTACTAAACAGAAACTCATAACGAGTGCACTGCTATAGACTTAACTCGATAACACCAACCCAAAAACTCGCAACAAACACTTCTGAAGTTGGAACTTAACTCTATACCACTAGAGTTCAAGTCCGTACAAACGGAGGGTAAATTCCTAAGCCCCAATAAAAGAACAAACCATAATCACGTTATCGACAATAATCAAAACAACAAAACTCATACCTTGAGCTGGCGCGGCGTGACGAAGCGAGTGGTCGAATGGTCATTAAACACTTAATCACATATGAACCAGTCTACAGAAAAGCAAGACTCGCTCTGATACCAAACTGTAACGCCCCGTTTTATTTTAAAGAATTTACCGAATTTATTTGATAAAAATCAAAGTTATTATTTATTTTTATTTTTTAAATCCAAATTAAAAACATTTATCGAGAAACGGGCGCTACTTATTAACCACAGCAAATGAACACGTCCAATCAATCAAACCAAAGAACCTACCCATGCATGAGCTATCAAAATAAACAATCGCTTAAAACATAAATTTCAAAATCATTCCCAAACGTCTAGCAAGAATCCAGGTTCAAACGAAAACTCAAACATAGGTCGAAGGCAAATAAATAAATAATCCAAGGTATGAAAGCAAATGATTAAGTAACAAATTCATGCGCAACACATAATCAGTATACGAAATCAAGCAGGGATATTAACACATAATAAAATATCCAAATCCAAACGAGAAAATAATTCAAGTCAAGTTTCAGTTCAACAAATCATAAACAGGCGGAAGCATAATATATCATCAAACAGTGACCACCATCTCGCTCGTCCTACGCCACCGCCTCCAGCTCGTCTCAACCTAAAACAAAGGAAGAGAGAAAACAACAAAGAAAATAATGGGGGTGAGCAACCAACTAGCTCACCATTATCGCACGGTTATCTCGTATAATTATTTAGAAAGCAGTTTCATAATAAACCAATATCTATATCCGTATGCATAGAATTCATAGCCTAAACCCCCTACCCGGCCCTATCGCAAACCTCCTATGTACATACAACAACCTTCCGACCAAACATCGGCAAGGCCGTAACTGGAAACTTTCCCACCCCCGGATACGACGGTACATGGGATCCTTTCCAGGAGACAGTGAAGTTGAATCACCCCTCCGCTCTACACGGATTCGAGTATTCAGACAATCCCCTCCGCTCTACACGGATTCGGGCGTCCACCTCCCGGATACGACGGGCAGGCGACTTCCACTGCTTTCGCATTCATCAAAGGCACTATCGTTCGGGACACTTAGACTAGAGTTCTCATGCATACAATAATTTTCAAAAGAAAACATTACACGAAATAAGGAGTGCGATAAATATGGAATACATCATAAATGTACCCACCTGATAGCAGCAACAGTTCACAGAATCACAATTCCAGAAACGAGGCGAGGTCAACACCTCTAAACACCTACATTATGACAAGATCCTACAATCAGAATCTATCTCGTCTTAAATCGAAAATCACAAGACAGACCTAGTCGAACTCGTTTCGACTAAGTAGTTCGTGAAGTCCTGAGGATGTTGGAACACTAAGACTCGGCACTAAACTCGACCAAAACACGCAAGGGAGTTCACACAAATCCATCTAAGGATTGACCAAGTCAAACACACATAAAAACCAAAAAGCAAGTCGGTTTCCAAATTTCATATAAAAATTATGCTCGAAAATAGAAATCATTTAATCACATGAAAATAGAAGGTCAAGCTATCCTACGAATTAAGCTCTGAAAATTTACACAAAATTTCATCTCCCAGAAACATGTAATATCACAAAGTTTCAGCTTTAAACTCGAAATACCCTATTTTATAAAATTCGAACAGTATATCAGCAAAATGGGCACATTAATTCATACTCAGACTTAATGAATGAATCTGAACTTGAAAGTTTTACACAGCAACATACAGTATGCTAAAGTTCATGTATAAAAATCTCAGCCTTAAATGATAACTGCTGCTATTTTTAAAAATTCAAGCGAGCAACAGAAGTTTATCGAATTTAAACCTAAACTGAATCAAAACGGACTCCAAAAATTCCCATATTTTACAAACATGATTGAACACACAAAGTAGGCCTCGCAGTAACATTTCAGAATTTTCCAAGAAGTAACCAATTTATAAAAATTCAAACAACGTTTCTGCAGATTCGATAAATAAAATATTTACCACAACAAATCAACTCCAAAAATTCTAAAAATTTAACACAATACATATAAGTCACATAGGCATCACATAATTTCAGCTCATTCCATTCAAGCATGAATGTTTTGTGCATTTAACATTATTCTGATCAGATTACACTTTAATTAATAAAAATAGCTACAGGCCTCCAAAAATTACGAAATTTTTACACAAGGCAGGCAATGAGCAGATAACACATCCCTCAAAATTTCACATCGTTTCGAGCAGCGAGCTATTTTTAAAAATTCGAACACCGAAACAGCGATTTACAAGCTCGACAACTTGGCAATTAAATCACAACATAAAATTTCTCGTCCGAGGCCTTTTCATAAGACCAAGGACTTGACATTGTTCCAATATCCACCGACTTACACGACTTTCGAGGTCTCGTTCAATTTTTGAGAAAATCGAAGAGATCCCGAACATACGAACACATACAATCATAACGAACACACAAATTATATCGAACACAATCGCACAATATACACATCTCATACATCGAATCGCAAAAACACATCACGTTCATATAAACACGATAAGCAATTAACATAAAAACGATTTAAACGAGACGAGATCGACTAGGTACCGTTCTCGGGAAAAATCGGAAAACGGAACGAAAGAGAAGGCGAGCTCGTGGCAAGCTCGACGGCAAGCGTCGTCTCGCGAAGAAGGGTCGTCGCTGCTGCTGGTCTCGGTCGGAGGTCGCTGCTCGTCGTGACGGTCACCGGAATCACAGGTTCACGGCGAGGGGAGTGAGCGACGGGCTGCCGTTGGCTCACGGCGAGTTGCGGCTGAGGAGCTTCTCACAGCGAGGAGGAGTAGGGCTGTCGCTGCTCGTGAATGGAGGAGCTCGCCGGGAAGGAGGCCTGGTCGCAGCGAAGGTCAGGCTCGCGGTGGCTGAAACTCGATGAACGGACGGGTTTGCTGTGGATTCTCGCCTCGACCAGTGGCTCGATAGTCGATGGCGGCTTAAGCTACTCGGTTATGGTAGACCCGCTGCCTGCGAACAGAAAAAGGGGTCGCGAATTGATAGTGACGACCTGCTGCTGGCTCTCACCGGATTTTGAGGAGTAGCGAAGGCCTGAATATCGCGGGGCAAGGTTCGAACATGGGCGATCGAATCTTGTTAGCGAGAGGAGGAAGACGACTAGTTCTCTTGAGCGTGGAAGAGGGTCGATGGTGGCGCTCGCGAAGGAGATTGACGATAAGGGATGACGAGGGGCCGAGAGAGAAGAGATCGAGGGCAGATTTTCGATGAGCGGGGGAGAAGGGAACAGATAAATAAGAGAGTTGTGATGGCTGCGACCGTGTTTGGTTTTGAAAGAGAGAAATAGATACAAGGTATATATATAAATATGCTCACAATCAGGTTTATGAAGTCTTGTTGTCCAAGACAAACACAAACTCACGTCCCAAAAAAAAAAAAAGAAAAATCTGTCGGGCCGAAATGGGTTTTGGGCCAAATTTCACGGGCTCGCGGGTTTCGGTTCGCAAAAATAAATCGGCTCACGGGCTCGATTTCGGTTCAAACGAATATCATCGGGCTCGATTACGAATTCAAACGCGCGATAAAAATAAACCGAACAATATATATTTTACATATATATATTAATACACATTATTCACATTTGATAATTTAATAAAATCACGAAAATCAATTACACAATTAGACATTTAACATTTAATCACATTTTGGCAATAAATAATATTATGGCATTCAAGAAAAATAAATATAAATATTATCGCAAAATAATAATAACAATAATAATAACAATAATATTTTCAAATAATCCACAAATAAACCACAAATAAATGGGGCATTACATTCAAGCAGTCGCCACAATATCTGAAGAATGTGCAGGCATATGGTACCGACTGTTTCGGGGCCATCATGCAGCAGGAGGGGGCCCAGACAGCCGAAGATGACTTTGAGGAGTTCAATATGGAGGCTATCTGGGATGCTCTGCCCAATGTTCTCGCTGGTTATCAAAGCGCTCTTGACTTGCTTGCCGACCACGACTGGTGGTTGGGTCTCCTCGAGCTCGTCATAAATCATGATGACATGCTGAGCCGCAACTTCAAGCTGTCTGACGGTTATATTCCTCCCCCCGCTCGTCAAAACGAGTTGTCTGATGGGACTGGGTCGACTTCTGGCTTGAGTCAGCTGATTGAGCCACCGCAGCTCGAGCTGCCTCTGGAGCAAACTCCTAGTGGTACCAATGTCAATGTCAAGCAGACGTCGCAGAATCCCGATAATGCGGCCTCTTGAAATTGTTGCATTTTTCATTTTCCTTTTGCTGAACTTTGTACTCTTTTCTCTTTGAATATTATTTTTGTTGAAGTATGTAGAATATTATTTTTGTTGAAGTATGTAGAGTTTTCTTGTTATGTTCCCTTTGATGCGTTTGTTGATGTGCTATCTTGTATATTGCTTTTATTGTTGACAAGCTTGTGCTGTCGCTATGTGTCGATGTCATGTACATCAACTAAAGCCACCCCATTAATCTCCTTGATTAACCATGATAAATTAATTGATCATAATGACTCAAATGTCAATGAACACATGTCCACCCTCAAAGGAGTAGTCGTTACATGCGACCATCCAGCCTCTCGGCCTTAATCATGATGGATTTTTTGTCTTCGAGCACATGTCCACCCTCAAAGGAGTGGTTGTTACATGTGACCATCCAGCCTCTCGGCCTTAGTCATGATGGATTTTTTGTCTT
>BKCP01010549.1:0-11480 GCA_008636005.1 Striga asiatica | reverse complement strand
ATCGGTACCGTAATTAACCAACTCTTTAAGTGTGAACGCAACAAACCAAGTAATTACGGTACCGCCCCTAGTGTGAACACTCGCAGTATATAAACAACCTCGTCCTGCTTGAATGTTTCAATATATGATAAAGATATAAATACAAATTATTTTTACGTCAAATAAACTTGAATGGTACAACATATTCAACTAAAAAAATATTGTCAAAGTAAACAAGTTTCTAAATAAAAAAAATACATATTAGATATAATCATTCCATCAACTTCACAATCAACTAATTTGTTTCAATGGTTCTCAATACACACAAACAAAATACAAAATGTCAAAAGTTTTGGAACCAAATCAAACATTATGTTATATCGAGTAAACCCCATGTAAATTACTTGGTTCTCTTGGTTCAAAAAATATATCAAAAGAGCCGAGACCAACCAAAAGTAAAAATATATTGAAGTATCAAACTAACATCAACATTGCTTATTCTCATTCTCGTGATAAATGAATTGAGCATCCTTCTCCTCCTCTTCATCAACGTAAATCTCAACCTTAGCCTTTAGTCGTGCAAGCGCCTTTGATATTTTCTCAAACTTAAAGAGAAAGAAAATCTGTAAAACAAAGATATTAATTACAACATTGCCAGGGCCGTCTCCAGAAATTTGGAGGCCCTAGACAAGTTTTTCCTTTTCGAATTTCCCGATTTGAACTTGCGTGGTAATTAGGCTATTTGCAGATAGAATCATAGAAGAAAAAAACCTAATTAAAAAAGACTATTAAATAAATAAATAAATAATTGAAAAAAAAAATCTTGTTTTTCTAAACTTTGGAATTGATAAATTACTTATGGGTTACAAAGATCTTGAATAATTTACATTCAATTAGTCATTAGAACAACAAGGAGAAGAAAATAAAACTCATATACTGCAAAGAATGTTTATTCTCACACAATTGTTCTAACCGAACATCATAAGAAAATAAATGAAATATTTAGGGCCTCAAATTTTCACACAAAGTATATATTTTGTCTTTAACTCATTCATTAATTAGCTCCTTCATTTGTATAATGAACCAAACTCATCACAAATACATAGTATTGAAAAATAAATGGGGCCCCAAATATAAGGGGAGGCCCTAGGCTGCCTCCCCAAGGAGCTGGCCTTGCTCGTTGCCATCCGTCGAGAGAGCAGTCGCGCCCTCTGTTCGAGTCGCGGCCCTTCCTCGCTGCAATTTCCAAATGTTAGAAACTGAGTATAAAATACACGAGAATCCTATGAACTGATATGTATTTTTTAGTTCTTACAAGTAATCTAAAAAATAGAAAATTACAATTGAACTGAAAATTAAATTACAACTGAAAATTAAATTAAAACTTAAAAATAAAAAGGAAAGATTATAGCCGAGGCGAGTAAAACTCTTTCCGCAAGAAGAATACGCCCCGTGTGGCAGCTAACGGTTCAGGCGTAACTTCCCCAAAGATACAACGGCAAACGTCTCTAAATTTGTAGCACACCAGATTTACGAACTCCGGCGAACTGAAACGGAGTCGAGAATTGAGCACTTAAAAATATGAATAAAAATATCTCTCTTTTGTTATTTTGATAACAAATAAATATTTTTATATTTTTCTATTCTTTCTTTATTTCTCTTTATCTTTCTCTTCTTTTCTTATGTGTTTTCCTCCTTCTGCCGAGCCCTCTATTTATAGTGATAAATTGATCAAGTTGGCCAAATATCCAACTGTTCCACGCAGTTTCCTCCTCACAGATTGCAATTATTAATTATTATTACAATTATTAAAGTGATTGCAGAATTGGTTGGATGACCAATTTAATAACACTCAAATCACATGGAGGTTGAGGAATTTGTTGTTCTAACGTGGTAGTGGTTTTGGTTTGGTTGTCCAAATCAATTAATTATACATAGTGGTTTTGGTTTGGTTGTCCAAAACAATTAATAATACACTCACAATTTTATAACAATCCCCTACATGAGTGTAAATTAAATATAAATACCAGTGTGCTCAATTCTCGCAAAACTCTATTGCAACAGAAAAGGTAGCTTTTGACTTTGAACCTTTCTTAGTAAATTTCATCTGATGCACTAGCGGCCTAGTTGACATAATGCCTTGAACTATTCCTCCATAATGTACACCTAGACAATGACATTTACACAATAGAGTCTTAACTTCATTTCGTTCTATCGTTGTGTCCGTTTTGGCCATGGACAATACAATGGATTCATAAGTGTTTACATTTGAAGCGGCCCACACTTCACACTTATATAGGTGACCTCCCTATCAAGAGTATCATGTATTACTCCACCTTTACAAGGTTAGGGATTCATTAAAAGTCCACATGACTTACCCTTACCACAATCAACAGGTCATCAGCACTTGGAGTGCTCTAGGGAATAGCTTTGGACATTCATATGTTCCAAGTGCTCAACTGAATTTTCATAGCTTAGTTTTCCCTTTGAACCATGTTTGTGGGATCTCCATTCAGCATGGTAAGGTTACCACTATGGTCATTCTTTATATTGTGGATTTTTAAGCCCATTCCCTCTAGAAAAACTACCAATTGATCTCTATTCAACCCTTTCGTCAAAGGATCAACCAAATTTTCCTTAGACTTCACATAGTCAATGGAAATAACACCATTTGTGATCAATTGTTGTACGGTATTATGTCTACGACGAATATGTCTAGACTTACCGTTATACAAGTTGCTTTGCGCCCTACCTATAGCAGCTTGGCTATCACAGTGAATCATCACAGGCGGCAAAGTCTTATCCCAACATGGAATATCGGATAAAAAATTTCTAAGCCACTCGGCTTCTTTACCAGTTTTATCTAAAGCTATGAACTCTGATTCCATCGTTGACCGAGCTATACACGTTTGTTTTGTGGATTTCCACGAAATTGCACCTCCTCCAATACAGAAAACATATCCGCTAGTGGAGCGAGAATCTCTCGAATCTGATATCCAGCTTGCATCACAGTACCCTTCAAGTACGGCTGGGTATCTCGAGTATTTTAACCCGTATTCAAGGGTGTACCTCAAGTACTTAAATACCCTTCTCAAAGCATTCCAGTGCTCATGACTGGGATTGCTCGTAAATCTGCTCAACTTATTCACCGGATAGGCCAAGTCTGGTCGTGTACAATTCGTTAGGTACATCAGACTCCCTATTATCCGAGAATATTCCAACTGAGCCACTGGTTGACCTTTATTGGCTACCAGAGCTATACTAAGATCAAGGGGTGTCTTACACCTAGACTGTGCACCGTCATAGGTATCAAATTTCTTGAGCACTTTCTCTACATAATGAGATTGTGACAAGACAATTCCATCTTAGGTTCTGATAATCCTTATTCCAAGAATAATATCAGCCAAACTCATATCTTTCATGTCGAAATTTCTTTTCAGCATTTTTTTCGTATCCATGATCACTTCATTGCTACTCCCCATGATCAACATATCGTCTACATATAGACATACAATCACAAATGTAGTTGTTGTATTCTTGACATAAACACATTTGTCACATTCGTTGATTTTGAAACCATTTGACAACATCACATCATCAAATTTCAAATGCCATTGTTTCGGAGCTTGTTTCAGTCCGTACAAAGATTTGATCTATCTACACACATTTCTTTCTTGTCCAGGTGCAACAAACCCTTCAGGTTGTTCCATGTATATTTCTTCTTCCAATTCACCATTCAAAAATGCCGTCTTGACATCCATTTGGTGAATCTCAAAATTGTGCAACGTAGCAATCGAGAGAAGCACCCTTATCGACGCTAAACGCGTAACTGGTGAATAGGTATCAAAGAAATCATACCCTTCCTTTTGTTTAAAGACTTTGACCACCAATCGTGCTTTAAACTTATCAATCGATCCATCAGCTTTATATTTCTTCTTTAGGATCCACTTGCATCCTAAAGGTTTACAACCATCAGGGAGATCAACCAACTCCCAAGTATGATTTTGCATAATGGACTCGATTTCGCTATTTACAGCTTCTTCCCAGAGTGGTCCATCTGGGCTGGAAAGAGCTTCCTTAAGGGAACTCGGTTCATCGTCCAACATGTACGTAATAAAATCAGGTCCAAATGTTTTCGCCGTTTTTAACCTTTTACTACGTCTCAGTTCTTCATCAGTACCCTCTGGTACAGAACCACTAGCAGTTTCATACGTTCGTTTATTAGAACTAGATTCTGCTCTTTCCTTTAGAGGAAAAATATTCTCAAAGAATATAGCATTCCTCGACTCAATCGTGGTACCAACAGATACCTCTGGATTTTCTGATTTATGAACCAGAAATTTGTATGCTGTACTATTGTACGCATATCCAATAAATACACAATTGACCGTCTTTGGTCCGACTCTCATTTGTTTTGGTTCAGGTACTGAAACCTTAGCCAAACACCCCCACACTTTCAGGTATTTATAAGACGGCTTACGATTTTTCCACATTTCGTAAAGAATCTCATTTTTTCCTTTAGGTGGTATTTTATTCAGGATATGATTTGTTGTTAAAACAGCTTCCCCCCACATGTTCTGTGGTAATCTTGAATTTATCAACATGGCATTCATCATTTCTTTTAAAGTACGGTTCTTGCGTTCAGCAACACCGTTCAACTGTGGAGAATAAGGGGCTGTCGTTTGATGAATTATGCCATAGTCAGAACATATTTGTTCAAAAGGAGATACATACTCCCCACCCCTATCACTTCGGATTATTTTAATCCTTTTGCCGAGTTGATTTTCAACTTCGGTCTTATAGATTTTAAATGTTTCCACAGCCTCGTCTTTGCTTCTTAATAAATATAAGTAGCAAAACCTTGTGCAATCATCGATAAAAGTAATAAAATACTTTTTACTCGTTCTTGTTTGCACACTTTTCATATCACATACATCAGTATGGATTAAGCCTAATGGTTCAGTACTCCTTTCCACTGAGTGAAAAGGCAAATTAGTCATTTTTGCTTCAATACAAATCTCACATTTCTTATGTGATTCAATTTTAGAATTAGGAATTAATTCTAAATTCATCAACCGTTTAATTGCATTTAGATTTACATGTCCCAATCTAATATGCCATAAATCCGAGTACTCAACGGTATAAACAAAAATAGGCTTTTCATTATCATTTAAAACGGTTACACGGCTCACGGCCATTACATTCATTTTGAACATACCCTTGTCGAGATAGCCACGACCAAGGATAGTTCCAAACTTGCTAAGAACAAATTTCTTAGCATCAAATACGAGCCTAAATCCATGCTCAACAAGAAGAGCTCCGGAGACCAAATTCTTGCGGATGTCCGGGACATGCAGAACATCCTTAAGCTTCAACTCCTTTCCAGAATTCAGCTTCAGCACCACAGTGCCCACTCCAGCCACATCAGCCGTGGCGGAGTTTGCCATGTAAAGTTTCCGACTCTTAGCAGGAGTGTATTCAGAGAACACCTCCTTATCGGAACACACATGACGAGTGACACCAGTATCGATGTACCACTCCATTGGGTTATCCACCATATTGGCTTCAAACACCACAGCTGACATATCAAAGTCGGTTAGATCACCCGACACAGAGCCGTGTTCAGCCACAAGGGCACTCGGTTTAGCTTTCTTTGGCCCAGACGTCTTTGGCCTCTTGCAGTCTTTAGCCATATGGTTCGGCTTTCCATAATTATAACAAGTTCCGATAAACTTCCAAACCTTGGCAGGCTGCTTCCCTTTGTCTAGGGACTTCCTCTTGCTCGAGTGGCCTTGCTCCAGCAAGTTAGCACGAGCCTCTATCATTGGAGACTTCACCGATGAATTACGATTGTTCTCCTCAATACGAAGACGAACAACTAGATCTTCAAGACTCATCTCCTTCCTCTTATGTTTGAGGTAGTTCTTGAAGTCTTTCCAACCCGGCGGCAGCTTTTCAATCACAGCCGCAACTTGGAATGACTCGCTTAGAGACATTCCTTCAGCATGGATATCGTGCAAGATAAGTTGAAACTCTTGCACTTGGGACACGACGGTCTTAGAGTCGACTATCTTGAAGTCAAGAAACTTGCCGACGACGAATTTTTTCGCCCCGGCATCCTCAGTCTTGTACTTCTTCTCCAAAGCAGCCCAAAGCTCTTTGGCAGAACCAACCGAGCTGTACACATTGTACAACTCATTACTAAGTCCGTTTAGGACATAGTTACGGAAAAGGTAATCACCTTGCCCCCAAGCTTCATACGCAGTGCGTAGTTCAACATTTGTCTCATTTTCATCAATAACCGGGGGGGTCGTCCTTCAGGTATTTCACCAAACCCAAAGTGGTCTGGTAAAAATGCATCTTTTGTTGCCACCTTTTAAAATCAAGCCCATTGAATTTTTCGGCTTCGCAGCAGTAGGGACATGGACAACAGGTACATGATTGATCGGATGCTGAGTGTTGGAACCATTTCTGGTGGAAGCCATCAGTCCAGTAGGTTGAGATATTCTTCTTGCGATTGTTATTAACTAAGTATAAAATACACGGGAATCCTATGAACTGATATGTATTTTCAGTTCTTACAAATAATCTAAAAAATAGAAAATTACAATTGAACTGAAAATTAAATTAAAACTTAAAAACAAAAAGGAAAGATTATAGCCGAGGCGAGTAAAACTCTTTCCGCAAGAAAAATACGCCCCGTGTGGCAGCTAACGGTTCAGGCGTAACTTCCCAAAGATACAACGAAAAACGTCTCTAAATCTGTAGCACACCAGATTTACGAGCTCCGGCGAACTGAAACGGAGTCGAGAATTGAGCACTTAAAAATATGAATAAAAATATCTCTCTTTTGTTATTTTGATAACAAATAAATATCTTTATATTTTTCTATTCTTTCTTTCTCTCTATCTTTCTCTTCTTTTCTTCTGTGTTTTCCTCCTTCTGCCGAGCCCTCTATTTATAGTGATAAATTGATCAAGTTGGCCAAATATCCAACTGTTCCACGCAGTTTCCTCCTCACAGATTGCAATTATTAATTTTTATTACAATTATTAAAGTGATTGCAGAATTGATTGGATGACCAATTTAATAACACTCAAATCACATGGAGGTTGAGGAATTTGTTGTCCTAACGTGGTAGTGGTTTTGGTTTGGTTGTCCAAATCATTAATTATACATAGTGGTTTTGGTTTGGTTGTCCAAAACAATTAATAATACACTCACAATTTTTATAACACCAAATTCCGCCGAACCACCATTATTTCTCGCAAAACTCAGTTCACCGGCGTCCACTCCAGCGAGTAACTGTTCGCGTGCAGTTCCCTCTGTCCCCGTGTTCAGAGGCCCGAGTTCCGTCGAGGCTCCGCTCGCCCCGTTCGATTTCCGTTCGTCGTCCCGTTTTTAGATAACTCGTCGATTCCCAAAGTCGGGTAACCTTTTCCAAACCTTCTTGTTATTTTGTTCATAATCGTAAATCATGCTATTGGATTCGTTCGCTCGTTAAATCGATACTCGTTGATTGGTCGGTTTATGTATCAGTTCGTTTTGTACGTTCGAGAATATTGAATCTTATTGTGGATGAGTGGAACTCTTGTTTTCGAAAACTGAATCCTTGCTGTGATTATCCGTATAAGATTCGGAGTATCGTTGTGTTTTTCTGGGTCGTCTCGTTCGTGTATGTGTCGTTCGAGTCTAGTATGTTGTTCCGTTATTCGACTCTTTTAAACCCGATTTTAGTAAATATTTTTGAATTATGTGAACTGTGATTTTCGTGAATTTATTGATTTCTCGAACCCCGGTTACCGTTGGATATGAAATTCGGTCCTTTTTTTTAGCAACCCTGTTCTGCAATTTTCGAGCCTCTGTTCGTTTCCCTGTTCCAGTTTCTGTTCATGAATGGCAGATTTTGTGTTAAATGGTAACTTGGACCTGTTGCAGCCAACCCCGTAGGCTCTCTTTTTCTTTAACTTTTCTGCAGTTTTTTTTTTTCTGGCCCAAAATTTTGTTNTATTGAATTTTTTTTGGGTGTATATATTCAAATAATAATAAGAAATATTATTCACTAAAATACATCTCTTCATTCCCTTACTCATAACTTATAAAATTTAATAATCATTACTTACATGTTTGAAAAAAAAAATTTAATAATTAACTTATTTTATAATTTACAATAATGTATATTATAAGTATTTTAAATTTTATTTTCAACGTAAATTACAATAACTTATATTAATTAATTTTCCATATTTTTTTTCATTTTGTTAATTATATATTTATTTTACTTCTCTTTTTAAATATATTTCTTAAGTTAAGTATCTATATTAATTATTATTCTAAATTGATATAAGTTTTATTGTTCCATGCATATATCCAAATTAAGTGTCTTGCCGATATTTAAAACTATATAAAAAAGAGAAATGTCATAGGTACATAATAATGTACATAGAGGTGTACATAACACTCACATTAAGTGGATCCTATCAAAAATAAAAAATCAAGTGGACCCTATTCCATGTGAGTGTTATGTACACTTCTATGTACATTTATTATGTACTTGTAGTTTTTTTCTATAAAAAAATATTAATACAAATTAAATTTTGCATAAAAAGTAGTTAAAAAAATGCTTAATGAATAAATCCCAAATTGTGAAACACTCCTCAAAAAGCGCACTGCCAAGACATCGCCTCCACTCACCAGCAAAAACGCATAGGCTTAATCAACTGAAGTTTTGATATTTCAGTTGTTTTGTTCTCACAAGTAAGAATTATATTTGCAATTTGCTATTTCTTTCTTGCCTATTCACAATGAAAATATTTTATTTGCTCTATTTTAGATATATGGTTTGCTGCAATTTTTTATCCATATTAGTTGATCTAGAAATTCTTTAGTTTTCTTAATTAAATAAAAAAATATCCATATTTATTCAATTTTCATAAAAGACGTATTTTGCAACAAATATCTTGTATTGATTCTTGAAGAATATAGAGTTTCTTTTACTATATTGTTCCCCTACTTTGGAGAGTTTTAGTCATCTTCACTACAGGTAACATATAATCTTTATGTTGCTTGATAGTTTTTATTTAATAGAATTAGTATGTTGCTATGCTAGCACAGTGAGTGAACTTTAAAATGACTTAGTTCTAACATGTTCTTATAGAAAGAACTACTTGGGTACTTTTTGGCATACTGGTAAAAAAAAATAATGAGTTGTAATTAGGGCTCACCTTTTTGTAAAACCAACCTGAGAACCGTATATTCCAAGTTCAATTTAGTGATTCTCTCTCTCTAAAAACCTCCTCTCTCTCCCCTAAAAACAAAAAACCAGATTTGTAAATCTTGTTGCCTCCTCTCGGTCGATTAGCGCAGCTCCACCACTGTGGGTACCTGCTCCGGCGCGGTTCGAGGCTCTCGCCCCTGTGAGGTCTTCTCTCTCGGCGCAAGTGTCGCTCTTCCCGGGTTGTTGTGGCGGTTTTTTGAGGAGACCCACTAGTGGAGAGGGCGGGATTGCGGGAATCACTTGTCTCATCCCGACAGGTGGTGTTTTGGCCGGCGCCGGCGCTTCCCTCTGTTGTCTTCTCTGATTCCTGGTGTTGGAATGGTGAAAGCTCTCCGGTGGAGGCCTCTGCGCCTTGGGCGGTTCTTGGGCACCCGCTGGATTGTGGGAGGTAGATGGGCTTGGTGTGGGCTTCCGCGGTGGTTTCGAGGTTAGCTGGTCTGTTATGAGGTAGATCTATGGTAGCCTTCACCCTATTCGGTGAAGGAAGTGTCGAGATCTGCATCTTGGGCGCATCTTGGGGGTTGGCCAGGCTTGGAGGGGTCGTTTTTCGGCTTTCGTCTCACGTGGTGAAGTTTCGTTGCTAATTCGTGACTGTAGGGGAGGGCTCTAGTTTATATTTTTTCTTTTTTTAGTTTTGGGTATATTTCAGTTAGTTTCTTCTTGTGTTGTTGTTGCTTGGTTTGTGTTTACCTAGGCCCGTCTTTTGGCGCTAATGAAGTTGGATGATTACCCTGAGTGGCCTCGATCACTTATTGATTGCCATTCGGGGTGGAGGTAGAACAATTTCATTGGTGTTGCGGGAATGGGATTGTCGTGTTGTGTTATGGGGTCTGTTTTGGGTTTTTTTGTTGGTGTTTGTGTTTTGTATTTTAGTTTGATGTAGTTTCTCCCGTAGGGGAGTGTGTTTCTCCCGTAGTGGAGCTCTTTCTCCCGTCGGGGAATTCTTTCTCCAGTTGTGGAGTTTGTTTTTCTCTGTTGTGTTGTTTTGTTAGTGAGTGCTCTCTAGGCGATCCGTTGGATCTGTCCTCCCACTAGATTTAGCTTTTGAGCTATCTTTTCGGCTTTTGAGCTGTTTTCTAGATGTATCTATGTGTTTTATGATATAAAATTTCTATCGTTTGAAAAAAAAAAAAATTCTGAAAACCGTTGTCGATGTTGAAATTCCAAGTCTGTAACGTCACTTTCCATCAACTCTTGCTTATGCTCCCTATCATAAGAGAAATCAATAATTCACAATGGCAGGAATGTTATGTATACACAATGAACATTAAGGAAATGAAAATTCTTACTGAACAAATGAGTTTATTTCTGGACAATTATTGAGTATGTAAAATTGTGAATGTTTATGCTTCTCGGGGCCCAAAGCCACACTCTTACGACCTTCAATAAGAATGCACTGTGATATGAATAGTGAAAGTTATGTTGTCACATCACATGTCGAATTTATCTGGGGCCGATTGAACTTTGTCTCCACGTCATTGAAATAACATGCACAAAATGTTATTCCATATTTCGAGATATACGCCTCAGCGATTGAACCTTTTGGTTTAGCCGGATTTCTAACATATCCTTTCAGCTCCTTTAAATATCCCTCAATTGAAAACATCACTCTTAGGTGTTCAGGTCCACCTAAATTTACCTCCTCAAAAAGATGCATTACCAAATGATCCATTACATCGAAAAATGTCGGAGGAAATATCCTTTGCAATTTGTTCAAGATCATAAGCATATCCGACTGCGCTGAGATAAGGTCACTGACAATAAGACTTTTGCGCACATGTTTTGAAGAAGTTACACAATTCTATGATTGCATCGGAGATATCCTTATCCAAGTATGCACGGGCTGCTACAGGTAACAATCTCTGCATTATGACATGACAATCATGAGATATTAATCCTGTTAAGCGCCCTTCATTTGGACGCATACATCTTCTTAGGTTTGATGCAAATCCATCTTGAAATCTCATAGATCGAATCCAATTGCAAAATGCAATCCTTTTAGTCAGCGGAAGTACTGTATAACGAGTCTGTGGTTTCAATATCTCACCTTTATCAGAATAAAGAGGAAACTTCGGTCTAATATTCATGTTCATTAAATCTCGTAAAGAATTAGGAATATCTTTCGATTTATGTGGATCATCCATGATTGTTTTGAGGATACTATCGCATACATTCTTTTCTACATACATCATATCAATGTTGCGCTTCAATTCATTAGTAGACC
>BKCP01010538.1:2994-21356 GCA_008636005.1 Striga asiatica | reverse complement strand
TAGCCAAATCATATACATTTAAAATAGCCATAGAAAATAGTAGTTAATAGAGGCAAAAGTGAAAAATAGTTCGACGTCTCCGGAAAAGCATGGTTTCGAACCGGACACTATCATTTGATGTGGATAACATATTTGTCGCGCACCATCGTGTTCTGAAGCCAAATCATATACATTTAAAATAGCCATAGAAAATAGTAGTAAATAGAGGCAAAAGTGAAAAATAGTTCGACGTCTCCGGAAAAGCATGGTTTCGAACAGGACCGGAAAAGCATGGTTTCGAACAGGACACTATCATTTGATGTGAATAACATATTTGTCGCGCACCATCGTGTTTTGAAGCCAAATCGTATACATTTAGAATTGCCATGGAAAATAGTAGTTAATAGAGGCAAAAGCGAAAAATTGTTCGACGTCTCCGGAAAAGCATGGTGTCGAACAGCACACTATCATTTGATGAGAATAACATATTTGTCTCGCACCATCGTGTTTTAAAGCCAAATCATATACATTTAAAATAGCNTTGCCATGGAAAATAGTAGTTAATAGAGGCAAAAGCGAAAAATAGTTCGACGTCTCCGGAAAAGCATGGTTTCGAACCGGACACTATCCTTTGATGTGAATAAAATATTTGTCGCGCACCATCGTGTTCTGAAGCCAAATCATATACATTTAAAATAGCCATAGAAAATTGTAGTAAATAGAGGCAAAAGTGAAAAATAGTTCGACGTCTCCGGAAAAGCATGGTTTCGAACAGGACACTATCATTTGATGTGTGAAGCCAAATCATATACATTTAAAACAGCCATGGAAATTAGTAGTAAATAGAGGCAAAAGTGAAAAATAGTTCGACGTCTCCGGAAAAGCATGGTTTCGAACCGGACACTATCATTTGATGTGAATAACATATTTGTCGCGCACCATCGTGTTCTGAAGCCAAATCATATACATTTAAAATAGCCATACAAAATTGTAGTAAATAGAGTCAAAAGTGAAAAATAGTTCGACGTCTCCGGAAAAGCATGGTTTCGAACAGGACACTATCATTTGATGTGAGTAACATATTTGTCGCGCACCATCGTGTTCTGAAGCCAAATCATATACNAAGCATGGTTTCGAACAGGACACTATCATTTGATGTGAATAACATATTTGTCGTGCACCATCGTGTTTTGAAGCCAAATCGTATACATATAGAATTGCCATGGAAAATAGTAGTTAATAGAGGCAAAAGCGAAAAATAGTTCGACGTCTCCGGAAAAGCATGGTTTCGAACCGGACACTATCATTTGATGTGAATAACATATTTGTCGCGCACCATCGTGTTCTGAAGCCAAATCATATACATTTAAAATAGCCGTAGAAAATTGGTTCGACGTCTCCGGAAAAGCATGGTTTCGAACAGGACACTATCATTTGATGTGAATAACATATTTGTCGCGCACCATCGTGTTCTGAAGCCAAATCATATACATTTAAAATAGCCATAGAAAATTGTAGTAAATAGAGTCAAAAGCGAAAAATAGTTCGACGTCTCCGGAAAAGCATGGTTTCGAACAGGACACTATCATTTGATGTGAATAACATATTTGTCGCGCACCATCGTGTTCTGAAGCCAAATCATATACATTTCAAATAGCCATGGAAAATAGTAGTAAATAGAGGCAAAAGTGAAAAATAGTTCGACGTCTCCGGAAAAGCATGGTTTCGAACAGGACACTATCATTTGATGTGAATAACATATTTGTCGCGCACCATCGTGTTCTGAAGCCAAATCATATACACTTAAAACAGCCATGGAAATTAGTAGTAAATAGAGGTAAAAGTGAAAAATAGTTCGACGTCTCCGGAAAAGCATGGTTTCGAACCGGACACTATCATTTGATGTGAATAACATATTTGTCGCGCANCACTATCATTTGATGAGAATAACATATTTGTCTCGCACCATCGTGTTTTAAAGCCAAATCATATACATTTAAAATAGCCAGGGAAAATGGTAGTAAATAGAGGCAAAAGTGAAAAATAGTTCGACGTCTCCGGAAAAGCATGGTTTCGAACCGGACACTATCATTTGATGTGAATAACTTATTTGTCGCGCACCATCGTGTTCTGAAGCCAAATCATATACATTTAAAATAGCCATAGAAAATAGTAGTAAATAGAGGCAAAAGTGAAAAATAGTTCGACGTCTCCAGAAAAGCATGGTTTCGAACAGGACACTATCATTTGATGTAAATAACATATTTGTCGCGCACCATCGTGTTTTGAAGCCAAATCGTATACATTTAGAATTGCCATGGAAAATAGTAGTTAATAGAGGCAAAAGCGAAAAATAGTTCGACGTCTCCGGAAAAGCATGGTTTCGAAGCGGACACTATCATTTGATGTGAATAACATATTTGTCGCGCACCATCGTGTTCTGAAGCCAAATCATATACATTTAAAATAGCCATAGAAAATAGTAGTAAATAGAAGCAAAAGTGAAAAATAGTTCGACGTCTCCGGAAAAGCATGGTTTCGAACAGGACACTATCATTTGATGTGAATAACATATTTGTCGCGCACCATCGTGTTCTGAAGCCAAATCATATACATTTAAAACAGCCATGGTAATTAGTAGTAAATAGAGGCAAAAGTGAAAAATAGTTCGACGTCTCCGGAAAAGCATGGTTTCGAACTGGACACTATCATTTGATGTGAATAACATATTTGTCGCGCACCATCGTGTTCTGAAGCCAAATCATATACATTTAAAATAGCCACAGAAAATAGTAGTAAATAGAGGCAAAAGTGAAACATTGTTCGACGTCTCCGGAAAAGCATGGTTTCGAACCGGAAACTATCATTTGATGTGAGTAACATATTTGTCGCGCACCATCGTGTTCTGAAGCCAAATCATATACATTTAAAATAGCCATAGAAAATAGTAGTAAATAGAGGCAAAAGTGATAAATAGTTCGACGTCTCCGGAAAAGCATGGTTTCGAACAGGACACTATNTTGATAAATATCTAATTTGATTAGATATCAATTAAAGGAATATATTAATCAATAAGATTGATTAATTACATTTTGAATATTACTTTAGCAATTAAGGTAATTACTAAATTAATAAAGTTGAATTTTAAAATAGGATTTTAAATTTCAAAAACCCAAAATAATAATAATATGATTATTATAATATTGGGAAAATGATATAATAATAAAGTCTTGAGAAAGATTCTCAAGATTTATTATCCAATTATTATTTATATCTTTAAATATGATTTAAGGATTAAAATAATAAATATGATTATAATAAAATGGTTGTTGATGGTTGTTTGAACTACTTAACATATCTTATTATTTTCAAAGTCAAAAGTTAGTAAATACTATTTAAATAAAATTTGATTTTATTTAATATTACTAAATGTTGATTATTTTATGCTAAAATGTTTAGTATAAATATGTGCAAAATGGTTTTGCATTTAGTGAAGTTTTTGATCATAAATTTCTAAGTGTTAGAAAGAGAAAAAAGTGTTCTTCATAAAATTTCAAGAAAGTGTTCTTAAAATTCCCAAATAAAATTCATAAATATTCCTATACAAGAAAACCGAGTCTTTTCTACTAGCGAAGGAAAGTCGTCGGAACCGGGCTTCATAGGGTGGATACGTTTAGAGGGAAGACACTTGGATTCCTCTAGCGAGTAACCTCAAGTCGTTGAAGTTACAACCGGGA
Organism: Striga asiatica; assembly: GCA_008636005.1. Taxonomy (NCBI): domain Eukaryota; kingdom Viridiplantae; phylum Streptophyta; class Magnoliopsida; order Lamiales; family Orobanchaceae; genus Striga; species Striga asiatica. The sequence goes on along the minus strand of BKCP01010538.1, from coordinate 17,640 downwards.
ACCGATTCCCTCATCCATCATCAATAGTGAAGGAGTTCAAGACATTCGGTAAATATTTTTACTAGTATTTATTTTATAGTAACAAATCAAAATTTGTATATGATGCATGTTTTAAAGATGACGATCAGTTAATTCGTAATTAGTATGTACGGGTGTTGTATTTATACGATAAATACTTACTTTAAAAATTTTAAATTCCGCTGCGTAGAGCCCGTACGGTACTATCGAACCCAACACGCGCACCATCGTGTTCTGAAGCCAAATCATATACATTTAAAATAGCCATGGAAAATAGTAGTAAATAGAGGCAAAAGTGAAAAATAGTTCGACGTCTCCGGAAAAGCAGGGTTTCGAACAGGACACTATCATTTGATGTGAATAACATATTTGTCGCGCACCATCGTGTTCTGAAGCCAAATCATATACATTTAAAATAGCCATAGAAAATTGTAGTAAATAGAGGCAAAAGTGAAAAATAGTTCGATGTCTCCGGAAAAGCATGGTTTCGAACAGGACACTATCATTTGATGTGAATAACATATTTGTCGCGCACCATCGTGTTCTGAAGCCAAATCATATACATTTATAACAGCCATGGAAATTAGTAGTAAATAGAGGCAAAAGTGAAAAATAGTTCGACGTCTCCGGAAAAGCATGGTTTCGAACAGGACACTATCATTTGATGTGAATAACATATTTGTCGCGCACCATCGTGTTCTGAAGCCAAATCATATACATTTAAAATAGCCATAGAAAGTAGTAGTAATAGAGGCAAAAGTGAAAAATAGTTCGACGTCTCCGGAAAAGCATGGTTTCGAACCGGACACTATCATTTGATGTGAATANAGTGAAAAATAGTTCGACGTCTCCGGAAAAGCATGGTTTCGAACAGGACACTATCATTTGATGTGAATAACATATTTTTCGCGCACCAGCGTGTTCTGAAGCCAAATCATATACATTTAAAACAGCCATGGAAATTAGTAGTAAATAGAGGCAAAAGCGAAAAATAGTTCGACGTCTCCGGAAAAGCATGGTTTCGAACCGGACACTATCATTTGATGTGAATAACATATTTGTCGCGCAACATCGTGTTCTGATGCCAAATCATATACATTTAAAATAGCCATAGAAAATTGTAGTAAATAGAGGCAAAAGTGAAAAATAGTTCGACGTCTCCGGAAAAGCATGGTTTCGAACAGGACACTATCATTTGATGTGAATAACATATTTGTCGCGCACCATCGTGTTCTGAAGCCAAATCATATACATTTAAAATAGCCATAGAAAATTGTAGTAAATAGAGTCAAAAGTGAAAAATAGTTCAACGTCTCCGGAAAAGCATGGTTTCGAACAGGACACTATCATTTGATGTGAATAACATATTTGTCGCGCACCATCGTGTTCTGAAGCCANAATCATATACATTTAAAATAGCCATGGAAAATAGTAGTAAATAGAGGCAAAAGTGAAAAATTGTTCGACGTCTCCGGAAAAGCATGGTTGCGAATAGGACACTATCATTTGATGTGAATTACATATTTGTCGCGCACCATCGTGTTTTGAAGCCAAATCATATACATTTAAAATAGCCATGGAAAATAGTAGTAAATAGAGGCAAAAGTGAAAAATAGTTCGACGTCTCCGGAAAAGCATGGTTTCGAACAGGACACTATCATTTGATGTGAATAACATATTTGTCGCGCACCATCGTGTTCTGAAGCCAAATCATATACATTTAAAATAGCCATGGAAAATAGTAGTAAATAGAGGCAAAAGTGAAAAATAGTTCGACGTCTCCGGAAAAGCATGGTTTCGAACAGGACACTATCACTTGATGTGAATAACATATTTGTCGTGCACCATCGTGTTCTGAAGCCAAATTATATACATTTAAAATAGCCGTGGAAAATAGTAGTAAATAGAGGCAAAAGTGAAAAATTGTTCNGAGGCAAAAGTGAAAAATAGTTCGACGTCTCCAGAAAAGCATGGTTTCGAACAGGACACTATCATTTGATGTGAATAACATATTTGTCACACACCATCGGGTTTTGAAGCCAAATCATATACAGTTAAAATAGCCATGGGAAATAGTGGTAAATAGAGACAAAAGTGAAAAATAGTTCGACGTCTCCGGAAAAGCATGGTTTCGAACAGGACACTATCATTTGATGTGAATAACATATTTGTCGCGCACCATCGTGTTCTGAAGCCAAATCATATACATTTAAAATAGCCATGGAAAATAGTAGTAAATAGAGTCAAAAGTGAAAAATAGTTCGATGTCTCCGGAAAAGCATGGTTTCGAACAGGACACTATCATTTGATGTGAATAACATATTTGTCGCGCAACATCGTGTTTTGAAGTCAAATCGTATACATTTAGAATTGCCGTGGAAAATAGTAGTAAATAGAGGCAAAAGCGAAAAATTGTTCGACGTCTCCGGAAAAGCATGNCTATCATTTGATGTGAATAACATATTTGTCGCGCACCATTGTGTTCTGCAGCCAAATCATATACATTTAAAATAGCCATGGAAAATAGTAGTAAATAGAGGCAAAAGTGAAAAATAGTTCGACGTCTCCGGAAAAGCATGGTTTCGAACAGAACACTATCATTTGATGTGAATAACATATTTGTCGCGCACCATCGTGTTTTGAAGCCAAATCGTATACATTTAGAATTGCCATGGAAAATAGTAGTAAATAGAGGCAAAAGCGAAAAATTGTTTGACGTCTCCGGAAAAGCATGGTTTCGAACAGGACACTATCATTTGATGTGAATAACATATTTGTCGCGCACCATCGTGTTCCAAAACCAAATCATATACATTTAACATAGCCATGGAAAATAGTAGTGAATAGAGGCAAATATGAAAAATAGTTCGACGTCTCCGGAAAAGCATGGTGTTGATATCAAATCCAGTAATCAAGATTGAAGATGGAGATTAATCGTATTATTGAAGAAGTAAATTCGCGAGAAAGTAAACTTACTACAAGTCGGTATGTATTGGAACAAATTACCGACTTCTGAAGAATTACCAACTTTCAAAAGATCCAATTTCCGAAAGGTCTTCAAAAGAACCGAAACCAATATCTGAAGCCAACACAAGTAAACCGACCCCAGGTCAACCGACTATTACAAAGTTTGAATATTCCAACAAAAAGTAATCATTAGAAGCATCTAATTGGACCAACGAAACAAAAAGGCAATCATTGATGTTTCCCACCGCTTCAAGCGAAGCAGCTCAACATTAAATGCATCTTTATCTATTTCGAGCAAGAAGACAAAAACCACCGTACTATAAATAGAAGAATTTATGATAGTACGAGGATCTTTTCGAACACATTGTACTCGAACAAAAGATGATCTCGGTTTTTAGTCTAAAACCGATTTCTGTACTCTTGTGAACATAGCAAATAAAATCCAATTAAACGTTTATCTTCATTCTCTTGACATCAACTGTGTTTAATTTTAAGTTGTTAATTCAAGACAACAACAGTTTGGCGCTAGAAGGAGGGCCTGAACCTCCATTTTGATTGTTTGTCTTGTAGTAACATACGAAAAAGATGTCGAATTCTGGACGAAACGAACGTAACCCAGATGCAGGAATCAATCGTCATCCTACTTACACAACTGGGAATTCTGCTGTGCCGTCTACGTCAATTAATTATTCAGTTTTATTTCAAGATCCAGAGTTCTTGAAAAATTTAACTGACTTTATGGCACGTACAAGAATAGAACCAACCGTAGCAGCTAATTCGCGAACTCATCCTACACCAGTTCCGCAAAGAAACGAAATTCCCGCTGCGTCGCATGCAACTTCTCATCCACGTACACATGAATCACAGCATGATGTTGCGGCTCAAAATCGTGGAGTAGTTCCTGTACAAACTCGAATTCCGGAAGCAGTACGATCAGAAGCAACTGCAGAAAGTCATTCTGGGCATCGACCGCGACAACCCACTCCGTCGTTACCAGAAATATTACGACATGATCAACCTTCTGATTTACGACATACTCTCGAACAAAACCATGCTCGTCGTGGGCAAAATGAGTTACGTCGTTTAATTGAAAGAAATCGCCAAAGACGCGAATCAGAAGAGTTAGAAATGTTGAGAAAAAGAATTGCTGAGCTGGAGCCTTGCCAAGACGAACACGGAGAACCACCGCGACGAACTCCAATGATAGAAGAGGTGTATCAAGAGGTTGGAACTCCTTTAGCCCCTCATTTGACTAGAGAGCCTATTCCAATTAAAGTAAAAGTTCCACAAATTGGCTTGTATGATGGAACTTCCGATCCTGATGCTCATCTTGGTCAGTATACATCTTGGATGGATCTTCATGGAGCAAATGAAGCACTCAGATGTCGGATGTTTTCCTTAACTTTGGGACCTCGAGCTAAAAAATGGTATCATTCTCTATCCCGGTACTCAATTTCCACATGGCAGCAGTTGAGAACGGCTTTTCGTTCTCACTTTATCGGGGCCCGAGTTTCTTTAATTCCTAAGGAATCAATCGCAAATATTGTACAAAAAGATGATGAAAGTGTGAAAGATTACATTACTCGGTTCAACGAACGCATACAAAATATGGAGCAATGCCATCCTGAAACGCTATTGGTCACAGCCATAGCCGGATTGAAACCAAATTCGTTGTTCCGATGGAGTATATGTCAGAATAAACCAACTTCGTTCCAAGACTTTCTAGCTCGGGCTCAACAACATATTTTAGCTGAAGAATCAATGTCGGTTCCTAATATCGACTTTTCCTCGCTGAAGTCGGAAGTCGGGCAAGAATCAAAAAAGAAGAAAAGTAAATTCTTCAAACCAAATAAGTCTCGATTTGGGAATCCAAAGATCCCTGAAGTGCAAGAAGCCAGAACTAAATATCTTAATGAAGTCAAATCTAGTTACCAGACAGTATTCTCGGCGGGAGCAGCAACTATATTTGAAGAATTAAAAGGGAAAGGAATTCTTCCTGATCCTCGACCTGTCAGAACACCTGAAGAAAAACTTGACAAAACGAGATATTGTTCATACCATAAGTCGGCAGGTCATAATACTGATGAATGTCATGGTTTACTTTCTGCCTTGTTGCGACTTATCGGACATCCTCAAGTCCAAAGATTTGCCAAAAATGTTGATTATAAACGGAAGGGAAGAATGCCGGATTTACCAGATGATGACGACGATGAAGAACGTCCAATTAATCCAAAACGGGTGAGATCAAGTGAGAAAGAAATATACATGATGAATCAAAGAGAAAGAGATTCGATGATAACTACTAAAACGATGTGTCGAGGAGGATACTATAATCCTGACAATTCACACCATGAACCTCGGGTCAATAACAGCAGCAATGCAACGTTTGAATCACGGAGGCAAATGAAAGCGTATGCTCGAAAAGCTTTTAACTCGGGTAAAACTGTTCTGACTACCGACCTCCGAGATAAAATTAATGCTCGAAACAATTGTCCAATAACATTTAATGTTGACGATGCTAGTTACTTTGCTCACCCTCATGCTGATCCCTTAATAATCACGGCACCCATCTGTGGAATACCGATACATCGTATGTTAGTGGACACCGGAGCATATTCAAGTATCATGATGTTACGTACATTTGAACAAATGGGAATCGATCCATCCGAGTTGAAACCCTGTAAGGATCAAGTACAAGGTTTTAATGGAACAATAACATCAACCCTTGGTGAAATTACTATGCCAATTCGGTTCGGAATTCCTGGACAAGCTTCCAAAGTCATTATGGAAACATTCAAGGTGATGGATCTTAAAAATCAATATAATGCCATCATTGGAAGGACTGCTTTATATAAGCTTCGTGCAGCTGTATCAATTTTTCATTATGCTTTGAAATTCCCGACCAATAATGGAGAAGGAACTCATTACGGAGATCAATACGAAGCTCGCGGAATGGTTTGGGTCAAACCTTGGCATGAACCATGTATGCCTGTACATATGATGGAGAATATTGAAGAAAGCCAAGAAGATTCAACACTTATCAACTCGGAATCATACAATACCGAGATGGAACTTGATCCAGCGAAATCAAATAACGATCTGATTTGTGATTGTGAAAGACGTCCTGGAAAAGAGCCAATTAAAGAAGAAGATGCACTAGATCCTCGAATTCAATTCAAGGAGAAAAGCAAACTTGAACGAGCTGAACCATCAGAAGAGGTTGAAGTAATATTCATCGATGATCCTGTTTGTCACAAGTCGGTGCAAATTGGGGCCAATCTTCAAGAACCAATACGAACTCGGCTCATTCAATTCCTCAAAGCCAATTCTGATGTATTTGCTTGGAAACACGAAGATATGAAAGGAATTGATCCAAAGATTGCATCTCATCGACTTAATTTGGATCCAACAATTAAACCGGTGGTCCAAAAACGACGCAAACTCGGTCCTGATCGACAGAAGGCTCTTGAAGAAGAAGTTCAGAAATTGGTTGATAACAAGTTCATTCAAGAAACAAAATACCCGACTTGGGTGTCAAATCCTGTCCTGGTAAAGAAGAGTTCCGATGCATGGCGACTTTGCATTGATTTTACCGACTTAAATAAAGCTTGTCCCAAAGACAGTTACCCTTTACCGCATATCGACTACATGGTAGATGCCACAACCGGACATGAATTAATGAGCTTTATGAATGCCTATTCAGGATATAATCAAATTTCTATGGATCCCAAAGAAGCAGAACATACATCCTTTTATTCAGCCCGAGGATTATATTGTTATACCATGATGCCATTCGGTCTAAAGAACGCGGGGGCCACATATCAAAGGCTGGTTAATAAAATGTTTGCTAAACTCATCGGGCATACTTTGGAAGTTTATGTGGACGACATGTTAGTCAAGTCGGTTCATGCAGCCGATCACATTGATCACCTACAAGAAATGTTCAACATTCTGAGAGAATATTCTATGGTGCTTAACCCGAAGAAATGCACTTTTGGAGTCAGTTCTGGTAAATTCTTGGGATATATTGTTACTCAACGTGGCATTGAAGCCAACCCCCTGAAGATAAGAGCCATAATGAATCTGACACCTCCCACGTCGGTAAAAGGAGTACAAGCTTTAACAGGCCGGCTTGCTGCTTTAAATCGGTTTCTATCAAAGTCAACTGATCGATGTAAACCCTTTTTTGAATCGATAAAGAAAGGGAAATGCTTTGAATGGACCAAGGAATGCCAGCAAGCTCTGGAACAAATAAAGGAAACACTTCTTCAAATCCCGACTTTACAGAAGCCATTACCTGAAGAAATGTTGTATTTATATCTGGGAGTAAGTGATTCTGCAATCAGTGCTGTTCTTATTCGTGAAGAAGGACGTCAACAATATCCAATTTACTATATCAGTAAAGCCTTACATGAAGCCGAATTGCGATACCCAGCGATGGAAAAGTTAGCATATGCCCTCATTATCGCTGCTCGAAAGTTACGTCCTTATTTTCAAGAACATTCAATAACGGTACTTACTTCTTATCCCTTGAAGTCGATTTTACACCGACCTGACACATCGGGAAGACTAATCAAATGGGCCATAGAACTCGGTCAATATGATATTCATTACAAACCGAGAACTGCAATAAAGGCTCAAGTTTTATCTGATTTTGTTGCCGAGTTTACTCCTGCGATCGAGACAATCAATGAAGATCAATCATGGATGTTGTATGTTGATGGCTCCTTAACTCAACATCGTGCTAGAGGAGGAATCATTCTTATTGACCCTCAGAACAAGATGTTTTGCCATTCTGTCAAGTTCCTCTTTCCGGCAACAAATAACGAAGCCGAATACGAGGCCTTCTTATCTGGATTAAATCTTGCAGACTCCATGAACGTAAAGAAGTTAAAAGTATTCTCTGATTCACAATTACTGGTAAATCAAGTTCATGGAGATTTTGAAGTTAAAGAACCTCGGTTACTTCCATATTTGACGCTCGTAAAACAGAAGATGTCCCAATTTGATATTCAGTTGGAACATATTCCTCGTTCACAAAATGTTCCAGCTGATGCTCTGTCCAAACTTGCGTCAAGTACCGGATTGGAGGATGTTGAGTACGTCCAAGTCGGTCATCAAGAGATGCCTTCTATTTCAGTACCTGAAGTCTTACATACCGAGTTACAGAAATCACCAACTTGGATGACACCGATTATAACGTACTTGGAAACAGGAGCTTTACCTCAAAATCCGAAAGAAGCCCGAATTCTTCGCATACGAGCTGCTCGGTTTACACTGGATAATGGAATTCTTTATAAACGAGGATACTCTCTTCCCTTACTAAAATGTTTAACTGAGCCAGAGTCACGATATGTCCTTGAAGAAGTCCATGAAGGAATTTGTGGAAATCATCATGGAGCACGAACATTAGCGTACAAAATACTTCGACAAGGATATTATTGGCCGACTTTGAAAGCAGATGCGATGAATTGGGTACGTAAATGTGTGAAGTGTCAAATATTCACCCCAAATGTAAATCAGAGCCCAGAATCTTTAAAATCGATCTATAGTCCGTGGCCATTTGCCAGATGGGGAATCGATATAATCGGTCCACTACCAACTTCAAAAGGAGGTGTTCGATTTGCTATAGTAGCAGTCGATTACTTTACCAAGTGGGCCGAAGCTGAACCACTAGCTACGATAACCGAAGTGAAAGTAGTGGACTTTGTTTGGAAATCGATCATATGCCGGTTCGGTATACCGAGTTCAATAATAACCGACAACGGTCGACAGTTTGAAGGAAAACGACTTGAAGCTCTCTGCGAAGAATATCAGATTAAACACTTCTTTTCTTCGCCATACCATCCCCAATCTAATGGACAAGTCGAAGCAATTAATAAGATTATCAAAAATGGCTTGAAAGTTCGACTCGATGCAGCAAAAGGATCATGGCCCGAAGAGTTACCACATGTATTATGGGCTTATAGAACAACAGTAAGCCACGCAACAGGAGAAACACCATTTTCTCTAACTTATGGATCAGAAGCAGTCATTCCTGTCGAACTCGGGTCTCCAACTTATCGGGTAACGAAGTTTCAAGATGGAATCAACTCGGAAAACTTGAAAGCCAATCTGGGTCTTTTGGACGAAACTCATCTCATGGCAGAACTTAAAAATGCTGCATACAAACAGAAAAGTGAAAAATATATCAATTCGAAGATGAAGCCTCGATCATTTCAAGTCGGTGACTTGGTACTCAAAAGAATTACTGGATCAGATCCGGGGCCTTTAAAACCGAAGTGGGAAGGACCATTCAAGATCAGTCAAGTACTTCCAAAAGGTACTTACTGACTTGAAAAACCAGATGGACTTATTCTTCCATATCCATGGAATGCTGTTTATCTGAAAAAATATTTTCAGTGAATGTTCTTGATGTAACAATGACTCTGTACACATTTTGATGTATATAATGAAATTGTGTGCTAAAGAGTCTCTTAAAAAGAACCGAGATACTTTAACTCGGTATACAATTAGTCTTTATGTAGCCAAGTCTATAACTTGGACAAGACTAACACTTAAAATTTCTGAAAGATATTTCAAATTTAAACCGAGCTGTATTAACTTGGTAAGTTTTATCTTTCTCGACCAAACTGATAAGCTTCGAAAACCAAAGTTCAGTGACTTGGGAAGGTTATGGACAAGTTAAAATCGAGATTGGATTATCTTTAGATTCAAATCCTGAAGATTGGTTTGAAAAAAGATAATATCCAAATTTCCATCCGAAAAGATGGTGTCCCATTAAAAATAAAGTTTGGCCGACTTCTTAACACTTGAAATATTCAGCAAAAGTAAAATGCCATGCTGGATATGAATTATGAATGGAAACACTTAAAACGAAACTTTCATTCATATTAATAAAATTATCCATTACAATAGAAATATTGTGTCTCGACATACCGAGAACACAATTTAAAATAAAAAGTAAACATAACTAAGTCAACTTCGCCGGCTCATCAACTGCCTTGGCCAAATCATCAGCATTGTCTTCCTCTTTGGTTGCTCCTTCAGCATCATTCTTGATAATTTCCTCATACATAATACGAATGATGATGTCGAAGACTCGATCCTCCTCAGCCTTTGCAGCCCTCTCAACTTCAGTAAGTGTCACCGGGATGTGCTTGTCTAAAACAATATCGTTCTCGTCAACTCCAACCATCTCGGTAACAACTGGCTCTTCAACCTTCTGTGACAACTCGGCAACCTTTCGTTCCAGAAATGCTATCACCGCCTTACGTAGTTGCTCGGGAGTCATCTTCTCAATTTCCTCCTCTAAACTCACTTCAGCCAAAGTCTTGACATAAACATTAGCGAGCTCCGACTTCTTCTCCTTCTCACCCTCAAGCACCATATTGACAAAAGCACGACGCAGACGAGCTTCCCTTTCTCGCTCCGATTCAGAAGTCTCTGAGTTCACTTCAGCCTTAATGGCAGCGAGAAGACCCTCACAGAAACTCTTCTCGTCTTCGTCGGCCTCGATATGAGTTGTTGCAATGGAAGGATTGAAGTTATGACTTTGAATTTTGTGGAGGAGGAATTGGCGGATTATCTCGATGTTATATAAACCATCGTCAAGACGCTCAATCATCCAGCGTAGATTGAGACAAGTGTTCATCTCGAATTCCCGGTCTCCATCTTCAGAGTCAGAATCGGCCTTAACCTTGAGTCGGTTAGCCTCCGCCTCAAGAATTCTTCCTGCTCGAAGACCGTCATTATATTTCTCCTCGGCAAACTTGATCTTCTCTTCCTGGAGTTTGCCGAGTTTAGCTAGATGAGCATCCCGGTCCTTCTTCAGCAGTTCTTCAACTTCGGACCGACTTCTCCGAGTTACCTCGTGAGCTTCTTGTTCTTTCCGGAGAAGGCTCTCACACCGAGAGAGTTGTTCTTCAAGCATTTTCACGCGCTGCTCAGAGGTGATGACTTGACTCGTCAGCTTCAGAACATCATTATCGAGGGAAGCCTTATCAACCTTTAAAACTTCAATTTCCCCTTGAGCGATTGTCAGCTGCTCGGCTTGCTCTTCAATTTTAACCTGCAGCTCCTTCTCCTTAGCCGTTGCTTCTTCTCTTAGAGATGCAAGAGCTTCATCTCTAAGTTCAAGAGTATACTTCTTCTCGTCGACCTGGGCCGCGTTAAGCCGGAATTCATCCTCGGCCATCACCAAACTAACAAGTGCGCGACCCAAACAAGCCTTGGCATATTTAAACTTATATGCACTTGCAAGCGAGGATACACCGATCTCGGATCTCGGATCCCATACCATCATGGGGACCCGAGCAGCATCAATGACATGGGCAGGCAGCTCGACCGTGCTTGATATCTCGGGAATTTCAACTGACTCAAAAGTCGAGAACCACTTCTCGACCGATTCCCGAGGCTGCCTGAAATTTAGAAACCTTTCTTCATCCATTGGCAAGAAGGACCGGTCTATAATGGGCTCCTTCTTTTTCTTCTCTCGATCGCCAGCATCATGTTTTTTCTTCATCCTTTCCTCGGCAACAGGAACATTCTCTGCATGTCTTTTTCTCGACCGAGTAACAGGCACTTCACACTCAGCAGTGATTTCTTGACCACCATTAGGCTCATCTGAGGCTAAGTCAATGATAGGCGGATTCTCAACTGGAATAACCTCAATAGCAGGCTCAACTTCAGGCACAATAGCGGTGGCAGCGGCAATAGCAGCCATCGGACCTTCTGCTGCAATAGCCAGAGGATTCGGTTGCGGCACCACAATCGCAGCCGCCGACGTTGCACCATCACCAACGTCGGTTTTCGGTGGATTCATAATGGGATTCTCCAAGTAAGCTTTCACCAACATCTTACGACCCATTCCTGTCAGACGTAATTCCTTGCTTTTTCCGACTTTGGTTCGGAGGTCTAAATTCGGACTGCTTTGGCGGAAAGCTCTTGCGTCACGAGTGGTCTTGAAACCGAGAACCCCAATGAGCGGATAATAAACTGCAAATGCAAAATCGAGTTATTATTAATCCTGAAGACAACCGACTTCAAATAAGATGAACAAAAATTTTATTCAAGTTTACCTGGTTGGAACGAACTGTTAGAGATTTCAGGACAGAGACCAGCAGCTTTCAGTCTCGTGTTCTTCAAAATCAACTTAAAGCTACGTTGAGCCTTCTTCAATTTGAACAACTCGGTGATCCTCTCCTTTAAAATCGAACCGAGTTTTGATCCCTTGCTTTTGGCTGCAAATAACAAGACCTGTTAGTACAAAAATAAACAAGGTCAGAGCAACTCAGAAAAACAAAGACACAAGAAACTTACAAACTGAAGAATTAATATTGATGGGGATTGTCATCCCATCAATTAAGGGTTTCGAAAATTTTGGAGTTTGCCAGTCTCCTCCGACCCATAGCCACTCTTCTTGAAATCCATGGAGCGACTCAGGAATGTCGGAAATTAAATCACCAATTTTCAATCCTTCTTGAGGCCTTCCCGCACAGGCATAGCAAATCAATGGATCTGCAACTTGCCTATCAGTACATCGCCGAAATGAATACAAACTCCTAATTTCTTCAACAGTCGGCATATCCCAACCCTTCTCCTTCAATAGCACCATAAGACCGATTATTCTTTTCCATGATTTTGGTGCTATCTGACACAGACCAATTCCCCAATTCCTCAAATAGTCTATAATAAGAGCTGGGAGAGGAAACCGAAGTCCAGACCTCAGCGAGTCAGCAAATACGCCAACACAACCCGGAGGTGGACAAGTGATCCTTTCACCTGGATAAGGCGCGAACAGTTTGACCGATGAGGGAATATAGACCTCCTCTCGCAGGATCACAATGTCGACATCCGTAAGAATGCTTGGTTCCCCTCTATACTCATCAATCGGTTCAGGCCACCGACGAGCTGGACGTCTCCAATAATCAGGAAGCGACATCGCATCTTCTTCAACTTTCTTGTCTGTTTCGACAATATCTCTATTCAGATTCAGTCGCTTCACCAACAGAGGATCCCATCGATAATACTCGAGAGGCAATTCCAAATCCTCATCGGTTAAAATCGGAATATCAGAAATCGTCCTACTGCTACTATCCTCAGTTCGTGTCGACATCTTTTCCTTCCAAAATCGATAACAAAAAAGAAAAAATTCGAAATAGAACAAGAAAACGGAAAGGATTAGGGTAAACTCTTACCGACACTTTCGAGAGCCTTAGATTGACAGGAAGATTTCGAAAAACACAAGTGCACGAAAAGAATATTCAAGGGAAAGGGTTACAGACACAGCACAAGACAAAGCGAAGAAGTTTAAGGTACAGAAGATTTTCGCGCATCGAAACCGACTTTAATTTATAGGTTTTGATTAATGACCGTTAGAAGTATCCGAAAACGGCGCGTGTAACGGACGTATCTTCAAAGGACATAACGTTACAGTAATTATTAACCTACGTGGCCATATCCTGAAACGCCATGTCGTTATAAAATTATATCCGTTGGACCCATTTAATGCGGACACATCTTTTAAGAGCCGCCATGTCAGATCAAATGCCATAAGTGTCAAATAAAGCGAAGTGTTCTCATGTCGATAAACAATGCAAAACAAGTCGGAATAAAGTGGAACAACATACGACATCAGCAACCATTTAAAAAGCTTCAAATACTTACTAATGTCGGGGGCCTCACTGTTGATATCAAATCCAGTAATCAAGATTGAAGATGGAGATTAATCGTATTATTGAAGAAGTAAATTCGCGAGAAAGTAAACTTACTACAAGTCGGTATGTATTGGAACAAATTACCGACTTCTGAAGAATTACCGACTTTCAAAAGATCCAACTTCCGAAAGGTCTTCAAAAGAACCGAAACCAATATCTGAAGCCAACACAAGTAAACCGACCCCAGGTCAACCGACTATTACAAAGTTTGAATATTCCAACAGAAAGTAATCATTAGAAGCATCTAATTGGACCAACGAAACAAAAAGGCAATCATTGATGTTTCCCACCGCTTCAAGCGAAGCAGCTCAACATTAAATGCATCTTTATCTATTTCGAGCAAGAAGACAAAAACCACCGTACTATAAATAGCAGAATTTATGATAGTACGAGGATCTTTTCGAACACATTGTACTCGAACAAAAGATGATCTCGGTTTTTAGTCTAAAACCGATTTCTGTACTCTTGTGAACATAGCAAATAAAATCCAATTAAACGTTTATCTTCATTCTCTTGACATCAACTGTGTTTAATTTTAAGTTGTTAATTCAAGACAACAACACATGGTTTCGAACAGAACACTATCATTTGATGTGAATAACATATTTTTCGCGCACCATCGTGTTTTGAAGCCAAATCATATACATTTAGAATAGCCATGGAAAATAGTAGTAAATAGAGGCAAAAGTGAAAAATAGGTCGACGTCTCCGGAAAAGCATGGTTTCGAACAGGACACAATCATTTGATGTGAATAACATATTTGTCGCGCACCATCGTGTTCTGAAGCCAAATCATATACATTTAAAATAGCCATGGAAAATAGTAGTAAATAGAGGCAAAAGTGAAAAATAGTTCGACGTCTCCGGAAAAGCATGGTTTCGAACAGGACACTATCATTTGATGTGAATAACATATTTGTCGCGCACCATCGTGTTNNGCNNC
>BKCP01010527.1:0-13482 GCA_008636005.1 Striga asiatica | reverse complement strand
ATAGTTACAAAAAAAAAAAGGAAAAATATCCAAAACAGCAAATATTACGTGAAAATACACAAAGTCCTTCCCCAATCATCAAAATTCAAATAACCCCTCAATCCCAAAACCTAAATTATTAACAAAACTATCAGAATCCAACACACCCTCAAACCCACAACCAGATTCATCCATAACAGCACCCTCAAATAACCCATTTTCATTGCTACTCTTCTTCGCCTCCGCAGCCCCCTCTCCCTCGGCCGCCACCGCCGGCATATGCCCCTCAAACAACGCCATGTGCCCAAACAGCTTATCCTTCCTCGAGAAGCTCGTGCCACACGTGCACCTCCATCTCTTCTCCCCACAGTGCTTCCAGTGGCTCCTCAGATCCGCCATCACCGAGAAGCTCTTCTTATTGCACCGGTTGCACGAGTACATCTTCGGGCAGTGGCTCCGCCGGAAGTGGTTCTTCACGCAGATCACGCTCTTCAGCGGCCGGAACCTCTCGTGCCGCCGGTTCCGGTTGCAGCCGGCGTGCGGGCACGAGAACCGCGTCTTCCGGCCGCCGGGGGGCGCGGCGGCGCTCGATTCGGGCTTGAACAGGGCCTCGCGGGTCTTGAACCGGTTGCCGTGGGCCCGCATGTGCATCCGCAGGTTGGCGTCGCGCTTGAAGCCCTTGCCGCAGATCTCGCACGAGTGGACGTGCTCGGCCAGGAGCTCCACCGCGTCCATCTCCACGATCTCGTAGCCGTCCGATTCGTCGGCCTCCGGTTGGATCTCGGCTTTCGGATCCACCGGCGCCGGATCCGGGCGGGGCGAGTTGGTGGGCGAAAGCAGGGCGGCGCCGTTGACGATGATGTGATGGACGGCGGAGGAGATCTCGGACGAAACGGCGTCGTTTTGGATTTGACCGAGTGGGGTGCGGGCGTTGACTGAATCGGAGAGGAATCTGCGGAGGGCGTCCAGGCGGGAGCGGACGGCGGAGAGGTTGGCCAGGGCTGCGCGGGGGTCGGCGGCGGAGGTGGGGACGGGTGGGTTGGTGGCGGCGGGGGTATGACGTATGTCGCCGAACAACATCTTTTACTGTAATTTTGGAGAATGAATATTATCTGTGGGGTTTTCTTGAAAAATTTTAGGATTATGGGAAAGAGGAGGTTTTGACTTGTCTTTATGAGAGATGGGATACATAATTGGACACATTATTAATTATTATCCACTTCTGATAGTGGGACATACAAAGGCCCCTTTTTAGAGGAACCATAAATGTATTAAAATATTAAATTATTTAAACACCTTGAAAAATTAAGCTAATATTAATACCTAGTTGTAAAATAGTTGTGAATATTAATATTAATTTTTATGTTTTTTTTTGTAATTTTTGATGTAATAGAGAGAGGAGGCGCCGCCTTCTCGGTCGTTTTCCGATCGGCTATGGGTAGCCTTGCTTCCCGATCGCGGGCGGACCTTCGATGATTGGTGGTAAGCCTTTTATCTCCCTGTTTTCTGGTTTCGATTGGCTTCCTCTCCATGAGTTTTATTTTTCCGGCGGAGTTTACGGCGGGGTCGGGTTGTTGGTTGCCGGGGTTTGCGGTGGTTTTGGTGGTGTATGGTCTGTGGATGGGGCGTGGTCCCTGCTGTTTTGGCAGCCGGGGTTAAGGAACTGTGACGTCTCCCCCCGCTCCGATTCGGCTAGTGGTGTTAGGCGACGGAGGTCCGGGGACCTGGTTTCTTTTGGACTCGGCTAGTGGTGTTAGGCGGGTTCAGGAGGGGCTGCTGGGGGTTGGCCAGTTTTCTCTCGGTTGGAGGTGGGTCGATTCTGGGAAGGGTTTGTGGCTCGGATTCGGCTATTGTATAGGTGGTTGCGCAGTTTCGGTAGCGGGTTCTTGGGCTGGGAATCCTTTTCATGTCGATCGTTCACTGCTGTTGGGGTCTGCTCGTTTGTCGGGGGAGGGCTGTTAGTTTTTTATTTTCTTAGTTACCGTTGTTATGTGTTTGTTGTATATCTACGTTTGTGTTTGTATTTGTGTTCAGGTTTGTGTTTTTGGTTTGGGTCATTTGGCCTCTGTGAGTCTGGGTGTCAAATTTATTATCCTGTTGGGATCCGACACTCGGGTATTACTCTGTTGGGATCCTTGTAGTTGTTTTAGTTGTTTGTGTTGTTGGTTAGTTTAGTTGCGAGTGTTTTTATTCTAGCGTTGCTAACCGGGATTCTAGGCGGTCTTCTGACCTGTCATCCCGCTTTTTCAGCTGTTGGCTGCTGTGTATTCAGCCGTTGCCTGCTGTGTATTTGCACATTTGTGCATTTTAATTTATAATATTATCTATCGTTTTGGGAGAAAAAAAAGTTCATGTTTAGTATTAAAGAAAATAAAAATTTAACATAATCAAACATTATTAAAAAATAATACTTACAAATATACTTTTTTATCTCTTCTCTTACTCATACTTTATTACAATTCATTATTTTGTGGTAAAGTTTAAAAGTCGTGACAATATATACTGGTAATGTTACAAAGTCGTGACAAATATTATAAATTTACACTTAATTTAAACAATATAGTTTATATTATTTTAAAGTTCAAATTTACATGGATATTATGACAATTGTTTTGTTGGTTTGTTAACATAATTTATAATAATATATATTATGAATAATTTAATTTTACTTTGAAGCTTATAATTTACCTTGCATTTTACCGATGAGTCGATAGTTTACTATAATTTATAACAAACATATTATATTTTGATATTTATATTCTAACACTTTACATTGGAGTTCAACAAATTAATGGCTCATTGGTTTAGCATTTTAATATAGTATATACTTGATCCTCGAAATAATTTTTGCTTATATTTGTTTAGCATTAGTTTTTTAAACCCATGAGAGATAAACCTATCAATTACTATTTTATATTATTTTATGCTAAATATATTTTATTATGTATACATTTAATTTTTTTTTGTTTGAAATACTCGATACTAATTTTTTATTTATAAATCAGTTTTAAAAATAAATTTAAGTTCATTATTATATATAAAATACTAACTACTAAATTTATTAACACTTTACAAATAATTATTTTTTGTTTACAGATACAATATTAATGTCCAACTGAAGACCATAAAATGAAGGTTAATTAAATATTATATATTAAAATGAATAACAAATAGAAAATGATAAAGCTCTTAAAAATTAATTAGTACCTAATAAGAAAAATAGAAAAGAAAAAAAAAGATACTAATACAGAAATTAAATAAGAAAAAAATCATAGTTATGAACTTTTTAATCTAGGCATTTCAAGAATATTTTAAATTTCATTTTTTTTAATAAATATCCTTAAAGTGATTAATCTAAAATCATATTTATTGACTTATATTTTTCAAATCAAATAAAATTTTATATTACGTAGAAGTAGCGTAGATAAGTGAAAATATTTTAAAATTTTAATATCAAATTATTTATGTCACATAGTTAAAAACAAAAATAATTAATTGAAAAAATATAAAAAATTTAATCATAATTTAGGATCAATTACTGATATCATATTACCAAAACTAAAATTTTCATCACGGATGGTCAAGAAAAAATTATCAAAAGGAAATAGAGAAAAAAAAAAGGTAAAAGATAATGTTTAAACAAAATCCTCATTTAGTACCTAAAAATAATGTTTTAAAATAATTTCCCACTAAATAATATTTAGTTAGAGATTTTTTATAACAGATTTTTTAACCTAAATATAGAATAACAACATCCTATAACCTAAATCCTACTATATACTTCAAAATTAAAACAGAGACTTAAAAAGTAAAAACAAGGCCAAATTTCACGTAGGTCACGTTGATCCCATCAGTTTTTAAGAGCGTGCCTTTTTTGGATTTATTTATTTATTTATTTATTTGCTTGTAACTCCTTAATTAAAATAAAATTATAATCCGTCCATATTCATACATTATGCTACTTCTAGAATTTGATGTAAATAAGGTTCATGTATAATGGAGCAACAACTAGAGCCGTGAAATCAATTTAGGAAGCACAAATTTTTGTATGAGCTTAACCATGAAGTGGTCGACCAATCATACTAAATACATATTTATTCTATGAAATGTCATGTTTTTATTTATACTATTTTTTTAAATATGAGAATTTTTAATAGTAATATGAATATTAGTGAAAGATATTTTATTTTGGCATTAGTTCGATAGTTCGAACAAGCACCTGGAACCACAGAATAAAAAGGGAAGATCTTTACACACTATATTTCTTTAAGTAATATTGTGTTATATTCCATATGAAAATCCATGTATATCTTATTACGGTTTTTATATAGGTAAGTGCACGTGGAGAGATAAAGAAAAAGGAGAAAAGAGACATGCTAGGAGAGGAGATCAATGAGAGAGAATAGAAGATTTCTTGCCATAGTTATCCTATTATCTTGGAAGGAAATCTTGAATGAAGACCTATGCCTTGTAGAAGACTCCAACCCTAAGGAGATCATATATATACCCTAGAAGAAGCTCATGGCGGCTGGGGATCCGATACTGAGAAATATTCGAGCGCCATTCAAGCTTCATTTTGTTTTTCGGTTCTATTTTGATTGTATTCAGTTCAGTCTAAGAGTTCTTACAAACTCAAGGACTAGTACTGCTTTCGTTTTGTTCTTTAGTCATTTCATCAAAACTATTTTACGATTTGTACACTTAGGGAATAAGTGTAGGTGTTCAAGTCCACGGGACGTGGCCGGAGGATTAGTTGATAGGATCAAGTAGTGTTGGCTAGATTTGAAGGGAGTTCGAATCTTTGTAAGTCCAAACTATGTGTACGAGTGATCTATCAATGAAAGAGCTCTGAGGGGAAGTGGGACTCTTCCCTGAAGAGTTTGTAAATCTTCAGTTGTTTGCTTCCGCAGTTTATAATTCTTAGTGTTGTTCTTACTATAACTCGCGCACTCCGTGACAAATATACGTTTCAATTGGCACCAGAGCAGTGTTCCTGTTCTTACTACGGGATAAAGATCTTTGGGACTGTGTGTCAGTCACCATGAGTCACGATGGAATGTCTGTTTCGCGCCCTCCGTTCCTTGATGGAGCAAACTATGCTTATTGGAAATCCATGATGGTAATTTTTCTTCGTTCCCTTGGTAAAGGCACGTGGCAGGCTGTTGAATCAGGATGGTCGACACCACTTATGCCAAAAGCTCCCGCTGAATTTAAACAAGGCGAACCTTCGGATACAAAGTCATCTATCTCTGCCACTCAAGTTCTTGTTGAAAAACCAAGGAGTCTTTGGACTGACGATGAAAAACAAGCGGAAGAAGCGAACTTTCGTGCCTTGTATGCCATCATGTCTGCAGTAGATCCAACGCGTCATAAGATAATCATTCAATGCACCACCGCTCAAGAAGCTTGGAGGATTTTAGAAAGACAATTTGAGGGTACAAATGCCGTGAAAACCTCAAAGCTTCAAAGAGTCTCCACCGAGCTAGATGAGATTCGCATGAGGGAGGATGAAACTATTGATATGTACTATGCTCGGTTCTGCGACCTAGTCAATCAAAGTGCAATGCTTGGTGAACCGGTTCCAAAGGCTAGACAAGTACAAAAATTAATGAGAACTCTGCCGGATAGGTTTGGAATCAAGATCACAGCACTTGAGAGCTTCCAGAGGATTCAGAAACTTGGCATTGACGATCTCCTCAGTGAACTTCGCACCTTCGAAATCAATCATGGTTTTGACTCTATGAGGATAAGCAAAGGGAAAGGCTTGGCGTTGAAGGCCAAGGTTCGCACCTCAGTAGCTGAAGATGAAGAATCTGATGAGGAATCCTTTGATCCTGATGAAATCACCAAGGCACTTACTGTACTCTCAAGAAATGTCTCGAAACTGAAGAAATTTCAGAAAAAAAGGTTTCAGGGTAATAGGTCATTTGATGGTGGTAGGAATCAAATTCAGCAATTCGGAGAAAAGCGTTCTGGTTTGCAGCTGAACAAGGTTCAGAACTCTAATCAAGGAGTAGAGAAGGATCAGTGCCGTGAATGCAAAGGCTTTGGACATTTCCAAAAAGAATGCCCTAATTTCAAGAAGAAGAACAAGACATTCAAGGCTACATGGTCTGATTCCAGTGACGATGAGGACAAAGAACCTGAGACAACTGAGAATTCTATCTACTCAAACAACTCTGCTAAATGTCTTCTTAATGAATATAACTGCTTTACTTCTTCTGTCCACCTAACTGATATTGAATCTGATGCAGGTTCTTATGCGAAAAACTTGAGCGAAGTTGATGCTGATGAGTTCTCGGACCCAGCTGCCGAGAATCTTGTGCTTCACAAGTACGCCATTGAAAAGTGTCTCAAGGCAAGAGACATCATCAATAAGTACCATGCACAAAAACAGAAGATGAAGGTTATAGAACAACGATCTGGTGAGCGAGAAAAAGAGATTGATTATCTTCGGGACGAGCTTCAAAAGATGAGAATGATGACAGTCGATTTGAACGAAAAGCTTATTAAAGCGGATCTCCATACCGCAAAGCAGGATAAGGATTTAAATAGTTGTTTTGCAAAACTTGCCCTGGTTGAACATGGGGATAAACTCAACAAGCAGACAAGTGACGAGCTGAATTTTATTATTGAAAACTTACGTAACGAGTTGTTTGCTTTGCAAAATGTTGCAGGTGAGAGAGAAACTGAGATAGCCGTGCTCAAGGAGGAACTCGGGCAGTTAATGGAGGAACACATGACACTTAGAAGTCATTGCGCTACCCTTGAAGAGAAGTTGGGTAAAAGCGAGGAAGTCGTCAAGATGATTAATAAACCCAAGACCTCATATGCAGAAGTTCAAAGACTAAGTCAACAGATTGGTCCATCCGACTCGAGTAAGAATCTCCATAATCAGAAACTGAAGGGGAAGGTCGGAGAATCAGACACCCCACTAAGGAAGCCAGGTCTGACTTTTGTTAAAGAGGGGTACTCACTTGACTCCAAAAAGGGTAAGCCAAACTCCCCAAAAGCATCACACAAAGATTCAGGTAAGAACTTTGTACCCGTTTATCACTACTGTGGGATTCGAGGTCACATTCGTCCCAAGTGTTACAGAATGCACAATGATATATATACGGGTCGAATTAATGACTGGAGTCCTCACGGTGTTCCCTTGAAAGCACCTAAACTCAAAATTGACATTGTGAATTCTGAACAGAAAAAGATCTGGGTTCCAAAGGTAAATAAGAACGTCTGTCTATCTTCTATAATTGCCTTGAAATCCACTTCTAACTCTGACTGGTACTTTGATAGTGGATGTTCTCGTCACATGACAGGGATAAAATCCAACTTGGTTGATATTATGCCTGTCTCATCTAGTTCAGTAACTTTCGGTGATGGAGCTAAGAATAAGGTTCTTGGAGTAGGGTGTCTGAATGTTCCTGGTCTGCCTAAACTTAAAAATGTTCTTTTGGTTCAAAACTTGAAGGCAAATCTTCTGAGTATTAGTCAATTGTGTGATCAGGGTCTGTATGTGAACTTTACTAAAACTCAGTGTCATGTGTCTGATCAAGAAAACAAACATGTTCTTACTGGTACTAGATCTAGGGATAATTGTTATCTAGTGGAATTTGATTTGAAGTGCAATAAAACCAGTACTGATATGACTGAACTATGGCATCAAAAGTTAGGACACATTAATTATCCTCACCTACTTGAACTCTCTTCTACAGGGGCTGTTCGAGGATTGCCCAAGCTGAAAAGGGAAGTACCACGGGTGTGTGGATCTTGTCAAATGGGCAAACAGAAAAGGGCGCCTCACAAAAGGTTGACTGAGATCAGTACGAACCAGATAATGGAACTAATCCACATGGACCTGATGGGACCGATTCAGGTTGAAAGCTACAGTGGTAAGAAGTACATTCTTGTTTGCGTGGATGATTACTCTAGATTCTCTTGGGTTGATTTCTTAAAAGATAAATCTGATGCTCTTGATGCTTTTAAAAGACTTGTACTGAAACTTGAGAATGAAAAACGGACCAATCTTGTTGCCATTAGAAGCGATCACGGTAAGGAGTTCGAGAACCGTGGTTTTGAACTCTTTTGTGAATCTCGTGGGATTTTTCATCAGTTTTCATCTCCAATCACTCCACAGCAGAATGGAGTCGTGGAGCGTAAGAATAGAACTCTTCAGGAAATGGCAAGAGTGATGCTTGTTTCCCAGAATATGTCCTTGAGATGGTGGGCCGAGGCGGTCAATACTGCCTGCTACATAACTAACCGTGTGTTTTGCAGGAAAGGAACCGGGCTGACTTCTTATGAATTGTGGAAAGGTAAAGCACCTAATGTGAAGTATTTTCATATATTTGGGTGTCGGTGCTATATTTACAATGACAGAGATCATCTTGGTAAATTTGAATCTAAAAGTGATGTGGGTCAGTTCCTTGGATATTCTACTAACAGTCGTGCTTATCGTGTTTATAATTTGCGAACTGAAGTAGTCATGGAGTCCATTAATGTGGTCTTTGATGATGTGTCTGAATGTGTTGTTGTACCTGATGTGTCTAAAAATGAGGAGGTGTCTAAATCTGATTCTGGAAGTGTGTTGAATGAAGTAAAAACTGAAACACCTGATTGTGATGAACAGGTAATTGTTAATGAGTATAGTGTTCCTACGAACCTTGGAACTCCGTCTGAACCTAAGCGCGATCCTCCCGCCAAAGTTCAGAGGGATCATCCTAAGGACCAGATCATAGGAGGAATCACTGAGCGTAATACTAGAGGTGTAAAACCCGACTTTCGGAAAATAGCTGGTGTGTGTCATTTTGCATGTTATGTGTCTAAAGTGGAACCTAAAAATGCCAGAGAGGCCCTGTGTGATGATTTCTGGGTTCTGGCTATGCAGGAAGAACTAGAACAGTTTGTGAGAAACGATGTGTGGGAACTTGTACCTAGACCTTCCGATTCAAACGTCATTGGAACGAAATGGATTTTTAAAAACAAGACGGATGAATCGGGAGAGATCACTAGGGACAAGGCACGCCTCGTAGCTCAGGGGTACACCCAAGAGGAAGGTGTTGACTTTGATGAGACATTTGCCCCTGTAGCTCGTCTAGAGTCTGTTAGGATGTTCTTATCCATTGCGTGTTTACTTGGATTTGTGATTTATCAAATGGATGTTAAGTCCGCCTTTTTGAATGGTTTTTTGAAAGAGGTTGCGTATGTTAAGCAACCTGAAGGGTTCGTAGACCCACATCATCCTGACCATGTTTACAGGCTGAAGAAGGCTTTGTATGGGCTGAAACAGGCACCGCGAGCCTGGTACGAACGCCTAACTAATTTTTTGGTCGAGATGGGCTACTCTCGAGGGGGAGTTGATAAAACTCTATTTGTTCGTAAATCTCATAAAGATATTATCATTGCACAGATATATGTAGATGATATAATCTTTGGTTCTACCTCGAAAACTTGGGTAAATGAGTTTGTTAGTCACATGTCGAGTGAGTTTGAGATGAGTATGGTCGGGGAAATGTCCTATTTCTTAGGTTTGCAGGTTAAGCAATCTAAGGAAGGGATTTTTCTTCATCAGACCAAATATGCTAAAAATCTTGTGAGAAAGTTTGGGTTAGAAAATTCTAAGTGTCCAGCTACTCCCATGGGAAGTCACACTAAGCTCTCTAGGGATGATGCTGGAATCTCTGTTGATTCTACACTTTATAGAAGCATGATAGGCAGCTTACTGTACTTGACGGCTAGTAGGCCTGACTTGTGCTTCAGTGTTGGTATGTGTGCCCGGTACCAAGCAAATCCTAAGGAATCGCATTTAAAGGCGGTAAAGCATATTATTAAGTATGTGCATGGTACATCTGACTTAGGTATCTTGTACTCGCGTGACACATCTTCTAGTCTTGCAGGTTATAGTGATGCGGATTGGGCTGGAAACGTCGATGATCGGCGTAGTACCTCTGGTGGTTGTTTCTACATAGGGAACAACCTTATCTCTTGGCTTAGTAAGAAGCAAAATTGTGTGGCACTCTCGACCGCTGAAGCTGAATATATCTCCGCTGGAAGTTGTTGCTCCCAGCTCATGTGGATGAAGCAAATGATGATTGAGTTTGGTCTTGAGGTAAGAACTGTGAACCTTTTTTGTGACAATACCAGTGCAATTAATATCTCTAAAAATCCAGTTCAGCATTCTCGAACTAAACACATAGATATCCGGTATCACTTTATTAGAGATTTGGTTGAGAATGATGTGATTGTTCTTGAACATGTTCCTACTCAAAACCAGTTGGCTGACATATTCACTAAAGCACTGGATTCTCAAAGGTTCACTTCTCTAAGGAAATCCTTAGGGATCTGTTCATACTGAGTGCTTGCGTGTATTTGCATTATATTATATTGTATTGTATACTAGTATCTATTATATTTGCATTGTGTGTAAGCATATAGGGTATATTGCATTAGGCATGTTCTTGCATTATGCATTCACGTCACCACTAAATTCTTAATTGACGTTCTGATCCTTACTGAAAACTTGAGTGATGTTAGCAGTTCTAGGCTGACTGCGAGTTCTTATTGGATTGAGGAACATAGTTACTTTTAGTATTTTTGTTTTCTTTTGTCACAAAGAGCTGCCTTCTCATAAATGATCTAGAGCGATAGCTAGCACATGGATCGTTTCCCAAAGCGGGATCGACTGTGAAAAGAGCGTCTTGGACAGAAAATGTTGAGAAGGGTGTAAGCTAGTGACACACACTGCATATTACTATGTGGTGTTCTTATGCGAAGTTATAAGGTGGTCACCCTCATAAAAACCGTAGTGCGTTTTATTTTAAAAAAAAAAAAAAAAAAAAAAAAAAAAAAAAAAAAAAAAAAATTGGGATCCTTGCTGAAAATTGTAGTGCAAAGTAGTGGGGTCGACTTTTACTATTGCAGTGATTGTTACTAAGTGAAATGCACTATAAACAATAACGCATGTGTTCTTTCGAAAAAAAAATATATTGGAAGTCGTGGTTCGCACTACTCTGTGTATATACATATATCCGTTTAATCTATGTTCCTCGGAAGATTTGAATCTCAAAGTTGGTCTATGATTGTTGCCGTCATTCTTGTCTAAGTTGGAAAAGAAAAGATCTTATGATTTTAGTGAATTTTGTGTGCGATTTTTATTCCTTTTCATAATTAGGCATGTTTGCATATGATTTCCTTTTTGAACGTGATCCAAGGGATTGTGCAGGACGTATTCATGGATAAAATTTGATTTCCTTCCTAAATTTCAAAATAATGTGAGCCGTTATTGATGTGGGAAGTTATGGTATGTTTGATTTTGCATTGTTGAAGGGATTAATTTCACTAACCTCTTTTGAATTTTCCCTCTCTCTCTCTCTCCTAAAACCGCTCTCATTACCACCTTGATTTTCGGAACCTACCTTTTGCGGTTTTCTAAGATCCAACGTCTCTCAACTGCTCACCATACACGTTTCCTCTTATTTTATTATAGTTTATTGGTTCTTTCTTTTGTCTCTCTCCTTCTCGATTCACCCTCACCGATTGAAACCCTAAATTTCCTCTCTCAATCCTCATTCTTCTCCCATGGCTGGCGGCAAAGACAAAGCCAAGCGACGACTTCAGAAGCAGAAAGAGAAGCGACTTAAGCGTCGTCGACTTTCCTTGTCCACTGGATCTGCTCGTGAACCTTCGCCACCAGCGAAAGAACCGACTCCTGAATCTTCGCAGTCAAAATCGGCTTCACTCGCCTCTTCTTCATCTGGCTCTCAGTCTAAATCTGACAATGTTCGCAAGAATCTTGAAGTTTCACCACTTGCCACTGGAGTTCCTGGACTTTCTGGACGTGTTGATTCACTCGCCGTCTCGACTCAGGGGGAGTCATCTGCTGTTCCCACTTCTGCAACTAAGTCGGTCACCAAGACGACTACTGCCGAAAGGGAAAAAGATGATACGGCGGCTACCACTGTTGAAGTCCATTCTGACCAGCCATCACCACCTTCGAAGGTTCCAGTTCGTCGTTCCACCCTCGACGTGGGAAGGCCATTGACGAGCCCCTTGTCCCTCCTGAATCTGAAGATGATGCGTATGATCTGGAGAATACCTTCACCAATCGGTTCTATACAGAAGCGGCGCACGAACGCTTTGTTAATTTTGGGTCTTATGAGTTCTGGTCGGAACATCCTGTGACTGATGGTAAGTTTGCTGAACTCGGTGTTCTTCGTCTGATTGAGCAAGTGGGTCTTTTGAAGACCGTGACTGATGTTAAGCCCTTTTGTGGCCAAGCTGTCAAAGAATTCTATGCTAACCTCACTCCTGCTGTTTTTTATCCTGCTAGCCCTCGTTTTCATAAACTCTTTCTTCGCAACCGTGTGATTGATGTGTCTCCTGCTTTGTTTAATGTCCATCTTGGTTTACCCTCTGATCTTGACTCATCTTCTCTTGTTGATCTTGACTCGGATGAAATGACCAAAGTTCTTACTTCTGGTCAGTTAGATACTTGGCCTGGTTCAAACCTCTCTGTGAACTCTCTTTGCTTAATTGCCAATTTGCTGCATAAGATTGGTGCTGGCAACTGGACCCCCACTTCCAATAAGTGATATTCATCATATTTTCATGCATTATGAGTGATATATAGTGATATTTGGCCATGATTATCGTGTGATTGTGCACCATTTCGTTTTANGCTAACAATGAGTCTCGTAAAACTCTTCCCTTTCCTTGCCTCATTTGGTCCTTCCTATCGGCTCATAACTTTTCTGTTAACCTTCGCTTCCAAGACTCTCTTGAGAACCCCAGGAAAGCACTCTCTGTTAGTGCTCGCACTTTGAATGAAAAAGGGATTTCCAAGGTCTCGAAGGAACTTGCTCCTTCCTTGGTCCCAAAGAACTGGGGAGAGTTTGTGGCTCAGCAACTTGGAGAATGGGATGATTTGGCCACGAAGGTTGCTGCTCAACAGGCTTATCTTCGCCAAGTGTTGCAGGCTGTCAAGGGATCATCTCGGAACTCGGGGACAGGCCCTTCGGCATCCCGTAGTTCGAAAAAGGGGGAGAAGGTTTCTGCTGCTGGCAAGAGCGTTGAGAAAGAGGATGAGGAGTCTGATGATGCCACTGAAAAGCTTGGAGATGAGGAGCAGTTAGCTTGGAGTAGTTTGTTTTTTTTTGTTCCTTTGTGTGTTTTGAGGATTGTAGGGAAACTTGTCATTTGCTGTTGGTTGTCTGCTGGTTGTTACTAAGTTTGTTTTATGGGAATTAATGCAGTTGTTTTGTTGTCCTTACTGTTTTGGTTGAAATGAATTTAGAAGCATTCTATTGAATTTTGATGACTGCAGGAACTAAGGGGGAGAACTGCTTTAAGGAGATCTTGTGATGTATTGATCTAATCCTTGCTTGAGTTTATCTGTGGTTGCTTGTTGTTTTTATTGTTGTAGGAGACTTTCAAGTCTGATGTTTTCGAACTAGATGCCAAAGGGGGAGATTGAAAGATATTTTATTTTGGCATTAGTTCGATAGT
>BKCP01010516.1:0-20794 GCA_008636005.1 Striga asiatica | reverse complement strand
AATTTGTCGTGAACAAAAAAAATCTTCTAATATACTAAATATAAACGATGAATAAACATCAAATAAATATTGAAACAGATCGTGAAATTTTCTAATATACCAAACTTAAACTATGAATAACCATCAAATAAACGATGAAACAGATCCAATTAGAAGATCCGTATGCCGCCGCTGCTCAGAAGTAAATTGTCGTAGCATCACTGATATTGTGCCGACAAAAACATATACTAAAAATATATTGCCGATACACGCAACATATACCGAGACATCTCCACGAGCCCGAACTTTAGCCTCGCCTTCCTCATTGAAAGATTTATTTTTGGCAATGAGTTCAAAAATAATATATTGAAGATGTGTTCTTGCAAGCATGTGGAATAAAAGGATAGTTCTTTTATTTATATTTATTTTTATAGATATCGGATTTATATATTTATATATAGCTAAGATAAGAAAGATTTGCATGATCTTATGGTGAGAATTATTGTAGCAGTTTGGATATGCTTGGACGTGTGTGGAAACATATTTGGAGAGAAGATCTTGGAGAGAGAGAACGAGATATGCACATATCTACATTCTTGGAAGGAAATCGGAAAAGAATGAAATGCTTGGAGAAGACTTCATGCTTAAGAAGTTGTATAAATACCATACTTGAAGATCGAGAAGTGGAAGGCTAGAAGAGAGTTCAAGTCTTGTAAGTCCAAACTATACACAAGTGCACAATCGATATTTATCAATGAAAGATATCTGAGAAGTAGTGGGACGCTCCCCGAAGAGTTTATATCTCTTGTTTTGTGCTTCCGCTATTTCGATAAATTTTATGGTGCAACGTTCATTAAAAATTTACGAAAAATTTCGTTCTAACACAGTTGGACGCACTCTACGGGTAATATCTACGTTTCACTCATCTCCAACTTGACCTCCCCGTTGGGAAGGAGGAGGTAAGGGACGCGCAGTCGTCGGAGTCCATCATTGTCTTTTCAAAAAACAACCGTAGGAATAAAAAAAAGAATCCACCGCATCTTCGACCACCTCCGTTGATGTCTTGCTAACAATTAAATCCCTGCAAATTCAATCTCTCACCACCTCCGTTGAATTAGTAGCTAGTGTTCAACACCTAGATAGAAACAAAAAATTCACGTTTTTAGAAAATCGAATAATATCTTCTCTCTCAAATAAAAACACAATATGGTACTCTTTTAGTTTTTCTCTTAAAATCAGTACCCCATGTCCATTAAGAAATCTAGCCCTATTTGTAAAGGTACACACAACTTATTCTCCATTTAAGAAAAGATTTACAACCTTAACCGGACTCTTCCCATAGATATAAAGAGGAATTTGCACCAGGTACGGTTCCTTTATGTTTTTATTACATAAATATAACCCCCTAAAAAATATTAGCATATTAACATAATCTATTGATTTTATTTTCACAAATACCACATTATAGATTAAATTTGGGGAAATTTTCTTTATGCGTAATTAAAGGTAAAAATTTTATCCCATTCCAAATAACTCTCCTTCTCTCTCTCTTCTTCTTCTACAGGTTTAAACGACCAGAGTTTTTTTTTCTTTTTTTTTTTGTTTTTTCTGTTTGCGGCTCCTTGACAACTTGCTACTGGAGAGAATCGAGCATGCTGATCCGCGACTTCTCCAAGTCTTTATCACCGACGACTTCTCGAGCGTGATGATGGTACACGAGCGACGATTTTCCGATGATGGGGGTAGATTCTCGATGGTGGAATCCATCTCCTTCTCCCTGTCGCACAATTCTCAGCCGACCGAGGCGACCCCACCGAGATACGCCCGTCGCCGTCGAGGAAGGGAAGAACCGACGCCGTCGAGTGAGCCTGCAGATGCAGAGACAATGGCCATGGCTACAGTTTCGGCTCCTAATCTGGGTTCTGAAATGAGAGACAATTGAACAGTACTGATAGTATACTTTATGTATATTTTATGTATATGTGTGTCTTGATCTGTCAGTGCTTGAATTCCGAGAATCTCGAGGGTATATCTTATGTATATTTTATGTATATGTGAGTTCTTAAATCGATTTTGAGAAACAATTGAGACTCTAGTGTATATTTAAAGTATATTTAAATTATATTTGGTGTATATTGTCTATACATAAACTTCTCATCTTTTTCCCAAATGACTTCCTCCCCCTCCATGAATCCTGATACTTGCCCCTCCTCTTCCACCCGACAGGCGAAATTCCAAAACCTTCCCCCTTATACCCGCCATTTACATCCATCCAATTTTTCAAACATCATCCTCCCAAAATTCTCACAAAAAATCATAAGAAAAACCTAAATTTACAGGAAAAAAGAATAATTATATTTCGGGAGCGATTTCAATCCCCACCGGCCACCGCTGCAACATTGTTGGAAGGCCTAAAATCTCTAACAATCTTCGAGGAGAGAGAGATGGTTAGTTTATACATTACCAAATATAACAATTTTTTTTTTCTCTTTTAGTAATCACTTCCGGTTTTTAAGGCACGTTTCTCATTTGGAAACAAATTTTATGTAATAGTATAATTATTTTGGAAGAGTTGGGTATTGATACAAATTATCTGTTGCCAACCGTAAAATTGCAATTATTTATAAAACGTATAGGATGTATGTAAATTACCCTATAAATATCTCCATCTCTTGTCTTCACTTGGGCTACTTGACATGGGCTTTTAATCATGAACCTATTTTGCAAAGTAATAATATGTCAGTCCAAGAAAAATGAACATGTTAAATTGTATGGGTTTTATAAAAAAATGTCAATATAAAATATACCGAGAAAATACCGTAACACTAGTTTTTTTTTTCTATTTTTTTTAAATGGTATCTTAAACTGATAGATATTATGGTAAAAATATCTATCAATTTATTTTTATTTGAAAATATATCATCTTTAAATGAATATTTCTCTCAAAAATTTATGAAAGATTTTCTTCATAAAGGCCGGTTTTCAAACATTAAATTTGAATTTGGTTTATAATTAATGATTCTTGAATAAAATTTGACACATTGGTTACCAAAATTTGTGATAGGAAAAGTATATTAATTTTTTTTTTTTTTCAAACTAATGCCTCACATGCAGTAAGAAAATAAAATATTCCCTCCTATTTTTAATAAATGTCGTTTTCAGAAGTTGCACAATAATTAAGAATATTTTTTTTGCCAATAATAACCCTCATTAATGAGGATAGAGATTGATGTTTTGAGAAAAGATAGAGAGTGAATATGAAAAGACGTAGTGTATTTATTAGTTAGATGGGGTTAATAATGGAAAAATATGTACAAAATAGCCAAAACGACATTTATTTAACAAATAATCAATTAAGCTAGGATGACAAATAATAAAAATAGGAGGGAGTAATTTTTTTTTCACTCATTTAATTATATTAACATTCAATAGTGGAGGATTTTTGCAATTCAATTTTAAATATAATATATGATAGTTTATGAACAGACCTAATGTATATGAATATTATTTGCAGTTCAACTTTAAATACAAAAATGTACAAAGATGAAAAGAAAGCATAAGATGGAATATTATATTTATAAGAATTAAAATCGGTTCTTGTTCGGTTTCGGTTCGGTATATTTTTGGGTTTTGTTCGATTCTCGATTCGGATATTTTATGAATCTCCAGAACCGTACCAAATATTTTTTCGCTATGGTTCGGTTCAGATAAAGACAAACGGTCAACGGATATTTTTCGATTCGAGGTAAATTTGATCATCTTAAATTCTTAATTACTTGTAAACTTGCTAATTAGTTATAATTAATATGCAATACTTTATAGTGAATGAGGAAATCATTTGGCGTCTCTTGCAAGTTTAAAGCTTAATTTATACGATAATCAATCGTAAGTCGTAACTATAAGGATGGAGTCAATAATGACAATTCACTTTCATGTTGTGTCATTAAGAAACAACCCGCGCGAGCATCGCATCTCATTATCTATTTATTTATTTTTCATTTTAAAACATTCGTCTAATTTTATCATCATACGAATAATATAATTATTTGCTGAATTGTTAATTAGCTTTCTTCTAATTGTTATATCGGTGGTACTTTTAGTTGACTATAAAATCCCCTCATGTTTTATTAAATATATAGCATTCACGTAATCTATCATCAAATATACGTGCACTACGTAATGCAATTAATTAATTTATCGAACAAGTGTGACGATACGTATGCTTTAATTACAAAACTAGTAGTATTAATGATGTGCACATGCACATGTTACCAAAAATAAATAAATATCNAAATCTTGAAAATAAATCTTTTTGATGTAAGTTTGAGATCCAAATATTTCTGGTGTGATATGAGATAGTTAATAGGCCCGTCTGTTTTTCTGAACTTTCTTGTTTATGTTCATCTTATTTTCTAGTAGTTGGCCTGCTTTAATGTTTGAAAGCAGCAAACTAGATAATCCATCGCCTTTTTTGGTTTGATTACTGCCAAAGAGTAATCATTCTCTATTATGAATTTCAGAAGTCGAAATCATGAGTGTTCAAATTGTAATTTTTGTCTTTTTTATTTGATATTTGTAATTTCAAAAAGGAAGAGTTCACCTAACTTGTACATGGCAGAGACTGAGAATTATCCTAATGTAAGATAACTCCATAGGCTTGCTTTAGTCTACCTTACTTTTTTTTACCTTACTCATTTTTTCAAGGCAGGTTAACTTCCCTCTAGACTGTTTTCTTAACAAGTATCTCTGGATTTTGGACCTAGAGGAAAAGGTTCAATAAAGGACTCTGACTAGGTATGTGGTCAAATGTGATGACTAATTACAAATAAGTATACATTTTGTTGATGGATGCATAGGTTAAATATATATACTATAATAATTATTTGATTAATGATATGTTGAGCATTTTCTCTACTACTGCTCATGTTATTTGCAGGAAGAGAAGTTATGTGGACGTCCAGGCTATGAAACGTGAAAAAACAGGACGTTGAGTTGCAAAATCATTAAGTTGTTCGGTCATCAAATGAGTCATACTTGTCACATGTCATAGGACATTTAGGCAAACAGGATATTGTCGAATGGAATACATAAACAGTAAGGTGGGAGAAGACCAAAAACAAAATTAAGTTTCTTATATAGGATTATTCGACTTTGACGGTTGTTTTTTGCTATACATTGTATGGGGAATTATTCAACTTTGAAAATTGTTTTCTGCTACCACTTGATTGTTATTATGTACTTTAAATATAAGGCAGTGGTTAACAAGCTGTTATGTTTTGTCAAGGTGAATAATTCTTTTTGCCTGATCAAAAGAGTAGTTTGAAATCTTCATGTCTTGCCAATATTATACCACGATAAAAAAGCCCACAAACGAAATGAGAGATCCTAGCTCTATTAATGAAGACATACAAATCCAGTAGAAGACTTTGACAGTCTATAAAAGGATGAATAAAAAGTGACGAATTATCATCATTCTTGGATATTAAGATCTTTGACACTTGACAATATGAAAATATAAGATTTCTTAATTTCTTGGATAATAATAATGTCTTTGACAGTATGAAAATATATGGTTTCTTAATTTTGGATTGTGTTGGTTCATATAAACCCCAATTTCAATATGAGAAGTACAAAACGAGAAAAAAAAAATGAAAATAGGCAGAAAACGTAACTTAAACACATAAAAAAGAACAAAAAAGTGTCATGGGTTTTAATATATTTTAAATTGAGGGCCTTTTGATAATTCACAACTTTTATCATATATCTAGGAAAATAAATGTGGAACACAAAAGGTTAACATAATTCAATCTTGGATCAATCATTCTTAACAAACATAGATGAGACATAATCTTAACATTACAATCTTAATCCACAAGATAAAAATTGTCTAATCTAGTCCAAAGGCAAAATGTACTACGATATTGTTTCAATCCAGACTAGTTAATGGCCTAGGCTTTCTGTTTAAAAAAAAAATAAAAAATTGGCCTAGGCTAGCTTTAGGTCACAAAATCATCACCTTAATCGTTGAGTCATAAAGGCAATTGTTGGATTGAATAATGAAATTTAAAAATCATAAATTTATATATGTTATTTTTAGTTTATAAATAGACACATATAAATAAAAGAAATACTAATTTATACATAATTTCTGTATCTCAAAATTGTAAAACATTACACCTCTTTACAAATACTAACCACATAATTATCTACACATAATTTTATTTTTAAAATAAAATATATTTTAAAAGTATTTAAGAGTTATAAAATTTGTCAGGTCAAACCGCGTTGACCCAATCGGGTTAGTGGTCGAGATGATCGGATTTGGCTGTGTTGGGATCTGTGAGGATCTCATTATGTATAAGTCACGAATTCAATAGCAAACGTAAACCTATGCGCAGCGGATCTAAAAGGTTTGACGTAGAAAACTTACGGCTTAAAATTTATGTAGATTTGGTTGACCACGAACGGTTGACCGCAAATGATTGATCACAAATCACGTCTTGGGCTGCAGGAACAACATCAGATAAAACGGATCAAACGAGTGCAAACAGATAAAGACGAATCTTGCAGTCAGGCTCCTTCTGGTGGCGCGTGAGGGCGCGTGTTGTGGCGAAATCTAGCGATCTTGGTGGAGATGGAAAGCTCTCGTCGAGACGGTCGTCTGGGTATGCTGTGAGCCTCAATCAGACCTCCGGTTAGTTCTGTAAGATAAAATATATTTTGTCTCGGTTTACCTACAGATCTTCTACTGTATTACTCAATACACCCTTCTTCAACTTGTATCAGTGGAGCAACAAGAAGAAGATAAAGCTCGAATGAGATCTAGAGAGAGAGAGAGAGGCGTGGGGCGTGTATTATGAATAATGACAGATGTCTTCTCTTCTCATGAGCTTAATGATGTATATATAGAGCTACAGTAGCACCCTTAAGAGATTAGGAATATGGCTCCTTAATTAGTTAGACTAACTATGAGCCAAGCCCACTTCTCTAATTAATTAAATAATATTAATGGACCCCCAACATTATATTATTGCACTCCCTTTTCCTAGCCCAAATTACATTTGAGACTCCAATAACAATTACTCGATTTACATCCCCACGTTTAAGATATAATGTCCATTAATTAATTTGATTACTGACAATCAAGAATTAATTAATTTATTATTATTTCACCGAAGTTAGTGCTCGTTCATCATATTATTATTATACCGGAACTTAATCCATCTGCAAGGTTTAGCATAACAATCCTTCATGAACTCACTCTGGGACATCATCAAACTAACGCACATGGTGACCTTAAATATCCTAACAGCACGTCCTATATATAATAGTATTACCCAAAACAGTAAGAATATTAATCCAGCGAACTGAACCTCACCCATGTGAATCAAAGTAATATATATTATATATATCTGCCTGTTTAATATCTTACAGGTTAAGAGAACGCAGTAATTAACTGAGGCCTAGTTCATTTACGACGATCAGTATAAAATGAACTTCTGGGATCCTATTTAATACATAAATGTACTAGTGCAACTAATCAGTCAAGACAAACTGTACAGTTGATACTACAACCGTCCAGATGGGGTGTTCATGTCCATCTAGGTTGTGAATAACTATTCTTGTTCGCAAGTAACTGATAGAATGATCTTCGGTTCGCTCGATGATGACCCACTCTATCTAAGTGCAGAACAACAGAACGTAGAACTTGTTTAATCTAACATGATTATCATTTATAAAGGGCAAATGTGTAATAACATACAAAACCAAGCTTTCAGTATATAACACTAACAAGCTGGGCGGATCCCTATCGACCTGCTGGCCCCTTCCCCGTCAAAATCCAATGATATGTCTGTAAGTATCGAAATTTTAATATTTTATTAATTAATTTTATTTATTTATTTTTTGACAAATCTTAGCATAAGGAAAGAGATTATATTAAATGATGAAGAACCAATCAAATTAAAGTGTTCTTCTCCAAGATTCTATCTCCTACACATATATATAGGCCTTCATCAAAGTCACAAATCACACCTCATAAATCAAAATTTTTACTCTTAATATAATTGTTACATTTTAAACAATTATTAGTATAATAATGTATGACTTCATAGTTCATAAGTTGTGTGGTCCACTGGCTTCGTATTAGGAAATGCTACGGTCCAGTTTAGGTACCATCCCCTCGGGAGTTTGAACCGTTGGATACACATGTAGTTACTATAAGATAGATGATCTAACAATTAAAACACTCGATGGGATGGTACCATAGCATTTCCCTTCGTATATAACACATTGGAAGGCCTATTGAAAGGGATATAAAAAACCTTTAATTGAATTTATGGGCGAACGAGCTTGACTTGAGCTTCTATCGCACTCAAATTACCTCATTATAATTAATGATTGATCTTATGTATAACAAGCGACATTAATGGATTTATAACTAATATTGAACCACTAGTATTCGTCTATGTGCACATGCACAAAGACAAATAAAAAAATATTTATTATATGTATATATACAATATTCAAAATTTTAACTTAGATAATGGATGTATTACATTTTAAAATTTTTGACTATACACAAATGTACAATATAAATATAAATTATTTAACTTGCATGTGAATCTTTATATTGATGACATTTAATGGACAATGTAATTTTGTAATTTAGAGGAACCATACAATTAATTAGTTAGAAAAGTATTACAACTATTTTTAGTGTTGTTATAGTAATTACTTATGTAATTTTAAGAGTTTAATTATAACACTCAAGTCCAATTAACTAATACTAGAAAAAAATTGCTGAATAAGACGAAAAATAATATTTATTATAGAATAAATTTCTTAATAAAAAAAATTTAATACAATTTTTTATAAGTATGTAACTTTCACATACTATTTAATGTAAATTTATAATTAGCTAGTATTAGTAGTAATTATTACATAATAAATTAGTTTAAATTATAATTACACTTCATTAATGTATAATGTAACAGTTCCATGTTGTGACCATTTTTGTTACGTTTTTCGTTACTGTTTTGTCGTTCTTTTTCCCCCGTTTTAGGTCTTTTTGTTAATTTTTAGTTCGTTTTGTAGTTTGTTGTGTGTTTTGCTCTATTTTGGCTTTTTATGTGTTTTTCGTATATTTTGTCGGTTTTCTACGTTTTTCTTCTTGTCTTTAGTGTGCAGGTCGGAAGGCCCGTGAGGAATGAATTTAGCCCAAAAATCAACCGAGCAATCATGGTTGCATAGAGGAGTTCCTTAGCTACACATAGAAAAAAAGGGAATCCAATTTCGAGTTCGGACGAATCCGAACGGGGCCGAAACGTAAAGTCCAGCAAACTATCGACCATTTGAAGGTTGGAAGACTCTAGAGGATTGTATTCTGAGCAAGAGTTGAATTTGAAAGTATCATTGTATAGAGGGGTTCGTTAGCGATGCGTAGGAAAAAACGGAACTGAATTTCGAGTTCGGATAAGCCCAAACGAGCCCGAAAAGAAAAGTTGCACAACCCAGTTTTTTTTCTTAGCGGCACTAATCAATCATAGCAGCGCTAACCCCCCTAGACAACAATTTCTTCTTTTCCTCAATTGGCCTGTTTTGATGGTGCTCGAATATGGGGAACCTTGGATCAGGTTTTTCACCTTGATTTCGGTTTGTGGTGTTAGAAAAGGCATTCCCACTTACTCTCTTCCATCTCTCTTTATATCAATCATCTTCCATATTCATCATCTACCATCATTGAACCACCCAAGGGGGTTCTCCCCCTTTCCCTCTTCACCTATCTTCATCTTCTTCACCATTTCTTCTTTCTTTCTTGAGTTTTTCCTTAAGTTTTTACTTGCTTTCTTGGAGAACTTATTGAAGACTTGTTGCATCTTGGAATTGACTTGTAATTTGTTCTTGACATTGGAGTTCACATTAATAGTAAGTTTTATTTTCCATTGTGCTTATGATGATTATGGCTATGTTGAATGTGAATGTTGGTGTTGAGATTGAAATGAGTAGCTAATTCCTTAGCTAGGGTTAAGAGATAATCATTCCGGTTTGTTCTCGTTTATGTGCATGATGATAGCTCAATCTTGACGAGTTGTTCTAATTATGAATTGATAAAATCATACTCGATAAATTGTTATAACCTAAGAGTGACACTTAGGTTAATTTGTTGATATAATCGAAGAGTGACACTTCGATTTGTGATTGAATATTGATTTGTTGGGTTAGATTTTGTTAATTCTACATGATTAGTTGATTAACTTTCTAATCGAATTGCGGCTTTTAGAACCGAAAGGGGAGGAGTCGTAGAGATAATCGATTTCAAAACCGAGAGGGGAGAAATTGGTGGAATTTGGCTCGTTTAGAGTAGACATGTTCGGAGACGTATTGTCTATGTGTTAATTGTTTCGTTAATTTGCTCTTTTATGTTTATCCTCATATTACGAGAGTTAGTGAGGTTAAACCGCTAAATGAGTTAGTTAGTCGAACCATTTAACCGAGTTATTGATTGCCGTTAAATGTGTGTAGAACTGGAAGCGATTA
This sequence comes from Striga asiatica, assembly GCA_008636005.1. Classification (NCBI taxonomy): domain Eukaryota; kingdom Viridiplantae; phylum Streptophyta; class Magnoliopsida; order Lamiales; family Orobanchaceae; genus Striga; species Striga asiatica. Next base: position 10,276 of record BKCP01010516.1, on the reverse strand, counting down.
TTTCCGATACCCTAGCTCGTTTATCTTTTTTATATTCTTAGGTAGATTATCGTCTTATGTTATTTCTTAGTTGATAATTTTTCAACCCTATCGTGATTAGAATGTGTAAGATTTATTTTGCTTTTATGTATTATCGATATCAATACTAAATTCCGAACCGCCTTCCTCGAGAGATCGACCCGGGAAACGAATCATTCGATTCGGTGCTTGGTAATTTAAAAACAATTTGTTCTACAACATTCCACATTATTTTTCTAATTATATATATATATATATATATATTAAGATTTGCTAGAAATACAAATGATATGTCATGTAGTCATACTTTTCTAATTAAATATACTATAGTATAAAATGTCATATATTTATTTATATTTTTTCCATTATTTTTTTATATAATATTTTATTATGAAAAAGTATGCAAATAATTTTATTAAAGTATATTTCCTCACATCATAAGTGTTACTAGTATTTAACCTGTGCACATGCACAGAAATTTAAATTATTATAACTTATAAGTTACTTGTATGTGTATAATTGTAAAATTGTAAGTTAAATAATAGTATCAAATTTTAAAAATTTTGTCGTTAGTAAAAATGAACATCATAAAAATATCCAAATTCATTACTATATTTATTATATAAAATAAAATGGATAATTATTTTTCTTTAAATTCAACTAATATAGTGTACAATTTTGCATGAAAATTTTGAATTTGAATGAGCTGGTGTAAAAATCTCTATTACAAAATATGAATTTTCTTATATATATTTTTGTTGTATCTATAGTATATCAATACTTAATATTTCTTTTGCATGTGAATAGTCAATATACAAATTAAAAAAATAATTTTAACCATTCAAATTTAACGATTTAAACATTATCTTGTAACCATGCAACAGTTATATTCTACAAATATAGAGAAATAAAAAATGGTAATTGCATGCAACCGTTACAAATTCAAAATATAGTAAAAAATAAGCGGATGATTGTATGGAATGAATTAAAAGAAAAAAAATATTTTGTAACGGTTTTTAGATGGAGGTCATAAAAATTTTATTAAATGCAACCTATTTTTATTAAATGAACTCATATTATTATTAATTGAAGTTGAATAAAATTAAATGAAGCTTGCCAACAATTATATATATACTAGTTTTTAACCCGTGCATTTGCACGGAAATCAATATAATAGAACAAAAAATAATAAAAATATATAAACAATAGTAAAAATCATAATATAATCATTAGAAAAATGTTCTAAGAAAGAATAATTAAATATTGTTAAACAATTCTTTATATACAACGTTTTTGGTTTTTCTATCAACAGAATCTCCATCACTACAAATCACTATCTTCAAATTAAGAAATATAATGGTTTTATTTTTTTAAATAATTATTGTATTTTTTACTATAGATCATATAGGAAATTAAAAAAAAAAAATACTAAAAAAATACTAACAAAATATTACAAAATAAATAATTGTATTTGGTTGATAAATAATGATATGTGCCAAATATTTAAGACATTTGAACAAAATGAAAATTTTTGGGTCATAAAGAAATATATTGATTGAAAGATAAAAAAAGCCCAAATTAGAAGTCCACTTAATTTTTTAGGGTAGCCAAAATCAAATATAAAACAGGTCAATGATAACATGACTATAAATAGAGATAAACTCATTGAGAATGAAGGTAAGCCATTTTTTTTTTGTTTGATGTCGGCGCTTCTCTCGTTATTCATTCTGTCTGAAACCCTAATCCTTAACCCGATCTTACGACAAACTCGGTTAGATTCAATACAAAACAAATGTTTTACCGAAGATTTTCTCCCGGTAAAAGCTTAAAAAATTTAAAAAATCATCCGAGCAATGTTGTTTTTGTGGTCAACAGTAGTGATCGAAAAATAAATATTCTTCTCGATTTCTTAATCCGTGTTGCTAAATCTTAACAAGTCAGTCAAAATCGGGCGATAATATTACAAATCTATGAAGAGCTGAAATATTTTTTTTAAACGTAGTTTTTACTTTGTATTATTTTCAATGATCTGTGTCGTTTTTCAAAATTCTTTGTGAATAAGCTTCAAAGATATATCATATTTTATACATAATTCAAAATTATTTAGATGTTTTTTGAAATGGTTTTTCGAAGAGAACATGATATTGGTCGAACTTTTGTAAACTTTTATGTATTTTGTTCAGGGTTTGAAAAAATAGGTAAGTTTCTCACAGATCTGTTCAGCTCTACTAACAAATATATAGGTAAGTTTATAACATATCTGTTCATATTTGTTTATAACATACATATGTAACTTTTATGTATTTTGTTAGATTTTGAACACTAAATGGTTCAATTCTTTCTCGTCTTTCTCATCATATCAGTAAGTGAAGCTTTGCTAACACTTGTTCAAAATCGCTTTTCAATGTTGTTCAAAGTCTTTTGCCGAAGTTTTTCAAAGTTTTTAGTATTTTGTTCAAAATTTGGAAATATTAGGTAAGTTTGTAATAAATCTGTTTAGATATATTTATCGCATATTAGGAATTTCTTGTTTAATGTTTAAAAGAATATGTAGGAATTTTTATTTTCAAAACTTTTACGCAAAAAAAATCGATTTTAATATAAAGGCAGATGTCTTAGTAAAAGTTGTATGTGTTGATAATGATAGGGAAATCAAATTATTTTTCTTTCTATATTGTATAGTGTCCAATAATGTTCCACATAATTTGTTGTGTTTTTAATTTTGATTTTTTCATATAGATTTGACTTTTTTTTTTGTTGATTATTAATTATGCTTGATATTTCAATATTATGCAACAATCTGCCATTACATACAATGCCTTGTTAATCCTCATTCTTTGACTTTGCCAATTTCCGTTTAATATGACTTTCTGTTGCTGAAAGTGTGGTTTTTAATGCATTAAAATATTGATGTTTTGGATATGTTTTGATGCTATAATCATGCAGAAATTTGTCCCGCCACTTTTTTCTTAAAGAGGAATTGTTTAATGAAAATTAATCATATTTATTTTTATAATTATGAAATAATATTTTTTTTCACGGCCAACAATTTTTTTTAATGAAAAATATGAGACAATTTATTCAGAACACTTTTTAATTTATAAAACAGAATGTTGATTGCGATAATCAAATCTGCAGAAATCATGCATTTTATTGAATAGTAGTGATATAAAATATTTTATTATTACTACCAAATGGGAAGCCACAGATAATTAATTTTGCACAATTAATTATGATCATATGGATTTTTTTTATACATATGTTTTTCAATGAACTTTTTAAATGATAATATTGACAATATAGACTTTGCTATAATAATTATATAGACTGCGGTATAATAATAATTTATTTATTTAATTCATTAATTTTTTTTTAATTCATCTTATTATGCGCATAGTCTAAGTTTATAAATTATATGTCATTTAAATGTATCTATACTACTAATTTATAAGGTTTTACCATTTAGGGGAGCTAAATGTTTAATTTTAATTATGAAACTAATCTTTCTTATCATTTTGCAACTATATGTTTGATGGAGTATGGCTAGAAATTAAATTACAAAAAAAAATTTCATTTTTTATATTGTAATGTAACATGATATGTATTATAATGTTTGTATTTAATACATTTATTAATATTTTTTATAACTTTAATTGTTTATTCAATTCATAATGGAATAAAAAATAATAATATATAGTTTCTGCACAACAATAATGATTGTCACGTTTATATATATAAATGAGAATAAGAAACATAAATGTGGGATTAACTAAAAGAAACCTTTTTAATTTAGCCATTAACTATTTAGGTTTAAATAAAAGAAACTTTCTTAAATGTAGGATTAGTGAGTAATTAATTAGAAAAATGTAACTCCTTTTAAGAGAAAGTGAAATATTTTTACTAAATATTTTATTAAATAAAATTAGCAAGTAATTGTATATATATATATCGTTATATAGATTGTATTACAAATAGTTGTTTTGACTATGGATGTTCGGTAATTAGCTATATATTAGCTATAGTTGTTTTACTACATAAANATAACTTTCATATGTGCCGCTCATATGTATCCTGAAATAAAGACCATAAATAATAAAACTGAAGACGAAAAATCGAGAAATTAACACAAATCGGGACTGGCTTCTCTCTTTCCCAGTCCACATATTTAGTCAACATACTTTTAAATCTTTAAATATAATGTATTTGACTTTCTTGATCCCTTTGTGCACCTACTCATAGAAGGGTGGTATTATTCACCGCCCTCCATTTTACTAGTCACCGTCCTTCTTGGACGATTTTGTCTTTTTTATTTTTTCTAAACATCTCAGAGGAAAGTGCACGGTGAAATGTCGTCAAATTCGGAGGTACGAAAAATTATGTGTCCGGCCGCTGGAACCGAACGGTTTTTAAGCCGTCCGACCGGCCGGTCCGGACGGACTAAAAGCCGTCCGAAAAGTCCAGCCGGTCGGACGGGCCTTGTCCGAACCGGCCGTCCGGACGAATTTTTTTTTTTAAAATTATTATGTTATATATTTGAAATAATTATGTTATAAATTAGACTATATTATTATGTTATAAATTATTATGTTACATTTTAGATTTGATTATGCTATAAATTGGACGTTTATCGTGTTAGGAGTTACAAATTATTATGTTACATGTGGATTATAATATAAATTGGACGTTAGATATTATCGTGTTACGAGTTAGAAATTATTATATTACATGTTAGTCTTGGTTATGTTATAAATTGACGGACGTTACATAGTATCGTGTTAGGAGTAACAAATTATTATGTTACATGTTATAGTTGATTATATTATAAATTGGACGTTAGATATTATCGTGATCGTGTTAGGAGTTACAAATTATTGTGTTACATGTTAGACTTCATTATGCTATAAATTGGACGTTAGATAATATCATGTTATGAGTTACGAATTATTATGTTACATGCTAAAATTAATTATCTTAATTTAACATGTTCTAAAAATATAAATATTGTACTATATAGCAGGAGTCATGGGAAGATTTTGGAAGAGATGGTGTTGATTACAGTCTGCGTTTCGATACCTGTACATTATATAATAGTGCTCAGGACGCTATTGAAGCTGCAAAACACCAGACAATGCTGAATGGTGTCCTATTAATAATTTCGAGCCACAAAAAGAAAACGGTCAGGCTTTTGAAGTGCCATAGAGGCGAACGGTACAGAGGCACAGGCGGAAATTCTAGAAAGACAAAAACGAATAGGTGCGGCTGCAATTTTGAGATCAAAGTAAAAAAGGTGTCCGGCGCTCCATACTGGAGGATCTGTAGATGTAGCAATGAAGAGAAGGGCTACCATAACCATACATTTGCTGTGTATCCTGAGGGTCATCACCAGTTGAGCGGCCTCAGCGCTTCATCTAAGAAAATTGTTCGTGATATGACGGACGCTCAGGTGGCCCCGGCAAAAATTATGGCCGCGTTGAAGGAAAAGAATCCGGGAGACAACGTTCATGTGCGACAGGTACATATATTTATATCTTGTAATATATGTTTTAATTAACTTTTTGAAGTTAATTATTATAATTATTAATTGTTTATATGTAAAAGTTGTTGCAATAATTAATAAATTTTATTATATTTACTAATGTATTATTATTGTGATAGTTAATAATTTTTTTTATCAAATTAATCGCATTAATATACTTTTTTATTTATTAATATAATATTTTTTTTGTTTTAAATTATAATAATCATTATAATTAACGTTAATCGGTGACAGGTATATAACTTTAGAGATAAGCTGCGGAAAGAGAGTTTCGACGGTAGAGACGTTCCTTCCCAGCTTATGCATTTGGCCGTGAGCAGCGAGTATACAGTTTATGCAGAATCCGATCCGAACACGAAAGCGTTGACGTATATATTCATGGCCCATCCTGCGTCGATCAATCTATTCCGGACATATCACTGGTATGTCGGCATAGATTCCACGTATAAAACCAACAGGTATGTTACTTTATAAATACTTTATTAGTATGAATCTTAAATAGTGTGTTTGGTTTACTAAACTTTTATTTGATTATATTTTTTGTCTTCTTGGTCTCATTTGCACAGGTACAAGATGCCGTTGGTCGAGATGATTGGGATGACACCGTGCAACCAGAACTTCCTAATTGCGTATGCGCTCATCAGGGACGAGAAAGAGGCCAGTTACGACTGGGTTCTAGAGAAGTTGAGACTGCTGATAGGCCAAGACGTATATCCTTATGTTGTTGTCAGTGACAGAGAGTTGGGTTTACTCACTCCTATTCATAGGCATTTTCCTGAATCAGCCCACTTACTCTGCACGTGGCACATCAACAAGGATGTGGAAGCCAGAGCCTACAAACTATTTGGGAAGAGTAAGAAATTCTCGGAGATTTTCATGCACAGTACGTGGAAGGCGATTGCAGAGGCCAAATTCAACTAAGCGTAAACCATCTGCTTTTGAGTACAACGATAGATCGCGAGGTCGGAAATCGAGCCGTACGACCACTTCTTCGCGTGGACAGACAAGTTTGTCTTCTCAACAGTCACAAGGGGATGAAGGTCATACATTTTTTTCTTTTTAAATATGGCTGAGCGTTAATTAAAGTATTTATATGATTATATAAATTGTGACGTCAAATTATTATGATATTTATTGCAGAGTTTAGATCGACAAATATATTTGGATTTTCAATGTGGCAAAGTATCCCCTGCATATGTTGGACTACATAGTGAGTTACCTGAATGTGGATGCGGATGGTAACTGCGGATTTCGGGTCATCGCGAGTCACGTGTATGGTCACCAGAAGTACTGGGCAGATGCAAGAGAAAGCATTGCGAAGGAGGTCGACAGCCACCGTGAATTGTACGAGTACATCTATTTTAGAGATGTCGACGCCGGACTTCGTCGCATAAGGTGGGCCGACGGCCCTTGTGGACGGGTTCACTGGTTCGAAGTTCCGCCGGATCTCTACGCCGTTGCGACCCTATTTAATGCGGTTGTCGTTCATTTGAGCTCTGGTCCGCAAGGTGGGCAGCACGACTTATTCAGCACCACAGTGTTGCCTCTCAGTGCACGATCATCGGCTAGAGGACCATGTCGTGAGATGGCCATATGCCATCTTGGTGCCGTAGCACACTACATTCGTTTAGATTTGACTCCTGATTGTCAATTACCGCCTATTCATTTCATGTGGTTCCATAACCGAGATCAATCGGTTGTGGGTTGGGAGGATCAGTACGAGGCTAGGTTGCGATTGTGGTTTACTGTTCATAAAAATCATTCTTGAATAAAAGAACGATATTATTCACTTGTGGTATGACGCTTCTCATTGAACTTAAGTTATGTATATACTATGTATTAAAAATACTATATACTATAAAAAAAAAAAACAACCATTCAACTTAATGTTTTACAAATAATAAATAAAAAAAAATCATTCAACTTAATGTTTTACAATAATAATAAAAAAAAAACATTCATTACATCGTTATTAGGCATTATCGTAATCCAACTTAAACTTAGCAATCTTCTTGGACTTCCGCCGCCTCCGGACATTCAACAAGGAACTGCTGCATGGTCGATGTAATGCCCAAAAGACGGTCCACCCACTAAAAAAATGAAAGAATAAAAAAATATGACTGAAATTTATTAAAATAAAATTATTGTAATGAAATAACATTAATTAAAATTTAGTAACCAACTTACATAGGCGGTATTGACACGCGTAGGGACCTCGTTCTCGTCTGGCAGTTCCTCGCCCATGAGAGTCGGATGGGAAACTTGACTGTACCACTGCAGGTAATCCTCAGTCGCCTTCCCGCGATCCTGTGTGGTGGGGGTCAACATAGCAGTGTTGACCGTCCCAGAAATCGGGAACTGGGTCCAGGCACCTACTACAGCAGCCTCAGAATGCTCAACCCTGTAGTTCCTAGACTCCCAAGCACGTGCTGCACTGNCTCGGCTCTATCGCATCTGGGCTGGAGCTGCCGTATGGCAACCATTGCACCTGTTCACAATTGCATAAGAGCATTTATAAAAATAATTATATTATTTTAAATAACGGGTAACTAAATTTAAATAAAATAACTTCACGTACATCGGAGGCAGTGAGTCTGTCGAGGCGCCGACGGATGGCTGTGAGCCGATCGTCTGACTGTGGCGCATTCCCTACGCTACACGAGCGTGATCGTGCGAGACAGTCAGGACCGATGGGTAGACGCCCCCGGGGTCGAAAATCGGAGAAATACTCATATATCCAAGACTGCAGAAGAGTCAAGAAGCCTGACATCTGGGCAGAGTCCCCTCGGCTGGCAATACCTAGCTGTCTGTACATGTATGCCAGCGTAGCCGATCCCCACGAGTAACCCCCAATCAAATCCAAGCCGTCGAGCACCTCGTGCAGGAGCTTGGGGGTCACTCTACTATCACTCTTGTCGACGAACAATGTGGTAGCCAGCATCACCCACATACAGGCACCCGCCTCATCCCTAGCCGGCCGGCGTTTCCCCTGAATGCCCCCGAAATGGCGGCTTCGGACACCGAACCACGCTGCCAGAACGAACTCATGAGTTCGCCCTTGGTGACTGAAAATATCGACATGCAGAGCCCATGGCAGGCGTCCGAATCCGGGTCCTCAACGACCACGGCTCCCTCCACTGGAACGCCCAAAATGGCCCGGACGTCGTGCAACATGATGCTCATTTCACCAAAAGGCAGGTGAAACGAGTTAGTATCCGGCTGCCATCGCTCCACAAACGCAGAAATGAGTGGGGTGTCCAACTGGGTGTGCATGGAGTCGGCCAAATGTGACAGCCCGGTCTGGTCGAGAAGAGCTCTCGCATCGGAAGACATCTCTTCACGCCAAGCCTTCAAATTCTCGACCGCTCTCAGTCTGTTGTGGCATTTCAGTGGCCCCCTCAAATTTCCACTCCACATGCGGGAGGCGATGTGCCCTAGAAAGCTAGGGATGACACTCCCATCAAGGGGCCCACCGGCCACTGGGCCTTTAACGATCCAGGGTGCATCATCATTGGTCCTAGCTCGTTTGCTAGTACCTGCATTACAATCAACATATTTGTATATATAGACTTGCTGGCAGATGCATTAAATAAAATATATTTAATAAAACATATTTCATAAGTTTCCCGTTCTTTTGTTTTTCAATTAATGTACAAACGTTACATTTTAAATTAATAAAATATAATGAAAATTTTAAACTAATNACAATAATAAAAATAATTATAATAATTTTCTAACTAATTAATTGTATGGTTCCTCTAAATTACAAAATAATTATACCGTAGTTGAGAAGCAGGCCGATAATACTTTTCTAACAGTACCGATAATTTGTTATGGTCAAGTGAAAATAATTTATGTTAAACAACAATAAATACGTAAATTATTTACCTGATGAAGATGAAGATGGGCCAAAACGCCCCCCAGCTTGTCGTTGAGGAGCAGCCTGTATAGGACGAATAACCTGTACCGGACGAACACGCTGTAGAATCGGCTGTACGGGACGAACAGGCTGTACAGGAGGACGAGGGTGGCTAGGACCCGTAGGCTGTGCGTGGTCCTGATCATCTGATGAGTCGTCCAAGTCATACTCCTCTGGACCCTGCTCCCTCTCGCCGTACAACTCATCATCAGCATACCCCTGCTGACCATAAGGTAATGGTACGCGTGCGCGGGGGGGTATCGACTTCCCTCCGTAGCGGGGAAAAGCATATCCCGGCTGATCGTACGGTCCTGGTGCCGGGGGCCTCGAACTGCCCGCCTGGCCAGGATAATAAAATCTATGCTCGCCGTACGGGAGGACTCCGTGGGGTCGCGAACTATCTGGCTGACCCTGCGGACCATCTCGTGCTGGTGCGGGGGGTCTCGAACTCTGCCTAGCCTGAAGAGTCTGTACCCTCCGAGCCTCATCGATCAACGTCTGTCTGTCCCGACGAACTCACGCATTGATACCCCGACTTCTAGTGTGTCGGGTGCCAGAACCATCATAATAGTCATCGAACGCCTCGTCGTCGTCCCTGGCATTAGATTGTCCAGGTCTGCTAACACCCTGAATCAGAAATATAATTATTAAATTTTTCATATGTAATGACTATTCTAATAACTATTAAAATAGATTATAATTCATTTTTATTTTCATATATAAATTTTATTAATTATTGTTATAATTATAATTGTTGAGATATATAATAGTTATTATAATTTTTTAGTTAAATTATTATAATT
>BKCP01010515.1:1816194-1826732 GCA_008636005.1 Striga asiatica | reverse complement strand
CACTTGGCTATTTTATATTTGTCAATGTTGTTTTACTAATTCATGGAGTCTTGGTGTCAATCCTGCAGCTAAAGAATGGACGCGTTTATATGCAAGTGGTGCTTGAATAACATGGAACTTGGGTTTCTTTCTCTAATAAGTAAAGTTATATTCTATCATCCGTCAAGTAAAACATGGAAAAATTTGGAAGAATGACCCCCCTAGTTTCAAATTGTTCTCGTTATTAGAACGTCATTAAAAATGTGCAGATGATATAAAGTCAGTGAGTTCTGTTATGCTATGTCTTATTATCTGGAAGTTTATTGTACTCTTGTTTTACACATTTGAAATTAGCAATTCAGTTTGCAGTGTTTTGGTTATGCATATGTTTTTTTCAATTTCTTTCTTGTCTATGTGAAACCTTTTTAGAATTTAATTCAAGTTATACGGGTATTAATTGGAATTGTTGCATATGCACACATTATGCAATGTGCATAATGTATTAGATGTTGAGCATATGCTAAAGTTATTTTAGAATATGTTGATTGTTATTAATATTTTGTTTGGACTGCGGTACGATGCATCATGAGCACATATTCCACTATGCTATGATTTGTAAACAGTAAGTGTCGATGGGAAAGACCTTATGACTTATCATTGCTGTAGATGTTTCATCAGTTGTATTGTTGGATTTACATACAAGTTAGTATTGAACGAGTTTGAATCTCAGGGTGTGATGGGTGATGAAATAATTAAGTTAAAAGTAGATGTGGGCCTTAATTAGAGGATTGAATAGTTAAAATCTCTACTTGAGCAAATATTAGATATGGGCCTTAATTAGAGTATTGAAATGTAGATGGCCAGTTTCTCTAGTTGAGCTGTATGGTCTAACAGAGTTTTAAATAGCTTTGTAGACACAATGCTTATAAAACTACAAATGGTGGCTTTTCATAATAAGTGGATTGATTGCAAAAGTGTTGTAGAGAAACATTTTCTGTCTCAAAGATAAGAAGTTAATTTATTTACGTAAATTATTTTACAAATATTGTTTTTAGGACTGAAAAAAACACACAAAACGCCTTATGAACAAGCCTAATGGTGCAATTTGTAAATGTTTAGATATGCTTAATAAAAGCATCTGCGCTGCAAATTGTCACATAATATATAAATAAATAGTGTTTTCAAGAGGTTGAGCAAATGTACACTTATTACGGTTTGACGAAAGGTACCACCAGTACACTTATTGGCACGCATTTAATGCTTCCAATTGATATTTGGCCAGTATAAAACCCTCTGTCTTAGGGCTTTGACTCAGTTTACTGATTCAACACGGTAAGGCTATCTTTTTCTTTAAAACAGTCCATCACTTTTTTCTTAAATATAATTTATTAATTACCAGCATCATTTATACAGTATTGCCTACAAAGTAAACCACAGGCATCATTTGTAATCAGTAATCTTATAAGTCTTATAACTCAAAAGTAAACCAGAAACCTTTTTTAACACTTCAATTATAGGCATTTTACACTTTTGTATAACCTACGTTTGTGGGTCTATTTAGGGCACATTTCCAGAAGTTGACGAGGTGATAAAGATTTTTGTTACGTGTTCTTTTTGTTTTTGTGAAATTGGACAGCGGCCCAAAGCAAATTATCAAACGAAAAGACAACCGTGTGATGATAACTATTTCAAAAAATAGTCCCCATGGTGTTGGGTGTGATAGTAATCACAACATTAATATCATGTAACATATTGAATAATTCATAATGCCCTTGACTTGTTAGACATTTCTTCCATCTCTTCCACCCAAAAGGGTATTTATGTAATTTTATTATGTTATCCATTGTTTTCATAGTTCCCAAAGTATGGTTTGTGCTTATAGTGGATATTTATCCACTTAAGGCTCGTTTGCTTGCCTAAATTAGATAAGATTAAGCCTTTAATCTTGAGTTCATCTTGCATTTGTTTATCAAGAATGCAACCCTCAAGATCAAATTGAGCTCGAGATGAAAAAACGTGTAGTCTTGACTATCAAAGACTATTGAATCTAAGGTGTAGAGTGTGTTTTTTTATCCCTACAGTTAAAACTTAAACTTACAAAAATGACCAAATGATCTCCAAATATTCTAGTTTTTAGATTATATCCCAATCACAAATAAATTGGACAAAATTTAAGGGACAAATTGGTAAATTTGTATTTTATCCCAACTATTGTTAAAATGTTATAAGTTGAAAAAAAAATTAACTTGTAATAATTTAATTAAGTTGTCTATGTATCCTTTACACTCAAGGCACCTACAAGTTAAGGCCACAGCTGCGTAACATTTATGGCACCAACCTAAAGTTTCTACATTTAGATGATTGAAAATGACAAAGTTGACAACCACTATTACTTAATTATGACCATCACCATAAGAAATTAAGACATGTAAACCCAATACTCCAAAGTAATGAAGAATAGATCTTATACGAAGACAGATGGTCTGGCAGAGAAAATGTTAACTCTCTGCAAAGGATGATTACACGAGACATGGGGGAAAATGGAAACTCTAAAGAACATATTTTTGGTTTATTTAAAATTGAATGGTGTAGGAAAAGAAAAGGAAAAAGAAAAATTCAACACCAATATTGCATCATGTTCATCTTCCTTCTTTAACCCAACAAATACCCACCAAGTCCATTTCCTTTCTCAACGAGCCTTCAATAGAACTTATACACGCATATCTTTGCATGTGCATGTGCAACAACACCTCGTCTAAAAACCAACCAACAGCCATAAGCATTCAATTTCCTTCCCTCTCTCCTTTCCTCACTAAGGTTCAGCCAAAGATCGAACAGATATTAGTTTTTCACATACTTCATCAAACAATCTTCTCTTGAATGACCAAGAAATTAACCAGCCTCAACGAAAGAAGTAAAGGTAAGAGATGCAATGTTCCAAAAAGGTTTAGATGGGAAGTATGAAGGGATAGGTGCAAGATGGAATCCGATGAATGAATGAATAAAAATGAAAAAAAAAAAAATGGAAAAACAGGCAAAAGGGAACTAAGCTATGTCTTTAAATTCCAGTAGCACTTGACTGGTGTGGCTTCGAATTATTACTGTCTCCAACCATAAGTGACAGGCCTTCAATTGGTATGAAAGCGGATGAGCATCATTGGAATGCAGAAACATGGGACGACTAACCAAGATTTCATATACTGTAATGCCTCACAGATGACTCTAGAACCTCGGGACTCGGGCATACCATTTCCTTGACTCGGATGCCCTTTCTGTAAATCTTGAATGTCGGCACTATTTTGACATTCTCCGCATTTGCAATTTCCTGGCTCTCTTCAATATTTACCTGTAGTTAAAGATATTATATTCATGCACACGGTTGAGATCATTATTAAGATTAAGGAATAGTTACAAAAAGACCTAATTTCATCTAATTAGAGAGAGAGAGAGAGAGAGAGAGAGAGAGAAGGTGTTTAAATATGCTTTGAAATGGAAATATTAGAAAAAAGGGAAAAAGGAGAAGGAAAAACTGGAAGTTTGGGTGGATTGTGGGCAACTACAGTATTTCCATAAACAGTAGAGGGTTTCTTGAAGTGTATGTTGCTTAAAAGGCAAAAATTACAAGACAGGACCAATTAGAAACCACAGGGTTTCTTGCAACTTCCCCAAACTTCGGGTCCTCTTTATAATATTCAAATAATTTCAAAACTCACAAAATCAAAATTTTAGATGGTAACTCACTCACCTTCAGAAAATTAACTGATGGATATCGGGTGCATAATGCATCCAAGAAGGGTGAAATTTGATTGCACTGTGCGTTGGAACCTGTCTTGTAAAAAACCAGAGATGCTCCTGCATTTTTTACAATTAGGATACTTAAAACAATGCTTAGGCCAACAGAAAAGATTCAGGAAAAAAAAAAAAAAAATTGGAAACACCCTCACCGGATGATAAAATTGCAGCCCGGAATTGCTCAGGACCAGAAACCAACTCAACTTCCCCACCAAATTTCATATTGTACACTTCCTCTCCACGTGCTTTCCTAAGTGCAACTTGCGCGTGAAATAGAGACTCGCCAATCTCATTGTCATCCGGGAGTTCCCTTCTCAAAACCTCATAATCCCTCACAGCTTCACTCCACCGTTCGAGCTGTAATGGATTTGACATGCAAACCATAAAAACTCGTCAGCATCTAATTCACGCATGAAACATTTCTAAGAGTAATTATATAAACAAAATCCTAAATTATTTTCTCTTCTCAACAAACAACTTCCATTTCTTATTCAGAAATAGCTTCCATTCATTTCAGAGCAGTTGGACTGTTGGAGCGATTTCAGGAGCTTTGAGAATTATATCTAAATTCTCACCTTGCTGTTAGACAAAGCCCTTCGAAGCAGAGCTTTAGTGTAACGGGGCTGAATCTGAAGAGCTTGATTGCAATCATCCACCGATTTTTCCAACTTCCCAAGCTTATACCAACAAGCCGCTCTATTGCAGTACAGAACAGAGTTCGAGGGATTGAGCCTGAGACCTTCCCCATATGCCAAGCAAGCCTCAGTGAACCTTTCTGACCTGAATAAATCATTCCCACGGGCACGAGCTCGGCTCACTAACCTCACATTGTTGAGTAAGTTTGAGATCTCAACATTGTGTGGGTCCATCTCTTTAGCTTTCTCTACAGCTGATAGAGCACTTTCAAACCTGCAAAATTATTCGTATAATCGTATCCTTTCTAGCTTTGTTTTATCATCTCAAAGAATGCCGAATGTAACTCAAGCTTAGCTCACCTCCCCTTGGACAATTCTACTTGAGTTCTTACATATAATATGTACGCTCCAAATGGCATCCCGAAAATCCTATGGGGAAGATGAGCTGTGGATGGCTCAGATTTAGGGATATTCGACATGACCGAGAAAGCATCGTCCAATTGGTGAAGCTTCAAGAGAGCTTCTGCCCTGCAAGCGCACAGCTGTAGATTAAATTCAGTCAGTTTCCCTTTGATTTTTCTAAATTCAAGAATGGGTTAGTTGCGAAAACTCTCAACTACTTGGTTATAACCTATTTACCAGAACATTCACACATAGTTTCAAATTACAAGTCGGTTCATATTAGTTTCTGAACTCTGATGAAAACCTTTCCTAACTTTGGTCCTGATCCATCTCATGCTCTATCATCACTAACACATGCCATGAAAGGCATGAATGAGGGACATGAACTTCTCAATTGTAATATTAGTAAGGTGGGGTAAAAGGTAATTTTTCAAATGCGCTATGAAGACTGGACCTGAGGAGAAGCATCGGCTCCAGAGGCAATGGCGGCATCGATTTCCCTCAAAGTACTTCTCCAGTCACCTACTCTACGAGCATCAGCACACCTGCTCAGATGTTTTTCCACTGACTGCAACTTTTGGAAATCTACAGGATCTGGTTGGTGCCCTGAAAAACAAATGTGCTTCCTCGCATTTTCGACCTGTCCTAAACTGTGTCATCCTCAGAGGAATTAGATTCGTAACATAATAAATACTGAGCAACATGAAAGTCAAAAAATCTAGGACGTGAAAGGAAATGGATCCAATTTAGATAAATGCATTTCGAGAAATATAGCGAAACCTGCAAGCTGTAATGAATTTACTCTAAGCCGAAACTAATATCTATCATTAAGATAAGAATCAGTCAGAAATGTCAATAAAACAAAATTCCAAACCATGGCCTCTGCACAACACGTGGCCTAGATGAGGCATTAATACAAACGGTCTAAGGCGAACTAGAACCAGAAGACAAAAACACTTAATTCAGAACACTCAACACAATGGTAGATCAATGCCTGCACTAATTTCTAATAAGCCCCCTCGAAACAAACACACAACACAAGACAATCAACTGTTAGGATCTATCAACACGTAAAACACTTCCATCGCACAAAAAACGGAATCCAGCATTTAAATACATGTCCACGAAACTCCAAAACTAGCCTACAATGATGAGCATAAGGAACAAGTCAACAAGATAGGTCATCAAATCTAGTTTCAAACTTTATCGACAAAAGCTCACCTAAGAAATAAAGATCCCAAACGGTGGTGTGCCTTCACGTACCCTGGCTCGAGTCTAATTGCCTCCTCATATTCTCTAACTGCCTCAAACAAACGCCTCAAACCTGTCAATGCCGCCGCACGATTGAAATGATAGGCAGCATTAGCCGGCGAAATAGAAATTGCTTTCTCATAAAAATTCAAAGCCTCCACAAAATGCCCATGTTTGTAGCTGTCATTCCCCAGTTTTTTCAGTTCCTCAGGATCAGTGTTATTATTACTGCAAACCCCAATCGTCCTTCTCCCCATATCCCCGCCAACCATTAGTCCTCTCGAGTAATTATTGGTGGGCCCACTGTCAGGACCGGTTTTGTATGCAAGCCCGCCGCCCCGCATTATGCTACCATGGCCGTAATTCACTGAGCCCGAACCCAGGACATCGGGCTTCGTGGACCGGCTGGCCATGCCAGTTTTCAGGACTCTGCCGGAAGGGCAGATGTTCCCGGTGGGCACCACATTCGCTGGCGGGGAGTTGACAGAGCCCGATCCGGAGAAGAATAGCTGGTGGGACCCGCATGAGCGGGACCGGGTGTGACCCGGACGGGAGTTTCGGGTAGCTGATGAAGGGGAACTCTCGACGGAAAGCTCGCCTGAGTGGCTGTTGGTGTTGGGACCAGATCTTTGGGGCAAATGCGAGTTAGGCACCGCCGAGGCTCGGTCCGTGACCGATCCGGACGAACTGGAGCTGCTGCTGGTTGCGGTGGTGGTGGCGGCGGACGCCGACGCGGGGAGCCCACCACCACTGCGGGTTCGGAGCGGCGTTGCCGGAGACCACAGATCAAGCTCCCGGAAGTCCGGTTTGTCAACGCTAACGACGCCGTCATTTTCCCCGACGGTCAGAGTGTTCCTAAACCGATCCGACAGCGCATCCGCGGCTATTTCAGACATGGTTTTCGCCGAATGTGACGACATTTTTTAGCCAAAGCAGCTCCAAGCACACCTCGTTCTCTCTCTCTCTCTCTCTCTCTCTCTCTCTCTGACTTCCCTCTCTCCTGAGAGCTGAATTCTTGAAGAGTAATCTCTGCAACCTGAAAAATGGAGATTCAGAGAGATTGTTGCATGAAGGGGGAAGGCTAAGGGGGAAGAAAGGAAGGGCTGGGGATCTCGTGAAGGTAAAATGGGGGCGAATCAAAGAATGATGAATGCGAATGCTTAGATACAGAAAATCGGCCTTTTTGACTGACTTTCGAAGAGAGAGAAAATCGGTTTTTACAGAGGAGATGAACAGCGGAGAAGAAAGAAGAAGAAATGAATCGTTTGTTTCAATCATATTTCCTTGCTTCACGAGTCGGATTATTTCACACTTTTCTCAACTTATTATTATTATTATTATTATTATTATTATTTCTCAACATTTCTCGTTTTTCATTTTAGTTTTTCTTTGCGTTGTGGGAGATGGTGGGACCCATTGAACAGCTGGAAAAAGAGCCATTCTTACTGGTTATGACTCAGCAGTGAGAGAGAAGGGGAGAGACATTATTTGTATATACTTTATTATTGGGTTCCATTAACTTGTGTCATTTGTATATACTTTTTTTTTTTTCAATTTTATATTTTTTGATGACTTTTATATATTTATTTTCTGTCTTACGTGTAATATATATCCAATTTATTTATTGTCAAATAGATTATAGTATGATTCAGTGTATTGTCCCAAATCCAAATTGTATGCCTTGTATGGTTATTTCTATTGAATGTAAAATCTACGACTGCTTGGCTGGACTTGTTTTTTTCGCTGACTTACCATATTTTTTTCTAGACAAAATTGTCTGTACTGAGTTTAATAAGTTACAGCATTGATTACAACTTTTATAAATCTCCATAAAGTCTTGGTTCATTACATTTACCAAAGCAGTAATTTTAACTCAAATGGCACCCATTATTTCAAACAAATATTGATACAGTGTTGCACTTCCAAGTTAATTTAGTATGCAATCTTCTTTCATTTCGAACTTCTATCCTACAAACATCGCTTGATATGTTTAGGTAATGGTTATGGTAAATGATTAGAGTGTCATAAAATAATAATGAATTTTCAATTTTTCATGTAGTGATATGTTTACGTAATGATGTGGTAAACAATTATAATGACATATTTTATAAACAAAAATAATATTTTAATATAAAATATTGTCTGTCTGTAAATAATATGATTACGTAACAATTAAATCCATCTATTATTTCGGGAAATTGAATGCCGATTATATACATTGTTGGTGTGGTGACAATACATTACTCAACATTTGCCCACTCGCGTAGGTGGCACATGGCAAGCTTACTATTAAGGTATAACATTGGCATATGCTTTTTAGATGTTTACATTTTGTTAAGAAATTTGGCATCGAAATTGTTGGCATTTTAATTCTTTCAAAAATGTCAACATTAAATTGATCTAAAACACAAGGATCTACACTTCAATTGACTCATGGGCTTAGGTTATGTTTGGTAACGAAATTAGCTATAAATTTCTTGTATTCAAATAAGTTTCGTTTTGTAAAATAAGTTTATATTTTAAAAAAAGCTTGCGGTTATCTCATAAGCTTTTTTGAGTAGCTTTTAAAATAAGTTCGTTGAAATTTTTTTATTTAATTTAATTTATCAGTTAATTTTACCAAACATTTTTATCATATAAATAGCATTTTAACTATGAGTCATAAACTATCAGCTATCAACTAACTTATTAGTTATGTTTACCAAACATAATCTTAAGCCGTTAGGCGTGTATTTTTCAGCTTTTGTTCACAAGATTGTGTTCTTTTGTTTACAAGATTGAGTTGGTTATGGTGAGACAATTCGAAAGAAATATAACTGGTCTGGCGGGTCAACCCAAAGCTAGGGTAACAAAGGACCTGATCGAATTTGATTGACCCGGCCTGATCACCCACTTTAACCCGACTGTTATAATATTGGTTATTTTATAAATACTTTTACTTTAAAAGTAAATATTTGGGATTAGATACAATATTATTTACACTTAGAGGAATGAAAAAAATAAAAAAAAATATATTAATTTTTTTAACTTCTATGTATCTTTTATAACTAGTACAACACTCATGTATTACACGGGTGCTTGTTAAATTTTTTTTTCTTAAATTTAAATTAATGAGAAAAAATGGTTTAAAATTTGAATACGTTTTTTAAAAAATATATATTATTATATATTTTAGAATGACATTTGTTACTTGTGTGACTTACTTGTATCATATTATAACAATTTTTTTAACTAATAACATATAAATACTTTAGACATAAATATATTAATTGAGAAATAATTTTATTTTTAATTAATATTAATAAATAATTTATTATTATTATAAAGATAAATATAACTTATTTATTTTATACATACAATATGGATGTCAAATCGAAGCCCATCAAAAGATGATTAATTTGATATATTATATATGTAAAACCGATAAGAAGTACAAAAATTATTAACTTCTAAAATATATTTACAATTTAATAGTTAATTAGTTATAATAGAAAATGATATTAAAAACAATTAATACATCTAAAATGATCATAAATAATCAACATATTTATGGTAATCCAAACCTACTTATTTTTTGTTTGTAATTAAATTAAAATCTATCCAAGCCAAATAATGAAACAGAAATTCTGGCACCTAGAGTCCCGAAGCATGCGAGCATGCCAATTAGGCTCAACACATTCGAGAATTATATATAATATNGTAAAGTGTACATCTGTTAAATATTGATCAATCTGGAATAAGAAACTAAAGAATATTCAATTAAATGTCCAGCATATGACACAAGAATTGATAATTCCAGTACACCTTTTCAACGTCTAAAAGTAATAAGATCATGGTCACCAAAATTTTCTGTTACTCAAGGGAGTGACAAGAATTAGGTACAAAAAGATAAAGAGCTGTACGAGCAGAATACTACTGCCGTGAACGTGATTTCTGTAACTGAACTCGATCAAAAAGGAGTGCTAATCATCTTCTCCTTCGGATGGAAGAGTTGGGCTTTTTGAACATACGTCTAACTTATGAAGTTCCAACATCTTCTTCTCGGGATTGCAAAGTCCTAAAAAAATTACAAGATATGTAATCATGACTAATAAAATCTAGCTGATTGCTGTTGATGGAGTAATATTTTAAATAGACTTCTGTCCAAATGGTAGGTAGGTAGGTTATATACATTAATCGTTATACATACACACCTGAACACTTTGGAATATCCCAGACAGCAATAGACGAGGATGTACACTCTACACTGCATAGTTCCTTACTATCCTCATGATCCACATTCATTGCAAGCATCCATGAACCAATAGTAACATCCTCATTGCTAAACATTCGAAAACTGTAATATGATATAGAAGAAGAACATGTTAGGTGCCCAACCATTGTATGAAAAACATACGTGAAATATATTGGTGCTTGTTTTAACCTAACCACATGGTTGTTTCTCTTTACCCAATATACCCAGACATGCCATGATACATA
>BKCP01010515.1:1801220-1812462 GCA_008636005.1 Striga asiatica | reverse complement strand
CACCAGTTATTTTAATTTTTTCGAATAATCGAAAAACCTGAAGAACAGAACCCAAAAAAACCGGTTCAGTTCCAATTCGGTTCTTGGAAAAAAAAAAAGTACTACCCAAACTGTTAAACTCTCACCCCGGAGGGGTTTTCTGGTGAATAGCCTCCGATTCTTAGGTTAACACTTGTAGAAGATGAAGTGCAATATGTAAATGTGTGCGGAGTGTAATGTATTTTATGGCATACCTCACTCCCTTATATAGGGAGATGATACCTTGTTGTCCAAGTTTGCCCCGTGGGGGGTTGTCCAAACTGCCCGTTCATACTGCCCGAGCTACTCGGACTGCTCAAACTGCCCATTTTGTTAGGCCACGCCGTCCTATCCACGTGGGAGCTTAATCCTCATAATATTCATTCTTATCCTTTAGTCTTCTTCATTAGACGGTCTAACCGTACGACCGACCCCGATTACCTCGAGGTGGAGTACTACTGATGTCGAGATCTACCGCTATGCCCATCTGGTCGATCCTTCGACCAGATGGCCCTTCAGGTCGAACTTCGTTCAAGCCATTCGAGGACCCTAATTCGACCTGTTAGTATGTTTTGTGTTCTAACTGTCTTCTTCGACATAGGTCTCCTTTGACCTGTGAAGTCCTCATACTCTGTTTGATTTGATGACATGCCCAGTTCGATTCGGTTGCTTCCTGGTCTAGTCGATCAGGTACCGTTATCCAAAATTCATATTAAAATGCACACCTATTTAACTGGACTGGTCCTAGGCCTAGTAAAATGTTCGTTACTTAAAAAAAATAAAGAGATAGTTTTTGTAAACATTTAATTAATTTATTTAAAAGGTATTTAATTATTCGTTTCTTAACATTGAGCCTAGATATAATTATATATCTAAAATAAAGTATAAGATTATTAAATTGCATTTCATTTTAAATACTCTTAAGGCATCCATATTGGTTTAAATACCACGCATTTAAATGGTGCCTATATCATTCAAACCACCGTGGCATTGTAATTTAAATGAAAAAAATGATGGAGCTCACACATGCCATTTTATGTATTGAAGGCCATTTATCTTGGTAAGACATTTAGAAAAATTGAAATAATAATTAGTGGAAAGTGAACCCACTTATACATGTAAATGCATATAGCTTTTAAAAAATTAAAACAATGTTAAAATATTAGAAAATAGGTCACACTAATATATGTATTTAAATGTATTAATCAATGTGAGATGATGCTTAAATAGAGAAATATTTAATAAAATGATGATGTTTCACGTTACGTGATTAGAGAGATTGTAATTGATGAGTAAATTAACGATAACGAAATCGAATAGCGATGCTCTTATACAAGTCGTTACTTGTAACCCATATGAACTCGGATGACCTTTTTGTTCTCTTTAATCCAATAGAGTCTATCTAAACGCGTGGACATTTTTTGAGTTGACCGCGGAAAAATATAAAAGATTAACTAAACCAGAAACACGGTCCATTTTGTTTAACTAATTTACATATTTTTAAATAAATCATATGATATGTCTATCTCTTGAATTTATTTATTACGTACCGACAGGCCACATGTACTGATGTAGACCAAAACAGAGCTGAGACTTCCTATGCATCTCCATTTTTCAGAACTGTAAAAATTCACAATTTCCCTCATAAATTTCCACACGATTGAAGATATTCTCTCTGTACAGCCCCATAAGGTAAATCCCGTCGTCTTATTTCCTTCAAGAATTTTCTTTGAAGTGTAATGATTCCATTTTTTTTTTCTTATGGAGATGTATCTTTGACAGCCCTTTAAAGCTTGGGACATGGCGAAAGTTGAAAATTTTCATCTACTGCTACAGCATTTTAGCTGCCTAAACCTGGGTTGAACAATTCTTGATCTATTAGGTTCAGATCGCATGTTTTGTTTCATCATTTTTGTAGGAATTAAGGTTATGTTTTTTTTTTTCAGAAAAAAATTAAATAGCTTGGGATTGATCTGAAAAAAATTCAACACTCGTAGGTGAACAGTAGAGCTAAAATCATCATCTGAAATGTCACTATTCATATAAGACTCATATTTACTAGATTTCTTGATTTGTCAAGGCATGACGCTCCTATATGCTGTTGTTAGTTTTGAGATTCCCCTTATTATTTTACTTTATTTAGCGTTCAATCTTTCTACCTAGTTTGAGCGTAGAGGGTCTCCCATATTTTCATGAATATTCATTGTGTGATTTAAATCTGGAAATTTGGACTTCAGGATTGGAATTTATTCGTTTTATTTTATAGTTTAATTGCTGCATCTTCTGATTTTCCTTTTCACAATGTGCTCAGTTCATTTGGGGCTAAATTTTTCTTGATTTTTACCCATAATTTGCACTTATCCTTTGGACTGGCTCTTGTTTATATGTAAATTAGGATTTGTGAAATATATTGACATGGGTTTCCCTATGTAATTATTTCACAGGGGGGAAAATGCGCGTAAATTTTGAAGTTTTGATAGACAAACAGCGATTGGTGCCATGACTTGGTTCACTGCTTGTTTCGGCCAGAATGATTCTTCCCAAACAGAAGATATCAATAGGGGTATATCTCTAAATTTAAAAAATAAAACATAAAAAACAAGAAATACCGGACTAATTGATCCAATTTGCTCATTCCATTACCCAGAGAAATTAAAATAATGTTGTTCAGTACATGACTTCAACCGCTATCTAGAAAATATCTAACAGTACTCTGAAATGATGCAGAAATTTCGAATCTTCCGAATGCTAAATTGTACAGCTATAAAGAACTACAAACCGCAACTGAAAATTTCAATCAGGCGAATAAGGTTGGTGAAGGTGGATTCGGTTCTGTATACAAGGTAATTGTCAACTTCTTTGCTTCATCATAACCTATTTTTCTTTCTTTTTTTTTGTTTTTTTTTTTTTGTTAATAAGTTGCCCTTAAACCTGTAGGGAAAGCTAAATGACGGCACGTTAACAGCCATTAAGGTTCTATCTGCTCAATCAGAGCAAGGCGTGCGTGAGTTCCTAAACGAGATAGTTGCAATATCGGGAGTCGAACATGAAAACTTGGTCAAATTGTATGGTTGCTGCACAGAGAGAGGCCAAAGAATATTGGTTTACGGCTATCTCGAAAATAATAGCCTCGCTCAAACTCTTCTAAGTAAAGCTATTACCACAAGAGTAACATTATTTTTAGTCTTAAGTTCATTTTGTGTGTTTAGAAGGAAACTGATTAAAATTGCGATATAGGGCGCAGCAGTGATTTGCACTTTAGCTGGAAAATGCGGACTAAAATTTGCATAGGCGTTGCACAAGGGCTTGCTTTCCTTCACGATGAAAGTCAGCCACATATTGTTCATAGAGACATAAAGGCGAGCAATATTCTTCTTGACAGGGATTTCACGCCGAAAATTGCAGACTTTGGTCTGGCAAAGCTTTTTCCTGCGACTATGACTCATATTAGCACACGTGTTGCTGGGACCTTGTGAGTTGGTGAAACTCCTGCTCTATTTTATGTGGTAGTGCAATTGATGTTTTGGTGAATTTTGGCAAAAAAAGACGAATAATTGTGAGCTGTTAATTAAATTAAATTTTGAGAAGTTAATAGGGGTACCTGCATATTTTATTTGTGATTGTTCGTGGTGCGTTAAGAGAACATCGGTTAAGAAAACTAATCCGGATGTTTTTCATCTATTTGGTTTGAAATTTTTGAAAAAGTACTGCACACACATATTTTCAATGATGGTGACCGAAAGATATTTGCGGATGGAAACTGTTGGATCTCTTTATTTTGTCGACTTTTATTTTTATTTTCTTCTTACAGATTGTATTATTCTTTTGCAGTGGTTATTTGGCTCCTGAGTATGCAATTCGAGGCAAGCTTACAAGAAAAGCAGATATATACAGTTTTGGGGTTCTTCTGCTAGAAATTATCAGTGGAAGGTGCAACAGAAGCAAGAGATTACCAATCGAAGAACAAAATCTTCTCGAAATGGTATGAAACTGTTGATTTTCAGATTTTTTTTACTAAAGAGGGTGAATATGTTCGACAGAAAACTATCTTTCTGTACTCATGTTGATTAGATAAATCCCAGTTTGTCATCATTTAGGAAGAAACAACTGTGTAATTTTTAGAATAGAAACGTAACTTTGAAAGACAAAGGTGCATTTTCTGCAATTAGGCTGAGTCCACAATATAGCATTTGACATTATACTCTAAAGCAACTGCAGCCAATCCTTTACCACCTCTGACAAATGATGCAATTCTTGGAACAATCTGAACTTTTATACCTTTCTTTGAACATGTTAAACATGCATGAAAATTGATATGTAAACCTTTTGAAGAAGAAATGTGCGTCTCTCTCTCTCTCTGTCTGTCTCTCTCTGTCTCTCTCTCTCTTTCTCTAGGCTTAATAACACTTCATTTTTTTTTAAACATTTGTTGTTAAAATAATACCTCAACTTCAGTTCCCCTCTTTAGGGCCTCATCAACCTTATTTTCCAGGCATGGCTATTGTACGAGAACAATACGCCAATCGACTTGATCGATAGATCACTCAATGGGGATTTCAACACCGACGAAGCTTTCAGGTTCGTGAAAATCGGGCTGTTATGCACCCAAGATAAGCCCAAGAACCGGCCCACAATGTCTGCAGTCGCCAAAATGCTCAAAGGCGAGACGTGTGTGGATGATGTGGAGCTGTCAAGGCCAGGCCTACTCGAAGAGCTAATGACTCTCAAGGCCTCGAGCAATGCCCCATCATCTGGGTCGGGAACAAAATCCTCGTCTTCTCAAAGCACAAACATGACCTATGCCACCATGTCTTTCTCGTCTATATACGACCGAACTAATTGAGCTTGGGAGGAAAAAGAAAAAAGAATGTTTGTTTCTTTAGAAATGTATATAAAGATTTTACTGGGTATGTTTGGGACAGAACTATAAAACTGAGTCTTTGAGGGAGATGGAAGTGGAAATGTTAACACTCAACAGTGATGGGATCATTTTTTTTTGGTCAATATGGCCATAAGATGATATGGATTGGAGATGTAAATTTAATTTAATCATTTTTATTAGTTTCTGTTTGTTCAAGAAAATAACATAATTTTTTTTACTAGTATTCACTTTAATGGAGCATGGCATTTATAGGTATACTAGTATAGAGCCCGTGCGATGCACGGGGTGTACAATTTTAAGACTATTTATCCAGACTTATAATTATATACATGAATAAAGAAAAATGTACGGAATATATATAGTACGTGACCCATGCAAAACACGAGATATATTTATTTGGAGAATATTATATTATAAGATGCAATATTCAATAAAAGTAGTTTATAATACGCAAGAAAATTGTACAATGTCCAATAAAAGTTTTATAATATTCAAGTGAGTCTTAAAGTCTCTTGTACATTAAGACTACTGACAAAATAATATTTTAATCAATGAGTTTCCTTTCCTTGTAGCCAAATTGTGAATGTGATTTGAGAAGTACAACAAATCGATATATAGCTGACTTGCTTTTTTCATTGTAGTTTTTTTTCTTTTTTTTTTATAATGAATTTAAAGATATTCTAAAATATAGTAAAAATTAATTTTTTTATTACAATTAGGAATTTTACTAAATGTAAACTCTCAATCTATGGTGTTAATCAACGTTTAAGTCTAAAAAATTATGAATTTTTACCTCTTTTAATCAACGTTTAAGTATAAAAAACAATAGAGTTATTATAAATTTTTTTTCTACATCTTTTAAAACATTAAATATGAGCATGTTAGGGCTAGCTTGTAAAATAATTAATATATTATCTCACTAAAACATTTATACTAATAAAAATTTAATTTTAGTATATAAATTTATCCCTTAATATAAGAGAAAATAACAGTTTTACTTATAGTTGTTCACCATAAAATATTTAATTATTATTTTATTATATAATAAAAATAGAATATTGTTAAATAGTGTAGTAGAATTGTTATAAAATTATATGATTTTTTTTTTTTACAATATGGATTTAATATTTTTTATGATTTGATAATATAAACAAATCTATACTTAACTTTGACAAATTGAACAAATAAATACTTTAGTAAGTATTTAATGTATATACTAAATAGGAATATATTTAGTATAATCAAATACCAAATATAATCAAATAAGTCAAAGTGTACATTTTTATTTGGTATTTGATTTTTTTATTATTAAAATCTTTTTATTATGCTTACCTTTTTAAAATAAAATAAATAAATAAATCAATTAAATAAATAAAATATTATAATACCAAAATAGTAATGACATTTAATGCAGTTGACTTTTGTGGATAATAAATGTAGTAAATAGAATATCCTTTTATATAGTGTAATACGGAAATAGTAATTGTTGACTTTTCTGGCTACTTAATTTGGTAAATAGTACCCCTTTTAATATAAGTATAGATATAAAGTATTAAAATATCAGTTTCCCCAAACCATAAAATTCAGTCCTCACTCCTCGATGTAACTTTCATGATGATTGAATCCATATATTTACTTATAAGCTAAACTAGGTCCACTTTTAATTGCATTCACTTATAAATTAGATTAGGTTCATTTTTAATTGAATTGTGAAATACTTTTTTATAGACTAAGTCTATTTTTTACATGACATGTGATTTTTTTTAAAGAGACTCAAAGCATTGTGGGTGCTCTAAGGATATTTAGTTTCCATTAATGGGCTAAATATCAAGCATTTTGTTAATTTATCAACCCCTTTAATTTGTTTGGTTCAAATAAAAAAAGTCTATGATATGGATTGAAGCCCGGTACATTTTCCGTAATTTTAATATTAGGTATCCCAATGATGACGAAAAGGGGATGTAAGAATGGACAATCAACTCGTCAATCGTTCAACTGAAAAGTAATCGTCGGAAAACACCATTCCACATTTTTTTAAAAATGATGATTTTCCCATAAGATCAATTCCAACTTTATTTAAAATCATTAACATTTTTTAACAAGAAGAATCAAGCTGATCAAAATTTTGATTTTTTTACGTGACGAATATAAACAATTTAGTTGTGTCAAATTTGAAGCAATCTGCATAGATCGGCCCAACTTTGTTCAATGTGGTTTTGATTTAATCCATGCAATTTTATCATTCAGCCACAGATAATTTTTGTTTAGAGAAAGAGTTTTATTTTCTTAAAAATGATATTTATGGTATTTTCAAAGAGGCCAGGGGCATTTCAGCAAATTCAACATTACTCAACAGATGAGGTGGATATATAATAGTGCTTCCTCTCCCTCGAAAACCCCTCAGTTCTCATCTGCGCAGTCGCTAGGGTTTATCATTTCTCTCTGAAAATGGCGATTCGATGTCTCAAGCGCGCCGTCCTCCCCACCACCAAATCCCTGGCCGCGATCTTCGCTAGATCCTACACCACAGCCGCCTCGTCCTATGGCGTCCTCAGCAGGCCCTTTTTTGTCGTCCGCCTCCGTCCTCTCGCCGGCGCCGCCGCTTGCACCTTCCATACTCGCATTCACTCTCCGGCGATATCTACCAGGGGATTCGCGACTCGACAGACAGCGTCGTCTCTGAACGATCAAAACCCGAACTGGACGAATCGCCCCCCGAAGGAGACAATTTTGCTCGATGGTTGCGATTTCGAGCACTGGTTGGTGGTCATGGAACCGCCGCCGGAGAATTCGACGCGGGACGATATCATTGATTCATACATCAAGACTCTTGCTTTGGTCGTTGGGAGGTTTGTCATTTTCTAATTACCGTCTATGTTTATGGTGTTAAAACTTTAAAGACTTGGTTTTTCTGTCTCGTTTAGTTTTGTATTGTGTAAGTTGAACCAAGATATCACGTGGATGTTCCTCTTTTCATTTTCTTATTTTTGTTTGCTAGTGGATGGTAAAAAATCTGGAAATGAAGTTTAGGGTTACAGTTCCTGTGATAGCATCTGATAAGAGAGATTCAGTGGGTCAATAGTCTTGTATTGTTTATGTTTTTCAGTTTTCAGATGAGACCTATCTTGTGCAAATTGTTAATCTTTTTGAAATTTTGAAGTCAACTTGGGTTGTATATTTGAAATGATAAGACAAATGTTGTTTATGATACTGTGCATATCGTTGTGAGTCCTTGATGACTGTAATATTGAATGGTCCCCTGTCGAGTATTTAGTGTGAATTACATCCTTCGTTTGGCAGTGATTGGTTGGGTTTCAAAATGCTTAAAACCAAAGAATCCGTTTTTCTGTGAGATTGTAAACACATCAGTTGACAATCTCTGTTTCTCATTCTTTAGTTTTCTCTTTAAGTGTTAATATCATGATTGCATTGCTGCCTTGTTGAATTTCATATTAGTCAGCAAATTTTTGTTTATGCAGTGAAGAAGAAGCTAGGAGGAAGATTTATTCAGTCTCTACTAGGTGCTACTATGCCTTCGGAGCTCTTGTGTCGGAAGAGTTGTCTTTCAAGCTAAAAGGTACCCGACCCTAGTTATTTACCACATTGCTTTCTGATTCTAATTTAAACCTTTTCAGTTTCTTAAATTGAATCAAAACTTGTGGTGCAGAACTTGAAAATGTTCGTTGGGTGCTTCCGGATTCATACTTGGATGTGAAGAACAAAGATTATGGAGGTATGAAAATACCTCGGCTTACATAAATCTCTTGAATTGCTATCACAAACTAAAACAGCTTTCATTCATACACTCCCATCATAGTTTATAGGTTTCATTTCAAAACAAGAACATCGTGTCCACTCGAATTATAATTCCTCTTTTTAACTCGTATTATTTCTTCTGGCAGGCGAGCCATTCATCGACGGCAGGGCTGTGCCGTATGACCCCAAATACCACGACGAGTGGATCCGAAACAACAATCGGGCCAATGAGAGGAACAGGCGCAATGATAGGCCCCGCAACTTTGACAGGTCACGCAACTTCGAGAGGAGAAAGGACAATCTAAACAGCGGAGGAGGCCCACAGAACTATAATAATGTTCGTCCACCACCACAACAAAATGCTCCCAATGCAGGTGGTATGAATGCCGGACAGGGAAACCATCTGCCTCCAAACAGTAACACCGGAAACTACCCGCCAAGGGGACCACTGTCGCCTAACAACAGCACAGCTAACTTTCAGAACGGGCCTAACAGTGGGCCCACGGGTGGCTTTGCTCCTGATATGGGCCATAACAGTAGGCCCTCAAGTGGCTTTGCTCCTGGTATGGGGCCTGGTCAGGGCCAGAATCAGAATAATGCGTATGTGCCTCAAAATGTGGGTGGTGGGAGCCATTATCAATCCCAGAATGCTCCGCCTCCGCAACAGAACAGGGGTTTTAGTCAGGGACAGAATTCTGGCGGTTTTGGGCATAATGGAGGATATGGGAATCAGAACAGTTACGGTCAGAATCCGAACAGCTATGGTCAGCCGCAGGGGCAGAATCACGGAGGCTATGGGAATAACTATGGGAATAATCCTCCGCAGAACCAGAATGTGCCTGGGAGAGACTATGGTAATAATCCTCCGCAGAACCAGAATGTTCCTGGGAGAGACTATGGGAATAATCCTCCCCAGAACCCGAATGTTACTGGGAGAGACTATGTAAATGGAGTATGAGCCTCTCTTTGTTATTGTAAGGATTTTCGTTTGTGGGTTTGGTTTCACAAAACAAAGACTGTGTGCAACTGCTGTTCTTGTTTGGTTTTTGATAATGCACGTATTGTGTGTCGTGTGAATGTCCTGATGGTTTCTTGTTCCAATTTTATGATGCTGTTGGCTAATACTTAGTTGTGCTGGTTCATATCACAGCCTGTGCTAGAATTTGAATTTTCAGATTTTATATTGTTGTTTGAATTTTGTTTTATCTTCAAGAACTATTATTAGGGTACCAGGGATAATTATCAAGTGTCCACAAGGCGATTATCATTAGACAAATCCAATCACTTTTTTTTTTCCTCAAACCCATGTTTTAAATACCGTACCGTACCGGTCGGTAATACCGGATACCGATGGTCTGACCGGTACGGTTACACTTCAAATACCGTTTTGGCCAAAATACCGGTTTATACCGGTTTCATACCGGCAAATGCCGGCTAAAATACCGTCAAAATACCGGTTTATACCATTTTTTTTAAAAAAAAATATTTTTTAATATATTTTCAGTAATTTATTTATATAAATTAAAAGTTATACACTTAATTTTAATATGTTTACATTGTTATTAGATGTTAATTAATTTTACTATTAGTTAAAGTTAGTTTTGTACATCATTTATATTATAATAATAAATTAATTTAATATTTATTAAAACCGGTAAAATAGACGGTAATACCGGTCGAACCGGTTGAACCGCGTACCGTTGGCTCGTCCGGTATGATTACCGGTATGGTATTTAAAACACTGCCTCAAACATCAAATATTCATTAATGAACACTTGAACGTACAAGTTACAAGTTGAGTTCACGATTAAACATGGTAAATTGCACAAACAAGAAAGCAGGTAAAAAGGCAATACATGTTTTCATTCAGCAAAAGGGGGTACTGCAATGTCGGTTAGCTCTTACAAGGTGCCTACACTACGAGCTATCCTAAGAAGACGGCTCGCTGTCTAGCCCGACATCTTTCATGGCATCGGCTAAGGCCACCTTCCGAACCACCTTGTCCAGCTTGGCACGGTTAGCGACTTCACGAGCTTCTTGAGCAGCCTCTGAAGCCCTCTTCTCCTCCTTCAGATGAGTGAGCTCAGCCTTCTGGTTTTTAACCACATCCTTAAGCTTGCTAATGCACACCAGAGAGTCCTCTAACTCCTTTTTCAGGCTCTCCAGCTCGTTGGACGAGCTCTCACCTTCAATGGCTTCGTGATGTTGACTGTTTACTTGTAGCTTCTTATGAATCTGTTTGAGAACAAAAAATGAGACAAACCCATCAGCAAAACACAGTGCATTTAAGAAGAATACAAATTCAGACGATTCTGATGCTAAAATCATACCAAAAGCAAGACAAGCATTATGATGTACAACATCACATGCACCATACATCACTCCATGAATCGAGTATGCGTTAATTTATGTTTCAGTGGTTTCCAATTTCAGTTGAAATGGACAAACTTTCCTTCCAAGGCAGTGAAGATCATTTATCTGTTTCATTTTATCACCATTCAATGGTTGACTCTGTTGTGACTCCTTGGCCCTTGCACAATTTTCAATCAGACGAGCTTGCATCACTCTGTTGTCACGCATCACCTT
>BKCP01010515.1:1766174-1801213 GCA_008636005.1 Striga asiatica | reverse complement strand
TTCACCATTTTGATCTGTTATTATCTCACTGTCACATTCTTGAAACCAGATTGAAAATGATTACTGAAAAAAAAAATCGTCCTTTATCAACATGATTATCAAATTGATATTCCCATCATTGTATTTATTTTACATCCCCCAGACCCCATGTTCTGATTCTAGAAAAAAATTTCAAAGGAAACTGCTACTCGTTGTCCTTCTCTGCCTTTCAACTCTCCATCAAATGTAAAGAGTAGTAAGAAGACAGAATAAATGAGCAGAAGAACAGTGACAAATATTAACTACTCCATTTGCCCAAAAAAACAACATGCCCCATTATTTTGGCACATAAATATAAAAATTTCCATTAATGAAATGAGAAAGCTTCAACAATCATACATTTTTCCCATATATCCCTACCAACCACATCTCTTCAAAGTAGGTGGTCCTATAATTCAGTTATCATTAACAAATCAGTTTTCAAATAACAAAATGGATCGATTACCTTCATTATTTTCTCTTTGAGCCTCTCCTCTCGAAACTCTGCTAACCTCTCTATTTCTTCTTCTGACTTTAGATTCCTCTTTTTAAATGACCCCTCTCTAGCTTTCACATTTTCTTCGTGCTCTCTTCTTTCCTGAGGGAGCCTTGCCATCTTTTCCGATTTCTCTTGTGCTGCTCTTTGTGCTCGTACACGAGCAATCGCTTTGCCATCTGCTTCTTGGGCAGTATGGTGAATCTGTAGGGCTATTTCTTCTTTAAGTTTGTTGTAGCTATCCCAATAAAGTTCTTTCTCGTCACTCATTCCCACCTTAGCAGCTTTTGCGATGCTCTGGGCCCACGATAGCATAAACCTCTCACTCGATCTTTTCCATTTTAACTGTTTTCTCCATCGCATCATGTAAGCTGCTTTTATTTTTGCTTTCGTCTGATCACTACAACAGAGGACTCTTTAGAATCAGGATTATTTCAAGGAAAAGTTATTATCTCATGAGGCATAAAAACAACAACATATACTTGGACAAATAACCATTTGTAGCTGCTGGTATCTCGAAGACATTCAAGCCTTTCGACAAATAGCCACACGAAGAATGTTAAGGCGGACAATTTTATACGACAGGAACTATAAGTGAAGTGAATTACCTCATCACAATACGAGCAGATTCAGACATTTTCTTTCTAATCTGTTGTGACATAGAAACAAACACATAAAGGAGGAACAATGAATTCATCTTGAGCCCAGAAATCGAAATAATGAGTTTTTCTTTTCCATAAAAAAAAATAAAAACAAAACCTTCTCCAGGAATGATAACAAGAAATAGCAAAAATTCTAATGACTTGAACCTTGGGGTCTTCCATGGCTTCTTTTGTTCTGCGTCTGATTTTCTCACGAGTTTCTAACAAAAAATCCAGAACAACAAAGAGATTATTCTTATTCGACTCAGCAAAATCTATGATTTTCTCCTTTTACGGGTTTACATATGAAACATTACTCCACGAATGATTACTTTACCTTCACTGTGTTTTCGTCCTTTATTCCACGGCGCTCTTCCTTTGTTTCCATGACGGCGTTTTTTCCGCCTCTTTTTGCCGTCGATTCTTGACTGCTCACCGTCGATGTCCGGCGGCTCCTCAACTGGGCCAGAATTTACCGTCCCCTCACAAAATCGAGGTACCTCCCGCCATGGATGAATGTGCTTGTGCGTCACTGCTGTAGAGGATGAGTAGTAAAGTCCGGTACTGAACGAGCTGAAGAGGGCAAGGCCCACACGCCGGCATAGATTATTCTTCCGAAGAGATGATCCTGGTGGATAGGTTGTGTGCCGTCCAATGTAGGCGGCGAAATTCGGTAGATTTGTCCTGGGCGCATAAAATTTGATTGACATTTGAGAACACTGAGCTTGCTTCCTGTAAACAAAACCAGTAGGGGGATATCACGAGGGATTGTTCCATATAACCTTCCCAAACAAAAGATAATGTCAAAACAACTTTGACCCAAAAAAATACAATAAAACTTAATAAAAAATAAAAATAATTAACCAATTAAGCCGAGCTACAGATAATAGTTTATAAATTCATATTTTCAAGCTTTAACGAATATAGCCGAGCTCACGAACGACTAATTTTGTATAACAGCTCGAGTTATCTATAAATGCTTATTAAAACATAAAATCTCTCTCAGATCATATATCAAATACCCTATGTTCAATATCAACTACTAAAAAAAAAAAATGAAAAATCCAAATTATACAATCTACATATTGTGCTAAAACATTGCCCTAAATTTCACAAACCGGCGCAAATTGCCCTAAATTTAAGCCTTAAAATGAGCCCACATATCCGAAGAAGACACTTTTTCGAGTCCCCTAATGGGATAATTCTGAAGCATTTCATCATCCACCCTTTCATCGTTCTCTCGATCTATTGGTCTAAATCCAATCATCGATTAATGAATTGAGTAATTATATTTTAAAAAAAATAAAAATAAATTATTATTTTTATTATAAAACTATACATTAAAGTAACAAAAATAAGTGATTTATATGTAAATTTTATACCTCTTACTAATATTGTAATTATTCATACACATTCACTACATAAATAAATATATATATATATATATATATAATTTTACTTTTAAGGAAAAAAAAACAAAAATATATATGTGGACCCTTGTTTCCTGGTCAAATTAATCCACCCGGACCAATCCCAATAGGTTCTGGGTAAAAAAAAAAAACAGTGGTTTATTTCTTTTTTCTTTTATTTGCTTTTGTTTGTAATTCTATTTTTAAAATTCTTGTTTATGTTATGAAGGTCACCTCGTGATCGGTTAATGAGTTCCGCAAGACATATTATTGAAATGAGTTTCATCATATTTTTTCTCCATAATAACTCTTAATTGCAAGTTGTAGGAACAATAATATCTCGTATGGATCCTCTTTAATATACTTTTGATCACATAATCCAATGTCATAGTCCTCCAGTGACGGTAGATTTTACCCTACTAACTGAATTTTTGGTTACCCTTTGATCAACTAACTATATCAGTATGAAGAACATGTGTGTTGATATAACAATGCAAAATTATAATTGGTGACTGCAGTTATTATTTTAACACTATAAAGAAGAAAGAAATAGGTGTAATACATAATTCTTCTGGTAAATATATAGGTGATCAAAAAGAAAGAAATAGGTGTAATACATAATTCTTCTGGTAAATATATAGGTGATCAAATAGGTGCAAAAACAGAATACAAAAGCAGACAACTCAAAAGCTCAGCATGAACAATAAAGGACAATAACTCTTGACAATTTACAATTTTAATGCAACATTAACTAAACTAAGGTTATATTACACCAAAACAGCCAAAGATTGAACATTATTGTTCACAGCTAACTGTTGAAGGGCAATGTATATTATATTTCATGCATCATGCATGCATTCTTATTTATCTCGGATTAATGGTGTTGAGGATTCGGTCCTTCAGGCGCGGCTCTAGAAATATTTGCATCCGTTAACTTTGCTCTCCTTTGATAATATTCAAACTTAGCCTCGTCAAATCCCAACATTATGCCACGTTCTCCATTGCCATGATCGCGTAAGTGAAGTTCGGCTAGGAGACGAGAACGTGAAGAAAAACTTGCAATAAACAGAGAAAAAATGATCATGCTAAGTAACAAAGCTCTTGAGCTAACTCTAGACATATTCTCACTATATATGGGGATAATTTGGAAAAGAATATGTATGAATTTGGCTATTGAAACACTTTGAGATATGATATCCTCCCAGGGTGAGGAGCCCTTCTATATATATATAGGGACAAAGTATGAGACATTGGTTTTTTTTATTTTATGTTAGACCCAAAGATGAGACTACTGAAACTTTTTTTTTTTTCTTTTATTATGATGATTTTAGTAAGTCAGTGGAAAAAATATGAATTTTAATTTGTTAATCAATTAGCCTCGTATCTTTAATTACCGCTCATGATTTATTCACATGTTCAAACCCAATTACTTTTCCAATAACAAAAAGTTTGATCACGTTAATAATCTCACGTTGGATAAAGTCCCACATTGATCAGTTTCTTCCCCTTTCTTTTTTTCTCAAAATAAAGTTCTAAATGCAAATACCTTTAAGATATATTTACATAATGGAGAATCGTGTAGGCATATGACTACTAAAAATTAAAAGTTAATTTTGTCTTTTCTCAACAAGATGTGCTAATCCATGCATCAATCTACTCGGATCATTATATCTGTTCTCTACTTATGGGCCGTCAGTTGGTCGGTACGTGCGACGATAACTAACGTGGAATGATCAAAAAATGCATAGGGGACGCACAAAGAGTCAAAGACACAAACCTTAATTAATTCTCACCAATTAATTAATAGAAATTTAAGTGTAACTCTCATGTTAATGTCATCACCATGTCGTATCTACACGATCCTTATGTAATCGTATCACTTTTTTGAGTAGGTTTTGTGCTAAAAGGGAGTCTTTTGCTTAGATGAACATACTTTTGTTTTGCAAAAAAAATAAAATAAAAAAAATATATATATTTTCATAATGACATATATTATGCTGCTTTAAAATTAAAGATAATGTAGAACAACTATTATTGATCTACTTAGAACGATAATGTTTTTATTTAAGATATATGAATGTCTGATGGTTGACCAACTCCGATCGTTGGACCATCTAACAAATAATATATACTTCAGCACAAGGATGTTAGTAAGTAAAAAAATTTATTGCAATTTCGTCCTCAACCAAAAAAATTTCAAAGTTTTCAATTGTTGATACTCGACATCATTTATTTTTCTTGATTTGGCATCAAGTCTTACAAAGACTATATGGACGACCAAGCCCGCCACATAGTTAGAAATATAAATAAATAAATAAAAACTTTCTACAATCTACAAATTCCCAATCACAACAACTCATAGCCAACATGAAGGAAGCTTAATATAAGTTAAAATTCACAATCAAATTGAAGTCAGACCCCAGTCAAGCAAGCAGTCACAAGCTCAATCACGATTTAATTTAAAATCTCGAATTCACAAATCACATCCCAATAGGCTGCATATGCAATGCAAAATAATCACTGCTCAGTGATATCAAGTTAACAATCCGCAGACAGTACGAGAGGGAGACTCGAATACATTGAGGTTAGGGAGCTGATAGGGCATGGGGACTGCGTCCCGCAAATGGTAGCTTGCATTTAGGTTGGTGAAAATTTGTGGGGGAGTACGCAGAGTAACGCAAATTTATAAGAATTCAAAAATTAAAAGCAGAAGCGACTATTTAAACAATTTAGTTTTCAGGGAGCATTATGTTGTAGTTCTTTTAACTAAAGACAATCTAAAAGTATCAATCTATGGGTCGTATCTCAAGGAAGTGCAGCCCGATTAATTCACAGGCAACTTATCTCCCCCAACAACCAGTTGGTTACTGTCGAGCTCGATGATGGCAACTACCTCAACTGTAAGCAACAAGTGGAGATAGCCATCAAAGGATATGGCCTCGATGGATTCATAGATGGAACCAAACCAAGCACCTCATAGATTTTTGCCTGCAAATCCAAACGGTTAGATCACTCAAAATCCTGACTTCGCTACTTAGAAAAGGCAAGACCATCTTTTGGCTTCATGGATACTCTCATTTTTTATCTTATGGTTGGCTTGAGCTCTTTTAAGGACATATGGAGTGCTTTGCAAAAGAATTTTAGCAGTCGGTCTCGTGCAAGAGTAATGCAGTACAAAATGGAGATACAAGGTCTTAAAAAAGGATATTTAAGTATGAAGGAGCATATAAGCAAGATGAAAGGCTTATTCGATGGTTTAGCTGCAGCAGAACATCTTGTCTCTGAAAAAGACCAGATAATGCTTCTGATTGGTGGTCTTGGGCGAGGGTACAATCCTATCATGGTGGTTATTTCATCGAGAAATGAGCCTTGGACTATTATTGATATCCAAGCATTTCTACTTAGCATTGAGTCCAGGCTAGAGGCTGTTGGCTTGAGTACTTCTCTTGTCAACAATGATGGATCTTATACAATGGTTATGCAGCTGACACTCAAAACTCTTCAAGATGAGGCTTTTAGAACTCTTGAGGAATAGCTCCCTTCAATCTAAACTTCATAGGAATAGGAGGAAGACGACCAAATAGAGGAAGAGATGGAATATCTTCTAAGTTAAAGGTCCAATGCCAAGTTTGTGGCATTAATGGTCATTCAGCTGAAAGATGTTGGTATAGGTATGATAGTGGCTACATGGAAAGTACACCTGAGAACACAACAAGGGCTTTTAACATTCCATCTCTTAATATGATGCACACTCAAAACTTCACTCCTTCTGAAGCTGGATCTGGAAGAAGGTAAATGGTATTCAGATTCTGGTGCAAGTAACCATGTGACCAATGACTACACCAAGTTGAGTGTTGCAAGTGAATACAATGGAGGTAGCAAGCATGGGAAATGGTTCTATAAAATATATCACTCACTTGGGTAAATATCATCTTAAACCTCATCACTCTAGTAGGATCTTTGTTTTAAAAGACCTCTTACATGTTCCTAGTGTAACCAAAAACCTACTGAGTGTGTCTAAATTTTCCTTAGACAATAATGTTTATTTTGAATTTCACCATTCTAATTGTTTTGTAAAGGACCAAGTAACTCAGAAAGTACTACTCTAATGGGAGCTTAAGCAAGGGCGTTATCAGTTTCAGCTATCCAATTCACATCCAGCCTCATTTTCTTCAAAAAACAGCAACATCATTCAATTTGTTCCTTCAGTTTACTTTACTAGCTTTAAGAATCAGTCCACCTTAGACTTGTGGCACAAAAAGGCTTGGCCATTGTAATCTTGACATTGTCAAGAAAGTTATGAAAAGTTGTAAACTGCCTTTTGAGAATAATGAAAAGACTTTATGTTCACTTTGTGTTGTTTAAAAAATTCATAGACTTCTCCATGTTTAATATGTTATCTTTATTGACCAATACACTAAGTTCACTTGGATTTATTTCTTAAAACTCAAGTTTGAGGTTTATGATGTTTTTCTTAACTTCGAACCCATGGCTGAAACTCAGTTTGGCCATAAGATCCAAATTCTTCAGTGTGACTGGAGGGGTGAATATAGATCTCTTACACTTTTTTTACAAAATAATGAAGTTATTCATAGGGTTTCTTGTCCACACACACAAAAAAAAAAGGGACAGCTGAAAGAAAGCATAGGTATCTCACTGAAATGGGTTTATCTCTTCTTAATCAAGCTTTTTTACCTTTGAAATTGTGGGATAATGCTTTTTCCAATTCATGCTATATTATAAATAGACTCCAAACCAAGTCCTTGAATTTTAAGATCCCCTTGGAAGTCCTATACAATAACCAATCTGATTATGCAAGATTTAAGACTTTTGGTTGCTTTGTTTATCCCTTGTTGAGGTTCTTTAACAAACAAAAGTTAGAACTTAGATTTGTTGCAAGAACCTTTAGGTTTTAGTAATGCTCATAAGAGATATAAAATGTCGTTGCCTTCAGGAAACAATGTTGTTTCTAGACATGTTCTCTTCAATGAGAGTGTGTACCCTTTTGCCAAAGACATTAGTGTCAAGCCTCATTATCCTAATGACATTCAACCTCATGGCATGAACTTAACTCCATTTGTTCAAAGTCAAACACCTCATTTCACCAGAGATAACACATCACCAAATTGTCCTCAACAAAACTCTCCAAACCATTGCTCTCAAAACATGTAAATTTGCAGAAGCAACTAACTAGAAAAAGAATTTTCAGGAAAGCGTCCCTCTCTTTCTCAGAACTCTTTCATTAAGCAAGTATTTGACTAGCAAGTACAAATAGGAATTGTTCGCCTAGACTCCTTCTAGCTAACCTACTTTGTACTCTACTTACCTAACTACTCTTATGGCCACGACGTGGACTTAAGTTGCACGTATAGATCGCTCCAAGCAAAATGAAGATACTCGTCACAAGCACCAAGTAGAAAAACAAACAAACAGCTCGAATTATCAGCGATGTACCAACATGCTAGAATTCGATCGCTCTATAAAATCTGAACAAAACTTACGAGCTCTCAATGATAAAAACTCTAAGATCTCTGAGAGAATAATAGAATAGCTCGCTCTATGAAACCAAAACTCGTGAAACTAAACTATATATAAAATTATAAACAGTATGCAGATTCATCAGAAATCAAAAGTTTCCAAATCTTATTGATCTTCTCGTTCAACTTTAGAAACTGAATCTCCATTCTTTTAAGTCACCATGCACGAATATCTTGCCCAAATCTTTCAGAAATTAATCATGTGCCTCTCTATTCAATATATGAAACTTTCTTTCCTTGCTTCCTTGCCAACTTTTGGAAATATCTTCTTGCTCAATTTATTTTCTTTCTTGCTCGATTTTTCCAACTCTTATCCTCACGTTTTTAAGCTCTCAAATCTCACATGAGTCTTTTTCTTTTATTATCATTGCTTTTTCTTTTTCTACAAGTAAAGGAAGACAATTATATACATGCCCTAAAATATAATAAGAGAATACCTATACTAACAAAAGAGAATATACATGAAATCTCCTAATAAATTTAATATCTTTCATTTTCTACAAGCTAAAGTGTTGACCACCGACTTGGTAATTCGAATATAATTCCATGTAAAGACGGGTTGCAAATAATGTAACCGAAAAACCTACGGTTTAAGATAAGATACAGATAAAGCACGTCAGATGGCCTCAGAAACTCTTCTCCTTTGCAAACTGCACATGACCTCGGAGTTACACCTCCCCTCGGAAATTGGACCTTCCCGACCGACGTGACGAGTGGGCATAATGTGACGAACTGGCATAACTCACTACCGACGTCGTGATACTACTGACTACCCATGATTTTCCAACACGAACCGACTTCTGACTTCTTAAAACGTCACCATGGTCTACCGACACCACAACCCACTTCAACCCGCCTCGGGGGTAACCAAGTTCACCAATACCCAAGCAGGTGACAAGGCGCCTACACAACCTCCTTACATCTCACACCCAGCATCATGATAAACGTGGGCCCATCTGATCAAACCGCCCATTTAAAACTACTTTTCAAACGAAATCCCGAATGATTGGAAATCTCGAACAATGTGTACCAAAAAGTTACTATATATAGCTTAAAGTTCCCTCAGTGGAGGGGGGATACGATGTATTATGATCATTTCGGTTACAACTCACCGACCACACAATATTTAACGAAATTCTCACATTATCTCCGCTGCCCGTTTTATTTCAAGCACTTACGAAGTTGATGATGTTGTTACAAATCTATATGACAACATAAAGGAAGATAATTAATTCCAAATAAACAATAAGAGACTATGATATAGAAAGTTAAGATGAGAAGATCTTTCATTTCTTTTCAAACAATAATTCCACGTTACCTATTTCAAGAAACACAAATATGATAAATAAAAATTATTTCGATCAATGCTAAATTCAATTTTCATAAAACCCCATTCTTATGTTGTGCCTCATTACCTCTTGCAGGTGACCTAGGTCGTTTTTTTTTTTCTATGTTCCTTACTCTTCAGACATCTTTCTCTGTTTGTTTCTGTATATAAATACCTTTAGGTGTCCATCTTGTATAAGGAAATCAATCTCGTTCTTTAGATGACTACAATATTCATTCGTCATATGATCATAGTCTTTGTGAAACTGACAATATATGTTGTTTTTTTGGATTCGTCGGTTCTTCTTTCCTAGTTCAGGGCCACGTCACCATATTGTCGTTGAATTTTTTTTCAATCATGTATAACACTTGCGTCGAGTTAGTGGCCAAGGAGGTGTACTTATCAAACCTCAGCCCCTCCTTCAAAGCTCTCCCTCCTATTTATGAGCTCTCTTATACATGTGAAGTTTTCTATCATCTCACCAGTCCTTACGATAAGGACTGCACTTTTTTTTTTCTTTTATCCTCCCTTCGTTCCTCCACTCGAACGACCTTTTGAGGCTGCAAAAAGTTTGCCTCAGACTCTTCCATGTTAATGTACTTAGCGTATCTCTCTAATATTTCCTCAATGGTATTTCTAGGTCATTTTGCCAATGAATTTATGCACAAAAACAACTTTACACGTCTCACCAATCCCTCAATTTATGCTCAAGAGAACTGATTAATGAAGCTGATATTGAATACCTCGAAGTCGTATATGGGTCCTAAAACAAGCTAGTGAAACCAATTTTGTGTTGCCCCACTCAATGTGGCTAGGAAAGCTCTAGCTATGTCAAACGTGATCGTTATACCTGTACAATACAACCATATCTTCATAACTTCATAAATGGCAAGTTGGGTCTGTTGAGCTATACTAAATCCAAGCCGAGTTATACCAAACCCGAGCATAGCTGATAGCAAATCAAATACCAATTTGTCGAGTTGAAGCTATATCAAATGTAACAATTGAATTTTATTGGATATTTCTATTCAATACTCAATATTGAGTAAATAAAAATTTTGGAGTCAGCATTGTTGCAATCCTAAGAGACCAAAAATATTAAATTCTCTATTTCCAACCTAGAGGAATAATAAAAATTATATATGTTCCAACTTCGACGGCGACGCAACTTCAATATCTCATGTGACTCAGCCATTGGATCAGGAAACAGATTGATTGGCTGTAGCTTTAGCTTTCAATTGTCATTTTCCTATATTTCAATCATCACAATAAAATAAAATAAAAATAAGATAAATAATAAGAAAATGAAGGATCTCCCAAAGATTTTATTTTTGTTGTTTTTCTAATCTAAACCTATGACTTATGAGAGGCTGATTTCATTGTCATGCAAATTGAATGTCTACCACCAAGAGAAATTACTCCAAGATCAATGGAAAAAAATAAATGAGTTGTATAATTATCTATATATATATATATATATATATATATATAATTGCTAGCTAAGCAATAAATCTTACTTAATAAATAAAACTTAATAAATTTTACCTATGTGGCAAATCATTAATAAAACCTAATAAATAAAACCTAATAAATTTTATTTATGTGACATTAATACACTCAATCTCATTAATAAGAAAATATTTCATTGTTAATTAAGACAAAAACTATTATATTTTATGTTAATTGATTAATAATTATATTTTTTATTGAATAATATAATAGTTAATATTAAAATTAGTAATTATATTTTATACTAAATAATATATGAAAGTTACATAAAATTATATTTTACACTAAAATCAATATTTTTTTATATGATGAAGATGTTGTTTATTAATAAATTAATTTTT
Organism: Striga asiatica; assembly: GCA_008636005.1. NCBI lineage: Eukaryota > Viridiplantae > Streptophyta > Magnoliopsida > Lamiales > Orobanchaceae > Striga > Striga asiatica. The sequence continues at coordinate 1,789,935 of BKCP01010515.1, read as the reverse complement.
TTTATGTCATAGTAAAATTTCTTAAAATCACATAAGCAATTGTTATAATAAATGTAATATTTTTCAGCTAATTAATTGGTCATGATCACTCAAAATTATACAAAGTATATATTTATTGCATTTTATGCAATCAATATAGTGATTCGTATACAATCAAATCGTTTGTACTATTTATTTTAACCAATGATCAAATTTTAAAATATAATACTATTATATAATTTATAATTTTAATATTATATACATAAATATAACTTATAATACTATATGTTTGAAATATAATACAATTATATAACTTATAATTTTTATACTATATACATATATATAACTTATAATATTTAATTTTATTTACATCTGTGCAAATGCACAAGGTCGAATACTAGTATGTAGAAAAGGACGGTACTAGTATGTAATTTGGGCGTAAATATATGTCTGGAATTTTGAGTTTCCCCTTACTATTGAATTTGTTATTAATTTACCTGATAACTTTTGCATTTATTTCAAAGTACTATGTGAATAATGAAGAATACGTACAATATGCTCTCACATGTAAAAAGTACTTACTAACGAAATGCAAAAAATGCAGAATAATTCATAACATAGGATAGAATGATGGTGATTTAATTAGTTTGTGGAGACTTTTACGATCAACGAAAATTACAGGTTAAATTTATTATTTGTTCACAAAAATTGGATATATTTTCTAATTCTGAGTGAATGAACGGCATGCAATCACACGCAAGTACTAGTAGTTGAAATATAAAAGTTTAATTGTGTTTGAATTTTAAGAGGATTCAAATTACTCGAGCATGCCACGTCAGAAATTTAAATTACTCATCTCTCGTTTCAAATGATTCATTAATAGAGTGAAAACGTGTTGCAAAAAGTACGAGTCAAGTGGCGTATAGGGTTGGGATTGGCATTTATACCGAGTTGAATTTCATAAATTATTGCACTTTCAATCACCTACAGTTTAAGAGGAATGATCGATTCATCATATTTTAAGAATAAAAATAAATACTTATTATATTATCAAATGTTTTATTCTTGTTTGTTGTTTTTCAAAAGGTATAATAATACATTAATATGTAACGAAAGTATTCATATATTATGAAAAGAGTACAGTACAAATTTCCACTACAACATTATGATCAAATTATAACGGAAAGTTCCAATACAAATATATTTGAATGGAATTCCAACGGAAATACCAACAAAAATATTCCGTTGGAATGAGTTTTCCATTGGAATTTCCGTTGGATTTTGAAAATTCCAACGGTAGATTTTCCAACGGAAATAGAAATAAAAATTCCAACGAAAATTGTATAGTCTAACGGAAATTCCTACGGTAAAAAACCGTTGGAAAAATAGTCGTTGAAATCATCAAATTCCATCTAAAATTCCAATGGAAAATTCATTCCAACGGAAGCTATACCATTGGAATATCCATTGAAATTTTCGTTGGAATATATTATCGTAGGATTTTCCGTTGGAATATGAATTTTTTTTTTTAGTGTTCAGTTCTCGCCTAACATAAAATAAAAATTTAGAAAAGAAAGAAAGATCGAAGAGTACTTAATATTATTCCTAGCCAAGCATCTTAATCCTTCTACTTGGGACATTTTACATCTTCTTTCACCCAAAAAGCCTTTGGAAGCTTTGGAAGTTAATTAATTTTGCTTCATATATATATACTTAATTAAGGTCTTTGAAATTAAACAATAATAATAGTATGCCTTATCCTATACGACAGCCCACCCAGACCATCACTTTCTTCATTAACTCATGAACATGTTAATAACACGACATGTGGACTTTAGGAGCAATTGAACAGTGAAAAGGACATTTCACCCTAAGTGGAATATTAACATGGCATGAAATCCAAAGTAAGAATGTGGTGAAAAAAACTTTTGGTGCAAGTCATTATCCCACAGCACATAGGCATGAATGTGAGGAGGGGCCAAAAGGGCAGGACTATCTCATGCCCTTTTCTAAACAAACACTCTTATCAAATTCCATAAAGCCACTCTATTGCATGCGTGCTTTAGGACTCATTCTCATCAACCGTCTCATTCAATTAATTTGCAATCAACCTCCCCATATCTTTATCAAATCTAGTTATATATTTTTCATTTTATTTTGGAGGTTTTGGGTTTTTAGTATAGGTGTTTAAATGTAATAAAGCGATGTTAATTTTTTGTGGAAAAATAAAATAAGGACGGTGCGACTTTAATTTATCGTCCATACAAAAATTAGTGGAGTTTTCGACGTAGATTGGTGTAGTTTGGATTGTTTTTATTTTCTTTTCAGCAAACTCGTAGCTATTTATTTATATTTAACGCCGATCAAATTTTACGAATAAAATCTTCCAAACATTGGTATAAATGTCCTCCACCTCCTTTAAGAACTATTGGGGTTTCCTCACTGTCATACAATCGTAACTTTTCATAAAGAATAATTTTAGTACAATAAGGAGACTAGCTAGGTTGGTATGGAGAATTACGGTTGATATGTCGGTAAAAGTATTGTCTATGTGTTGCTTGATTGAATGAATTATCGTTTATGTGTGTACTCTTGTTACGAAAAGTTATTAAGCATAAACCTCTGGACGTGTTGGCTTGCGGAATCACGTAACCGACCAAATAAGGAGCTCAAACAGCTAATTAAGCATACCTGTAGCTCGGCAGGTAAGGAGCTCGGCTAACTCAGATATATTTATTGCCTGAACATCAAGGAGCTCGGATATATGATAGCTCGAACTTAAAAGCTCGGATATATGATAGTTCGAACATGATAACATGGTAATTAGCTCGAATAGGAAATTTTGATTTATAATATATTAACTTAATCATCTCTTGATAGTTCAGATATATGATAGTTCAGATATATTTATGATAGTTCAGATATATTTATCGTTTTTTATTTATAATATATTAACTTAATCATCTCTTGATAAATTTTGATTTGACATCTATATTATACATGCAAAATAGATAAACAATTATACTTATGTTTATAATGAAAATCAAATTACCTATTAATATTAACTGAAAAAAATAATATTAATTAAACGAAATAATTATAATGTAGTTATATGATATAAGTTAATAAAAAAATATTATAATATAAGATGGATAAGTCGTTTAAGTGACTTGTGCCATTTTAAATATAAATTTAAAGAAGTATTTAAATTTTAATACAATGTTTTTCATAATTTTTAAATTTTAAGTATAAATTTTTTAACTAGTACGAATCCCGTGCGATGCACGAGTAAGAGATATTTAGTAATATTTATAAATTAAAAATCCTCATTAAATAATAGTTATAAATTAAAAATATGAAATCAATATGTAATACAATTTACCTATATTATTTTATTAAAAATATTATATAAAATTTAAATTGTGCAAAATTACATAGAATGTCTATTTAAAATTATTATTACACAATCCGTGCGGTGCACATAACTGATGATATTATATTATATTCGTTCAATATAAGTGCCATTTCAAAATTTTTATTCAGAAATTCGATTTGACTATAATGTGATTCCATAAAATAATTATTTTGGTAAAATTTTATCATATATTTATAAACTTATGTGAATAATAAGTATAAATTAAATATAGAACATATATTGTTTCATTAATTAAAATAATTTTTTTTATATAAACTATCTAAATCAAAAAAATTAAGTAGTTGGGTAACTTATTAAACTATAAATAGTTGACTATTACATTTATGTCCAAGTTAATATTGACCCATAAGTTATAAATAATTGTTTATTTGATTTGTACTTTTACATAAAAATCTTTTTTTTTTTGTCAATATATTATATACCAAATTTAGACCATGCACTTAATAAAGGTAATAGGTACAAGTTTTGTCAATATATTATATACTAAATTTAAACTATGCAATTAATAAAGGTAATAGCCGCAATATTTGACTAAAATGATTTTGTACATTAATTAAATTTGTTGTTGTTTTTTTTTAATTTGAACTAGTACAGAGCCCGTGCGATGCACGGGGTGCACAATTTTAAGGCTATTTATCCAGACTTATAATTATATACATGAATAACGAAAAATATACGAGATATATATAGTACGTGACTCGTGCGAACCACGGGATATATTTATTTGGAGAATATTATATTATAAGATGCAATATTCAATAAAAGTTTATAATACGCAAGAAAATTGTACAATGTTCAATAAAAGTTTTATAATATTCAAGTGGAGTCTTAAAGTCTCTTGTACATTAAGACTACTGACAAAATAATATTTTAATCAATGAGTTTCCTTTTCTTGTAGCCAAATTGTGAATGTGATTTGAGGAGTACAACAAATCGATATATAGCTGACTTGCTTTTTCATTGTATTTTTTTTTTTTTTATTATAATGAATTTAAAGAAAGTAACAATTTTACTTATTGTTGTTTACCATATAATATTTAATTATTATTTTATTATATAATAAAAAAGGAATATTGGTAAATACTGTAGTAGAATTGTTATGAAATTATATTAATTTTTTTTTATAATATGGATTTAATATTTTTTTATGATTTGATAATATAAACAAATCTATACTTAACTTTGACAAATAAAACAAATAAATACTTTAGTAAGTATTTAATGTATATACTAAATAGGAATATATTTGGTATAATCAAATATCAAATATAATCAAATAAGTCAAAGTGTACATTTTTATTTGGTATTTGATTTTTTTATTATTAAAATCTTTTTATTATACTTACCTTTTTAAAATAAAACAAATAAATAAATCAATTAAATAAATAAAATATTATAATACCAAAATAGTGATGACATTTAATGCAGTTGACTTTTCTGGATAGTAAATGTAGTAAATAGAATCTCCTTTTATATAATTATAAATTGTATAATACGGAAATAGTAATGCAATAAATGCTGTTGACTTTTCTGGCTACTTAATTTAGTAAATAGGATTCCCTTTAATATAAGTATAGATTTCAAATGATTTGCCGCCGGTTTTAATAAATATTTTTTTAAAAAAAAAAAACTTACTAAATAAAGGCATAATTGAAATTTTTTTGCGGAATTTTAGGTACTATTTCAGATAAATATAGATATATAGATATAGATTTTATATTAATTCGAAATTTCGATACTAACTCCGGACCGGCGAATATATACTATTATGAATTATCCCTCGTCTTTGCACATTTTCATTCAAATATCTTAGCATACCTTCCAGATTTTGATAGCGACACCAATGCGTAAAAATTTAAATTCTTTTGATATTATCACACCCAAAATATTTTTTAAAGTAGAAACACTACTTAATTTGTCTAAAAAGTACATAGATGACACCATCATGAGTAACATAATACATTCCAATCGGGCAGTATTATTCAATGATTAAGTTATTATTTTAATTAGAATCTGTCAAAGACATCAATTCATGCAAGTTGAAGCCTCGCTATCCAAAGAGATAAAAGACACCATTTTATAATATTGTCATTTTCATGAGAACAATTTTAGATTGTTTTGTTTATTAGTAAAATTCAGACAATTAACTATAATACTTAATGCAATACCACTAGTAACTCAATTCTCTTATTAATTAATCATTATAACTATACACACGCAAGCATATAGAACATGAGATGAAATCAAGTGTTCTCGTATCAAATCTGTAAATAATAACAATAATAATAAAGAGCAAATATTCTCTTATTCCATTTTGATATTGATTTGATTCCGATTCTCCAGATTATGGGCAAACATCCATTATAAAATTTCAATATTTTCATTTCTCAGATATTAAATATTTGTCTTTAGTTCTTTGGGGGACTGAGGCACAAAGCTCAAAGCAAAAATGAACCCAAATTTATGTACGGAAAGTCATACATATTTGCAGCCCCACAATACATAGGAGAAATGAGATTTTGCACTGCGAATGTGAGACGAGGACTTCAACTGTCTCCCAATTCAGAAATTTCATAAACCTTTGATCGCAAAATAACTACCATATGGTAGACATATGATTATTGGGAAATTAAATGGTTGATTGATTTTCTTGGTTATACATCTTGCAATTTGCATCCCGTCAACTCTATATTTTCCAACCTCCACAAGTTGTCATCCTTAGGTATTATTGGAATGAAGGTTTTATATGTGCAAGTTGAATGCATTAATTATCATTAAAGAAATAAATATTCAAGACTTGAATATTTATTTCAGCTATTGGTTGTTTGTATTCATGTGTGAAATGTTTGTATTCAGCTGGTGACTGTATTTTTGTAAACTTATGTAGTTATATATAATATCTCTATATCGTTTCGAAAAAAAAAAAAAAAGACTTGAATATTGTGCATTTTGTGCTATGATTGATGTGCACAATAAGTTGGCTTAATGTTTGTGTAAGCCTTAAAAAAAAAAGTTGTAATGCATTCCAAATAAGTTGTTGAAATGGTTATATTAATAAATATATTTGTTTATTAAAATGTGTTAAATCCATCTATATATAAATACAGACTTTCTCGAGCGTATGCGTTAACTTATGGTGCTTTTATAATTTTTTATGTGTCGGCTTTAATATTTTGTAATCTTATGCGTCAATTTTGGTGTTTCTGATTGGTACATGTGGTTTATGTTTATTAAGTCCATTACAATATAAGTTCAGAAAAAAAATATTATGATACAAGAGTAAGTTACACTAGTGAGGAGTGTTTCTTAATATAAATAATAGTTTTATAAGAAATTATTGAAAATTGGAACGAAAACTTTTCTATATATATTTTTCAAATTTAAGTGTATATTTTTTAAGTTAGCAAATCTGTAACACATGGGTGTTGTATTTCATTAGTATTTAAGTAAGTTCTCATTTTTTGTATGAAGGTAATGAACCTATCCTTTTCTTTAGAACAAAAAAATATTTGTTCTTAGAAAAATAAGTAAAAAGATAAGTTTATTTTATGTTTCAAATATTTTTTAAGAAATTATATTATTATTTATATTTGAAATGACGGCATTGATGCTGATGTTAGGCATAGAATTGCAACCGGTTGGTTGAAATGGCGTCATGCGTCGGGCGTTCTATGTGATAAGAGGGTGTCACAAAGGCTAAAAGGTAAGTTCTATAGGATGGCGATTCGCCCGGCAATGCTATACGGTGCTGAATGTTGGCATACAAAAAGGCAACATGTCTAACAACTAAGTGTAGCAGAGATGCGTATGTTGCGTTGGTTCTGCGGGCACACAAGAAGGGATAGAATCCGGAATGAGGATATTCGAGATAGGGTCGGGGTGGCTCCAATTGAGGCGAAATTGGTTCAACATCGGCTGAGGTGGTTCAGACATATCCAACGGAGGCCTCCTGATGCACTGGTGCGTAGGGGAGTTCTACAGCGAGTCGAGGATGTTAAGAGAGGTAGAGGTCGGCCTAAACTCACTTGGGAAGAGTCGGTTAAGAGAGACCTTAAAGATTGGAATATCTCCAAGGATTTAGCGGTGGATAGGAGCGCTTGGAGGCTCGCTATCAACGTGTCAGAACTGCGACTTTTGCTCCTTTTTCTCTCTCTCTCTCTCTCTCGTTTTTTTTTTTTTTGGTTCGAGTCTCTTTGTGTTTCTCTTATGTTTCATCTCTAGTCTACCCCGACTTGCTTGAGACTAAAGGCTATGTTGTTGTTGTTGTTTGTTGTAATGGGTGAGATGAGCATTCACAAAATTAATACTCATCAAATTTTGATTATTTTACTTATACAGTGATTAATAGAATATACAAACCATAAAATTATTCCACAGATACGCAAAGTGGTCGAGTATATTACGACTTTTGCTAAGGAAAAATTTGTCCGCGAACAGGGCATCCAATATCCAGAATAAATGTCGGCAACTGTTGAATTTCCTTAATATTGCTTATGACGGTTTTCAAGTCCTGAATATTGCTTAGTAATTATATACAAAAGTTGCTTGCTTTGTTATGCATTCACAAGCTATATAACATAAGTTATTACTTATTAGTTATTAGTATTAAGTTATTAATTATTAATATTAAATTATTAATACTAGTATTAAGTTATTGACTATTAACATTAAGCATTATTTTTTTTAAAATTTTTTATCGGTTCGGTTCGGTAAAACCGAACCCTCTATAGTTTCGGAACCGATACCATACCGATAACATATCGGTAACCGATAATCGGTTACCGTTTTAAGTGAGTCGGTTCGGTTTGATTTTTTTTCTCGTCGGTTCGATTCGGTTTTTGGTTTTGGGTTTTCGGTCCAAACATGCCAGCTCTAGTGAAAACATATTCATGATATATAACTATTGGGCATCAGACATAATATTCAAACATAACCTATAAATTATATAAATCTAGCTTTATTTTGTACTCAAAAGCTTGAGATAGATACAATCAAATATTATTTTGTTGGAAAACTTGCACTAGAAAAACTATGCAAAATCCATCGGTAAATTATTTCCAATGAAAATTCTAACAGTTATTTCAAAAGTAGAGTTGCCATTGGAATTTTTCAACAAATATTCTAATAGAAATCAACAATAAAATGTTCCGTTGGAATAAAATTTTTCTTGAATTTTTTTAAGAATTTTCATTGGAATATATAATTTTTGTTGGAATGTGTATTTTGGGTCATCTTTCAACCATTGAAAAACCTATCGTTGATTTGTAAAAATTCAACAAATATTTCAACGAAAATATCAGTACAACATAATATTCTTGTTGGAATCCATTGAAATAATTATGTCATTCACAAAGGAACAAAATAATAATATATTAAATAGAAAATTAGAATGCAAATTCACAATAAATAATTATTTTTGAAATGATCCTTTATATCAAATAATTATATTTTGTATTTGAATTATTTACATTAAAATTAATAAATTGATTTTAAAATTTATTTGTCGACCATGAGAATTAGAGTTCAAGTTCTCAATGCATAATTTTGTATAAATTTATTTAGTAATAAAAAATTGTAATTATTGCTTTAATGATAAATCTTACGTAGAAGTGGACAAAATTTATTTCTAGATAATTAATTTTATTTTGGAGGAAATTTTTTTCTTCAAACTTCTTCATTTTTATATATATGGATTAAGTCACTAGCATGATTTAACTACACATTACTTTCAATTATTTCTCTCATATTTTTACGTCAAATCAACTGTAATAATTATATTTTAAATATTATTTTAATACAAATTCAAAATTCCACTCAAAACTACCCCAATTAACTGTTTTTTTCAAAATTAATTGGTTATCCAACAAATCAAATCAAAATTCAAAATATACACTGAGGGTTAATGGACTGAGGAATAGAATTAGTATATATATCTTAAGTCGAAGTTAGTGCTGTTAAATTAATCGAGTATGGCTCGACTAGGCTCGAATTCGGCTCGAGCTCGAATTCGGCTCGAGCTCGATCGAACTCTTGACGAGCCGAGCTTGAACTCATTTAAAACTTGTTTGGTTAACGATTCGAGTACGACTCGACTCGATAAGGCTCGAAAAGAATTTTATTTATATATTTTTGTATAGTTCGACTCGTTAAAGCTCGACATTAGCTCGAACTCGGCTCGTTATAGTGATATATGAGCTAAACTCAAGCTCTATTACAGTATTACTAGCTCGTTTATTTAGCGAGTTGTACTCAACTCGTTAATTGTGATAAATGAGCTAGAACTGAGTTCGGCTTGTTTACAAATATAGTGAGAACTATAAAAAAAGAAGTTGGAAAACTCAGAAAAATATTAAATATGTAGCATCAGTCCAACTCACCACCACACCACAAGAGGCAAGGCTGACAGTGAGAAATTTGAGGGAAGACTTATGTTGTTTCTTTTAAGTGAAGCAATAAAGAAAAAGCAAGAAATTTAAAAAGGGATGCCCAGAAAATACCATAAAAGCTGTAATAGGTCATTTTCAAGAAAGGATGGATGGTGGTGCCATTTTGGAGGGATCTATCCTTCCACACACACTTTACCTCTTTCTTAATTCTGGCCAGTTACTGACGTTAACCAAGTTAAAAATATATTATACATTTGTAAAAAAAAAAATAAGTAAAATGCTATCTCTTAGTTTGATGTTGAAAATATATTATACATTTGTAAAAAGGTAAATACTACTACCTCCTTTTTTTTATAAATGTCATTTTGGCTTTATCAACAATTGTCTAAATAAATGACGTTTTGGATCTTTTGTACATATTTTTCCATTATTACCCTTATCTAGCTAATAAATACACTACGTCTTTTCATATTCACTCTTTATATTTTCTCAAAACATCCATCTCTATCCTCATTAATGAGGGTTATTATTGGCAAAAAAAATATTCTTAATTAGTGTGCAACTTCTCAAAACGACATCTATTAAAAAAAGGAGGGAGTATCTCTTATTTATCAAAATAGAACCATCGATATGTGGATGCAAAATTTGTGCACTAGTTATGTATCGAAAACAATTATAAACTGTAAAATATATTCCCTATGCACAAATAGTATTTAGTAAGTCCACTAACTCTGTTTGGCTAAATTTTATTTTTCGTACACTATGTTGGTCATTTTTCGAGAAAAAGACCATCATATAAGGTGTCATTAAGAATGGTCCACTAAGTTGTCTCTTTTAATCAAAAATCGTACAAAAGTCAATATAGTGTACTAAAAATGACAAACACTTTTAGTATACTATCTTGGTTTTTGTACGAATTTTTATTAAAATGACAATTTAGTGGATCATTCTTGATGACATCTTATATGATGAACCTTTTGAAATTTTGCCAAATTCGTTTATATATAATTGTTTGTGGTTCTATTATCTATGGAAAAATTAACAATTAATGCCTGGCTAAATTTGATCTTCTCCTCGAATCATACGTTTATTAGTTTCCAAATAACTATTTCTTTTTCTTTACATAGGTTAATTATTTCTTTAATACATTTTTATTTGAGTTTTTCTTTATCATTTTTTAGTGCTTACAGTATAATTAAACGAATATTCGAAAATGGTAAATAATTATAAACAAATAATTCAATCTAATGAACTTAATAATCAATTACCCTTTTATCACCCGTACACCACCAAGTGTGAACATGATATTTTGTTGTTTTCCAATTTTGTTATACTCTCCTCCACTTTACCTCCCATTATTAAAAAAAAAAAAAAATAGCCAAGAATCACTGTTTTGAGATCCGGAACGGCCCGACGGGTCGACCCGCGACCTGGTTGACTCGGAGCCGAAACCGGTCCGGGTGGAGTATTTGGACCGGACAATCAAGGATCCGGTCAAAAAAACTCTATTTTTTTTGTTTTTTAAAAATAAAAATATGTATATATGCTTATATGGTAAATATTTATCATGAGATACATATTATTAATATTTTAATATACAAATTTTATACACAAAACATTTAATTTTGTTACTTTTATGTATATTTATATAACAAAAATACTCTATATATAATTTTAAAAATTTTAAAATTAATTATCCGATTCAGCAATTGACCCGGTGACCCGACGGTTGAACCGGTGACCCGAGGACCTGCCCGAGGCCAAAGAATGAATAAAATCAAAAACATTAAATAAAAGATTGGTATATGTGGATGTGTAGTACTGTAGTAAGGCTGTACAAAAAGAGTAGCAGTCGAGGCCAGTGTAGATATCACAGGCAAAGGATCTTTTATCTAATCTCTCTGACCCAAACACTGCAACCCTCATCACCATCTTTTTATAGTAGAGAAGTAAATGGTAATATGAAACTATAGTAAATAATAATAATAATTTTATCTTATTTTATTACCTACTCTGCTGTGTGTTCAGATATAGAAAAGGCCAAAAATAATATTATCGAAAACAATCACAGGTAAGATTTTGATAAGAGTTCTTTATTAGATTAATCATGTTTGCTTATATTGTGACAGTAGAAAAAAGAAAAGAAACAAAATTAAAGCTGGTTTATGTAATTATTTCACTTTTATCGTAATTTTTATTGCAGAGTCATGTTTAGCACAGATTGGGGTGCAGAATAGATTACATAGCCACCATAAAAAAATTGTGATAAATAAAGTGAATAAAAGCAATATGGTAATTCTTATTGCAGAGTCTGGTTAGTACAGATTGGGTTGCAGAGTAGATTACATAGCCACCATAAAAAAATGTGAGAAATAAAGTGAATAAAAGCAATATGGTTAGGCTGCTGCAACATAAAAAACAATTACAAGCCTCTTAATAATAATAATATTATTATTATTACCATTATTTTAATTTGTTATGAGAGGGTTTTTAAAGAGTGGCCATGAATTTGGAGGGTTGAAGTTTTTTGGGAGACGAAAAGCTTTGTAGTTGAAGGTGGTCCAAGAAAATCATCACAGGAGCCATCAAAGGGATTTGACTCTGGATTCCCACGGAAATCTTCACCATCTCTATCAAAATCAAAACCTTGGAGATGCTGAGGAGGAGGAAGAAGAAGAAGAAGGGGATCAACAGCCTCAGAACCTCTCTCTGAAAACCCACCTCGAGCCCCCAACGGCGTCGTTTCAAGAGCTCTTCCATCCAAACCACCTCCTTTACGCACGGAGGACTGACCCCAGTCACCAACCGCCGCCGCCGGAGCAGCTGCTTCCACCTCCGCCGCCCAAGAAGCGGTTATACTTTCCCCCTTCGTCCTCGTACCTGGGGACCGCTTCCGAGTATGCGAGAAGAATGGACGAGGGTGAGGGCGACGGCCGTGACAACCCCTCACCACCGCCGTCGCTGACGAAGCACGGCGGCGGCTCAAGAGGCGGCGCCGCAGTGATGGGAGAGATCGTTGAGGTGCAGGGGGGCCACATCGTGAGGTCCACCGGCCGGAAGGACCGCCACAGCAAGGTCTGCACGGCCAAGGGCCCCCGGGACCGCCGCGTCCGCCTGGCGGCGCACACCGCCATACAATTCTACGACGTCCAGGACCGCCTCGGCTACGACCGCCCCAGCAAGGCCGTCGACTGGCTCATCAAGAAGGCCAAGGCCGCCATCGACGAGCTCGAGGAGCTTCCCGCCTGGCACCCCACGACCGTAGCTGCAGAAGACGCGCAGAAGAAGCTCGAGCTGCAGAACCAGCCGCAGAACATGGTGATTTCCGAGGCCTCCGGTTCGTCGGGCAAGAGGGAAATGGCGATGCTTGGCGGTGGGAACGAGCATATGTCGGGGTTTCTTCCCCCGTCGTTAGACTCCGACGTTATAGCCGACACCATCAGATCCTTCTTCCCCATTGGCGGCGGCGGAGCCACCGGCCAGGCCAGCTCCTCCGCGGTGCAGTTTCAGAGTTTCCCGACCCACGATTTGTTCTCGAGAAACAGCAACAACAGCCAAGATCTGAGGCTGTCTTTGCAGTCGTTTCAAAATCCGAACTTTATCCACCACCATACCCCGCCGCCGCCGGCGGCGGCGCACGCAAACCCAGAACATCACGCGCGGCCCCAGCAGGGGCAGCAGCACGTACTCCTGACCGGCATCCCGCTAGGGTTTGACAGCTGGCAGCACCAGCCGGCTCCCGAGCTCGGCCGTCAGCAGCACCTTCCTTCCTGGAGCTCCGGTGACGCCACAACCGCCGGATTCTCGTTCGGCTCGCAGCACCTGTTGGGCGGCGGCGGCAGCAGCAGCCACAACCAACATTTTCTTACCAGTATACAGAGGGGACCCCTTCAGTCCAGTAACTCACCTTCGGTTCGTGCTTGGATGGACCCACCAGCGGCCATGGCAGACAACCTCCACCACCATCCCGGATCTTCGTCCGTCTATGTCCCGTCGCCGTTTTCCGGCGGGATTGGCTTCTCCGGATACAGTGGGTTCTCAGGGTTTCACATCCCGACACGAATTCAGGGTGACGAGGAGGAGCACGATGGATACTCAGACAAGCCATCCTCTGCTTCCTCCGATTCCCGCCATTGAAACTTTTTCCAACTCGCGTCTGCAAAACCATCCTCCCTTGAGCAGGTGACAGTTCACAAGTCTTTTCTTTTCNGTACATCTTAGATTATTAGCAAACAATGAATTTGGCTAATATGGGTCATATTTTTTTTTAATTAGCAGGATAAATAAAAGAGGAATTCTAGAACCGGTGGAAGTCTTCGGTGTTCTTGACATGGGAACAGATGGGAATTGGATGAAGAGAGTTTATGTGAGTTTCTTTCTCGATGGCCGCTGGCTTTTCCGGTGTGGCGAAAGAATTCTTGATTCGAGTGTCAGGTTCTTTTTCCAATCATTCCGGTTTGCCACTCTATGTTAGTTGCTTTGTGTTTGTGTCTGAATGAGCTGATTACGTAGAGAGCTCTAGACTGTTTTCCAGACAATTTCGATTTGCTTCTGTGTATTAGGACTTCTTTATGTTAATGTGTGAATGTCTGCTTGTTTTGCTGCTATCTGATCAATTCCAAAGTTGGGAGTTGAGTATTTGAAGTTTAAATTAATAGTCCTTGAATCTTCATACAGCCAATCCTGGATATTTTAATTTAATAAGATTTTGTGTGACAGCTACGAAACCTGACCTACGTTTTGCTTAGTCGTGAGCTCGAAACAATTGGGCTGTTTCCTCTTAGTAGAAATTGTCGATTATTTGCATGAAGGGAACACCATTCTTGATCAATCTTGCTCGAGCTCTATTTCATCCATCTTCTTGATTGCATGTTTTAAGCCTTCTAATAGTTGCTTGGCCATTTTGTGTTTTGGCTGGTAGCATCTGTTGAGAAAGTTCAATACCAAATCCTAACACTACTTCAACCTTTTTCCCCTCATCTGAGAATGCATTTGAACTGAAATTTGCTTCGACATTAATTTGCTTGCAAGATTTCTCAATTGTTGATCTTAGCTTTCAAGTAACTAGGAAATGTTGTCTATAATAGTGGCATATTTGGTCATACATGCATCTAGGCTGGTGTTGTGATATATTACGTACAACGTTGTCAAAATTATTCTTTTCAGTCGATTTAGCCAGAAGCTTGTAGTAATGCAGTACAGTATAAATTGACATCAGGTTGGTAACTATTATTGCAGCTGATTGAAAGGTTAAATCCCAAGTCTTTGAAAAGAGGTGAATGATGAAGAAGAGATCACAAATTATGTGGAAAATGGATTGGAAATATCATATAAAAGACTCAATTATGGAAAAAAAACACCCTTCAAATACAACCAAAATTGGATGCTACCGTTTAGTGACCATCATTAATTGTAATGGTCCCAATCTCTAGAAATTGTCCTCTTTGCTGTGCCTGTTTAAAAATCTCTTCAAGGGAAGGGCATAGCTGGAAAAATTTCTATCTATATCATATACCTTCTGCACAAATGAGAAAATAAAAATAAAAAGGAATAGTAATAATAAATAGAATGTTTGGCCTCTACTGAGATGGTGACAATTGCTTGATGGTTGTTGGTACTTTATGGCTGTTTAGTACACTGCTGGAAAAGGTGGAATAATAGTAGCAGGTATTTTTGGAGGAGNGGAATTCAGCTCCAACCGAAAAATCTATTTTCAAGTCCAAAAGAATATTCTTGGAATTTTTTTTTTACATCGATTTTTTCAACCTTTTAATATTACCCACATATTTTAAAACTTTACAAATTAATTAAACCACACTATTATTTTAAATTTGATTTGAAATTTATGTAATAAAATTAATTATAAAGTTTTAATTCATATACATAATAAAATCAAAAAATAAATATTCTTATATCGTTAGCCCCTTTTAGTCGATAAAAGACTGAGACTTCCCACAGACGGCACTTGTTACTTCACTTTGCTGATGAACGTATTGAACACTTCCAGCCTCGGACGTTCCTCCTTGAGCCTTCAATAACCTGCAATATGTTGGGAGTAGACGTGTCCATTTGGCCATACCCGGCCCGGCCCGGGTTGCCGGGCCTGAAGATAGATACCCAGAACCGGCGGGTTATAATAAGGTTGAGACCCAAAACCGGCCCCTTTGTAGCATGGGTCCGGTTTAATGATCCGTGCATTTGTGCTATTTCAGGACCGACCCGACGCACCAGGCCGACTCTGGCCATGTCTAGCTAGGAGAGAGTCCCAGCGAAAAACTCTCAGATGCTCAAGTCAAAATTTGTTCAATCGTATACTGTAAATATATGAAATAAAGGCGTCGATTGTATATTGTGTTAAATGAAAGAACTTGTCGTCCTTTTATAGGACTTGATAGCGTGAGGTCGAAGAGAGTTCTTGTTAGAGAAGAGATCCATCCGGATTTTACTTTCCTAACTTACCACGTCTCTATCTTGGTAATAATCTTGAACGAGTAATTCCTTTCTTCTACTAGGGTTCTTCCCTCCTTTTGCTGTTTTAGCACACGGATCCTTAGGTCGTAAACTCGACCTCTTGAATTGTCTGTTGTGGCCTTCCCAAGGACGTCCTGACCTAATCCTGAGGTCTAAATCGACATTATCTTTAAGTCTAACCTGCCCTAAGACCACCCGACCTCGTTATATCGAGATCGGTTACTTTGTCGGGCCCCTGGAGGTCGATACTTCCAGGTCGGGTCTATTCTGTAAGCTCGGCACCTTAAGCCCTCATCCGAGAAGAGCATCTTATCTCTAAATCCCCGAGAGTCTTTCTAACTTGGCCTTAGCCGAGTTGCTCTCTCTAACCGGTGTACCGAGGTACTTCAGGGTACTACCTCACCAATACTAACAGATATTATCTGGATAAGAAATTAAAAATTTTCAATCTAGAAAGTCAGATAGTGTTGTTGTCTCTATCTTGAAATTAATATCAAAGATTTAACAATCAATCTGTTAGAATATCACTTGTGAGTTGTCCCACATCGTTCATAAATGGAAAATAGACAAATTTTATAAGTCTAATGGGCTACTCTTCCTTCCACCAATTGGTTTTGGAATGGAACCCCACTTGGGCTTCATATGGGCTTTCCCCGTTCATGGTGTGCTTCATGTTAAGTGGGACCGCAACCATTTCCCCCCAGTTTCTGTCATGGTATCAGAGCCGGTTCTATGTGGGACCATGCGATGACGTACCCGTTTTTCCCAGCCAGTTGAGCTTGGGCTTTCGAAATACTCACAAGTGAGGGGGCGTGTTAGAATATCACTTGCGAGTTGTCTCACATCGTTCATACATGAAAAATAGACTCATCTTATAAGACTAATGGACTACTTGTCATTCCACCAAATTGGATTTGGAATGGAACCCCACTTGGGCTTCATCTGGGTTTTTCCCTATCATGGTGTGCTTCATGTTAAGTGGGACCGCACCCGTTTCCTCCCAGTTTCTGTCACAATCCATGTCTTAATCTCATGATTAACTCAAAGACCATGGGGTGCAAATAAGTTATCTATAATATAAGATATTTGTAATTATTTGAAACCTAGTACCACAGGTAAGTGACCGCATGGCCAAATGAAGCAATGGAGCTTAATTCAATTAATTAATATAATAAAGTATAAATATAATTAACTTAATTAAATATTTTGTACTAAATAAAAAATAATCTCTTTATTCATAATGAAATATTTCAATCCAAATTAAATATTCAACAACATTAACTCTTAACCAAAAAATTTATTGCATATTGTGTGGCCTTATAGAACTTCATATATTGATATAAGTTCAATTTACGATCTTTATGTCACTAATAGACTGTGTTGCAAAACAAACTCAAAATATAAAGTATGCTTACATGAACAAAGCAACCAAAATTTTAGTGTAAACACAAAAGTGATACAATTATCCTTCATTTACAAACAACTCGATTAAGCTTAGAACATGAACGTGTGTCTATCCAAAAAATGTTTATCATTTGATCTTATCTTACAATTTGACTTTAGCTGATCACATTTGAACACTATTTTTTATAGAATCATATATACTGATGAATTACTTTATCAACCTAGTAAAAAGAGAAACTATATTCATAATACGAAACTTAATCTTAGCTTAACTATCAATTTCATGTATATCGTAATCAACTCAACAAAGCACATATATATATATCTATAAGAAACATAAGCGTTGGACATGATCTAAGTAAACTAGTTATCTATATCTATCTATCTATCTATATTTATACTATTATAAAAGGACGAGTGATTTTGTAAAAATTTGAACGGATTAAAAAGTCCTTGTATATGATATATTTTTAATGGTAAAACTGTAATCAAATTAAGTTGTTGAATTGAAAAGAAAAACTCAATACCATAGAAATTTATAAATTTTGGACTCTAATCACGATATTCAAAGAAGAAATGTCTCCTTACTTGCAAAAGGAGGTTAAAAAAGCTCCGACCATACTACAAATTAGTAGAAATTTTATAAATTTTGGACTCTAATCACGATATTCAAAGAAGAAATATCTCCCTAATTGCAAATGTACGTTAAAAAGGCTCCGTCCGTATTATAAATTAGTCATCTTTTGTTCTATGATAATTTATGTTTTATCAAAGTGAACATATGATATAAAATAACCCACTCCCATTGATAGCCGCTAAAAAATGTCAAACGGAAATACCAAAATAGAAAGAGCTAATGAACATCAAAATTAAAGGTTAATGAGCATAACTGTAAACTAAAATTATAAAACATATTATTTTTAATAGAGATCTTTCTCCTGAATAGCAAGCTCAAAAGATGCATGAGACTATCATGATGAACTCTATAAATTAGATTGCAATGCTCATACTGACTTAATGTAAAAATATAAAATAAAAATTTTAAATTAAAAATAAGACAATACAAAACTAACTTACCTTATATGAAATAATATATTATTAAAAAATTATTATTCAATAACAAGTTTTGACAAACTAAAATTTAGTTTGTATTTTTTCCATTTGTCATAATATATAGTATCTTTGATTTTAAAAGACATATTAATTAATTATTTTAGTATCAATATTGGTGATTGAAATAATTATATACATCCATATATTGTGATTTTGAGGTTTGAGATGATATTTAAGTTTTTATTTTAAATTTAACATTATTCATCTTCTGTGATTCACTTTACATTATTTTGCACAATCACAATATACTGAACATCAAATGTGCTTTTAGCCAAAAACAATCTTTTCAATATACATATTTTAAAACTTTACATTCCATAAGTGAAAAATCAATTATAATTCACCAAAAGATTTATTTTTTAATGTTTTAAACTATAAAGCTAAATTATTGAAATTTTACGTTAAATGAGATTAAGTACCATATGCTTATTAACAAAATAAAAAATAAAAGTAGTGTTTCAACGAGAAAAAAAATCGTTCAAATAACTATATGCTTATTAACAAAATAAAAAATAAAAGTAGTGTTTCAACGAGAAAAAAAATCGTTCAAATAACTATATGCTTATTAACAAAAATAAAAAATAAAATAGTGTTTCAACGAGAAAAAAAATCGTTCAAATAACTATAAATATAGATAGATCGAGTGAAGAAAATATACAAAAATTATGTCATTATAAACGAGAAAATAACATGAGGAATTTAAGAAGATTTGACTAGCAAAATATTAATTGAGTTATGGTTTTTATATATTGCCAATAAAAATAATCTATCTATCTATCTATCTATATATATATATATATATATATATATACTAATATAAAAGAACGACTAATTTTGTAAAAATATAAACTACCTAAAAAACTCTTATTTTGACTTATTTTTAATGGCAAATTAGTAATATACTGATAACCATCAGATTTTATTTTTTAGTTAATAAATAATTCTAAAGATACATACTTAACATTAATTAAGAGAAGATACCTAAAATTTTGCTGAAATCATATACCGTGATATATATACATAATCTAACCAACTAGAAAAGTGAACAATTCATTTAACTATTTCATTATTTAAGAAAAGAAACTCTTTTATTTAGAATTAATATAGAAATTGAACCTTTGTTTTATTGGATTGGATTTTGATCCCAGAAAAATCGTCATTTGTTTATTTGATTTTTTTTTTTTAAATTTTGGTCACAAAGTCAATAAAGTTAATTAATCTTCACCTGAGCATTCAAATATCAAGGTGAATACTATTTTAATTATTAACACTTAAAATATTTAAACTTTTTCATTCAATAATTAACTACAATATATCATGATATTTTAATTATTATTAATTACTACTACATAAATATTCTTATTTTAAGAAGGAATACAAAAAAAAATTGCTATATTGCAATGAAAAACCTGAAGGCAGATATTCCACTCAAAATTCCAACGAATATTTCATTGGTATAACTTTCATTGGAAATTTTTATTGACTATTCCAACAAATATCAAATTAAATTACATTTGAGTTTTAATGGATTTAATGATTCTAATTATCATTAATTATCGTTGTGTGAATTTCCGTTAATTTTTTTTTCTCGGACCGTATTTCAACCGTTGACAAAACTGTAATGCAAATTGTAAAAAAAATCAATGTAAGTTTCATTGAAAAACTAATTGCAGTGGCATATCCAAAATAATTTCATACTAGGGGAATAGTTAGTTGATAGAAAAAGGATACCATCAAAATAACATAATGTCGTTACAATTTAAAAATTATAATTTTCATAAATTGTTATTTTTCTCATTCGTAATATATTTTTAAATTTTAACACAACAATACAGTCACAATAAGTTAAAAAATATTTAAGAAAAAAGCATAATATTTTTCAATTCAACATAAGAAAATCATTGAAAATAATATATTTTTTAAATTTTTTATGAACAAAAAATTTATATTGTAGTATATGTGACTCAACTCGACTATATTATTAATGAATTTATAAATTATGAACATATAGCTAGAATTCCACATACATTACTTAAAAAGGATAAAAAAAATATTTTTGAAGTTAGAGAAAACATTATGTTGCAAAAAGAGAGAGAGAGAGAGAGAGAGAATAGAGTTATCATTAAAATTAAAAAAATAGAATAAGAGAGTAAAATTATAATTTCGATTTTTTTCATATTTTTTTAGTTGTGATACCGCCTGTATGTTATAACTTTAATAAAGTTAACTGAATTAATTTATAATTGGTTGAGTTGTAAAGTAATTCATTATGTATTTTTTTTCTTTTAATTTTATTATCAAAATATTTTTGTCAGAAACTTTTCATAGTAAAATTCAAAAGGAGGTAATAACATTGAAATATTCGTTAGATTATCGTTGAAATTCTACTGTAATATATTTTCGTCGAAATTTTATCATTTTTCTTGTAATAAAAGTAGGGCTCTAAATCAATAAAAAAAATTTACATTATATATAATATTGCGTGCAACTAATTATTATGAAAATTGTTGATAATGATTGAAAATATAACACATTTAATGTAATTTTCATTTAATTTATGATAATTAGTATTTTTTTCAAACCAAACAAGATACATCTAGGTTGAAAGTCTTTAATTAGTTTATTACGTATCGTAACTAAACAAGAGGTAAGAATGATTTTATGAGTAATAAAAATATAAGACTAGGCAATGAGAAAACATATAGCTCGCATTCAATTCATAAGTAAAAAAAGTGATAAAATTAAGTAATGTCCTATATCAGTTGGAGCTGGCTAATGAATAATATAAACATATTCAAGATGAACATTTATTTTAGCTAGACTTTTAAGTACATAAAAAGTATATATTTTTTGCATTAAAAATTGGTATGTCAGTCTTAATTTTTTTAGTTACAAATTTAATTACTGACTACCATTAAAATTTTCAATTTTAAAATACTTAATGTTTATTTATTTGTTACCCTTTTTATATGTATCAATACTAATTTAGAATAATAAATGTACCTAAAAGTATCTTATAAAATAAATTACAAATTAATGTTAAACAAATTTTATTAAGTATGAAAAAAACATAAGATAAATTTGTGCTATATATTTTACTTAGATAGATTTGAAATATTCATACAGATAAGAAAAACGTACAAAATGGATGTAAACTTACAACTATTACCACCATTAACTATGCGAATTAAAATGAGAAATAAATGAGTTGTATTTTCAACAATTATTCAGTTACTACATTAAAAAACACCATAATAGTTGTAACTTATAACATATATTTTCAATGAATACGAATTATCAATAAAAAAATTTCTAAACTTTTTAATCTTATAACCAGTATAAAAGTACATTTTTGTCAAATATATTATTATTATAAATAGATAAATAAGTAATATTAAATAGTATTTATCATATTTGATTATATTAGTTGTAGCCTAATAAATAAGATATTTGAATATAGTATCATTGTATAAAGTATGTACAAAAAAAGGACGCAATACATATAAATGTGCTCTAATTATTTTAACAAATATATATTATTTATGAATAGAATAAGAAATAAATAGAGCGATATTAATTCAATGGGAAAAGAAAAAGGTTGAATTTTCTTAGAGAAATTTGATACCAATATCTAGAAATAAAAGTCTTTTAAAATTACTATTTTTTTTTTCTAGCGTCTAAATATATGAACACTGTAAGAAATTAGTTCTCATATATAATGATCTTATATTATCAAGAATTTTAAATAATTAAAAAATAAAAACTTTGTAATACATAACGTAAAATTTAATAATAACCTCGTAATAATAAAGTTCACAGAGCGACTAAGAGTATCATAACATAATAGAATTAGCCGAGGATTATAACATAATGGAATTCTAATTCTTCTTTTCTCAAATATTACAAATGATATGCTTCTTAATATTGTCTCAATGTTTTCTTTGTCCAATAAATGAGATTTATCTTGAATTTTCGAAGCATAATGTATGATGCAAAAAAGTTGGACAATAAAAGCATTAAAGAAAATATTAGGCACATAAGTACTGCAAATTCGAGAGAATGTAAAAGATATTATGATAAACACCGCTAAAATGACTTGCAAACAATAGATTATATAGTTAGTCTGTCTTCTAAATAAATTAATAATATTGAAAAAAAATGTGATCAAAACATTCTTGAATGTTTGAATGAAATTGTCCCATTTTTATAGGAATATTTTGTGTATTTTGCTCGAATATATGTGCAATTACTTTACAGTACGTACTTTCATATAATGTTATGATTTCAAAAAGTAATTTAGCGTCTCGAGATAAGTACATGTAACTAAGATTTTGGAAAGTCAACTTATTTGGAGATGAAATTCATTCCCATATCGTGGAGCAATGCCTCCATGGAGTAGGTACCAATTTGACTATATTGACATAGTAATGAAGTAGTTTATACAATGATAAAAAAAATAATAAAAACAAAATCAACAATTTAATGATATGGTTGGTTATTTTACAAAGTTATTCATGAACTGTTAGTAGAAATACTTTATAAAGATCATACAATCATAAAGTTTGACTCTATGTTTGGCCACAATACTTATAAGAGTTTGAATAAAGTAGGCGTTTTGCCAAATTAATTAAGTAAAATAACTAATGCATCTATAATATACATTAGGTCTTTATTTGGTTATTTTGTGTTTTTTTTTTTAATTATGGACTATATTTTTGTTGGAATTGTAATATGTTATTTCATTCTTTTTATATGAGGTTATCATTATGTTACTTTAAAAAAAAATTAAAATCTCATTTATTCTATATTTTACTTTGTTCTTGCAATGATATGTTTAATAAATTAATTTATTTATTTCACTAAAATTTATTGGCAAAACATTCATCACCACGTGCGATGCACGTGCACTTTACTAGTATATAAAATGCATATTTTCCTCAAATCAAAGAACTATTATTGTATTACACTATTT
>BKCP01010515.1:1728783-1764905 GCA_008636005.1 Striga asiatica | reverse complement strand
CTTCCCCTTCCCCTACCACGATTCCTCCAGCCTCTCCCTCTTCCACCACTTCTTATGTCGTTTAATCCTTCAAAAGCTCTGTTAACAAGTTGGTTTTGTACACCACCTGCCCCTCGACCCTTCTTTGCTGCATTTGTTCCCGACCCATTAGCTGAATTCGCACTTCGTTTTTTACTGCAAATTTATAAATATAGAGTTCGTAACCACAAAAGTAATGATTGATATGAAAAGTACTGGTAAAAATGGAAATGTTTTTTATTATTATTATTATTATTATTATTATTATTATTATTATTATTACCCTGGGGCAGTAACAACACCAGAAGTTGGTGCTGCTTTAGGTACAACACCAGAAGTTGGTGCTGATTTAGGTACTTCTCGCCAAGATAAGTTGATTTTTTTCTGGTCCCCAATAAATGAAGGCGCTTTTGAATGCAAAGGCTGCACGAAGACCGTTGTTTGTATTAACGACCAATATAAGATGATATAAAGAATAAATATGGAATAGAGCCCTGTCATTGTAGGGAGATGAAAAAGATGAACTATGTAGAATAATTCTCACTAGAAGTTCTTGTCATATTAAACCACAAAATTTTCAGATAAAGCTTAATCCAACATCAATAAATTTCTCACAAAACTATCTTCTAGAAAGTTCTACTTTTCAGGAAAAAGAAACATTTACCTGGGTCATTGCAAGTATATTGTTGCAGGTCCGAAGACCTGCTGTAGCTTTTTGCTTCTGCTGCTTCTGCAGGGCACACCCGAAAAAATGACAGAACAAAGAAATTAAATTAACCCAACTGAATCAACGAAAAGTAAGGTCCATAAACCAGAACAAAATAAATGAGTGAAATGTGGCTATCAGTATAACTGAATGTTAGCAAGCAAAAACCCACAATTGTTTCTTTTTCCTCTTCCGTCTTCGCAGCTGCCACTGCTTTATTGTGCTCGGCCATCCCCTGGGTCAATTTCTTATTCATTGCTTTTGCTAATTCCTCGATGGTGCTCAATCTATGCCATCAGAAAAAAACTAACATCAACACTCTGAAGTTTCACAACAAACCCAGAAGGTTTAAGTAAAATTAACATTAAGTAGGAACTATCATGTCTATAACAAGCAAAGTATGTGTAGGATAGTGAAGAAGGTTCATAATACTAGTTCATAAATTCCATGCTTAAATTCAGTTCCAGAAGTACGCTTAAATTCAGTTCCAGAAGTACCTCTCTGTAAAATCTTTATATTGTTCTGAAAAATCTTCCCCAAGCCTGTCTGAAGGTTGCCCGGTGACGATCTTGTAGCCACAAAGGCTATTAGTGGCATTGGGAGTCTACAAATGTAACAGTAAGTGACAGTTCCATGCTACAAGATATAAATTTCACAACATAATTATTACCTTGTGAGCTAAATGATGAAATGCATACAGCAAGCACTCAATACATGTGAAATTTATCTCTTCAATTTTTCTCCGGACCATGTATTTCTGCAAGAAGAAGACAGCACATAAGGAAGGATCAACACTGGTATCTAACGTAAATGGAAGATTGGAACAATATGGATGATACCAGGTACACAAATAAGCATCAGTTTTTGTAATGTTGCCAGTTATCATAATAGGATCAGAATTAGTATAAGCAGCAGAATCATGTTATTGAATGCATAATGGACCACAAGGAACTAAGAAGGCGAGTATGCATCACTATCTAATAATGGTGCCCTTTCATTTACTGTGAAAGAAGAGGTACCTTTAAAAGTTGAACAATGGATGGAAGAAGTTGTCTTGAATCTTGTGGTTTAGTATATGGAGAACATTCAGCAAGGTTCTTGAGCAAGTCCAGTTTTCGTTCTTCAGGTAGCTAATGAGGAAGAGAAAACACCATAAATTCAAAGTAAAGGAGTACAGGGAATCATATACAAGTGGTATGATGAAATGCCTCTAGGTCGTAACTTCCCAGTTATCCAACAGAAGTGAATCTCTTTCAATAATTTCAAATGACACTCATCTTTTTCAATTATGTTAAATAAAGTTGAATCGATCTTCAACAAAAAGTTTAAATGAGCTTTTGGCCAGGCAAGAGGTTAGATGAGTAAAACATTCTTCACTAACACAGACATTTCTCATTTATTATTACACCTAACCAAGCTTCCACCAAAGGCAAGGTTCAATTGAACTGAGTGATTCCATCCTGATAGTAAGTGCTGGAACAAAATAAACAATTAGATTCATAAAATGAGGAGGGTTGGAAAGGGGTGGAAGATATAGAACTTGAGGGAAGGTTTGACTAACTATAATAGAGAACAAATACAAAAGCTAAAATGGCAGCACCAGCAGATGCTTGTCCGGGGTAGAAAGATACAAGGATGAACAATGCATTGTAAGGCAATAATAAAATGACAGAAAAATTGATCAGGTGTTGCCAGATAAAAGCTTCAAATCTAACTAATCATAAAGAAACTAGCCAGCAAAACACCTGGAACATTACCTTGTCAAAAACAGGGATAATTTGCTTCGTCAGATAATTGAAGAACTTACTGCATGATGCACCCTTCTGTAATGACATAGATGTTTGTAGTCAACATGAGGTCAGAATATTAAAATCATCAAATAATAAAGTAGTGCATACCATGAAAAAGGGAAGCGCCATTTGTAGGCAGGATATAAATCGATCAATGTGATCACTGTCTGAAACCTGTTGATCCCACACATAAAAGATCAACAAAGAAAAATTAAATTATGCTTCCAAGTAGTTCTCATCTATAACACAGACCACCATTTGCAGGGAATTGTGCACAAATATAAGACAAGACAACAGCCATTGCAACTATATTTGTCATAGATTTTGCAACAAAGAAAAGAAAATATAAAACCGGAAACAGTATAAATGCTGAATTTATGTCGGGAACTAATACAAGGAAATGACAGGCATCATGATTATGAAGTCCATGACAAGACTACCGTCCCTATAGAGCAGTCTAAACTGAGACCAATTCTTTTAGAGAGCCAGAAAGCATTAACTCAAGCAAACAAGAACAAGAGTATTATTCAGCAACAATAGTGACAAAGTTTTCATTCAACTTCCAAAAAAAATCAAAGAAAAGAACACTATATCAATAAGGTTAAACAGACTTGCCCTTAAATAAAGACCACAAAAGAAATATAACAACCATGCAACCAAAGAAAGCCGATAAATCTCACTTGCCAATGATTAACATACATTAAATTGAGCATCGAGATCAGCCTGGCCTTCAATAATCTCAACAAGCTCTTGAACTCGTTCAACGGGAGCATTCTGCCCAAATAAGCTCAAGTTTTTTAAGAAGTCCATGAACAATTTAAACTCTGCAGCTGTCACATCTTGCAAGTCCTGGAGAAGAAACATATAAGCAAAACATTAGTAGATCAGTTAAGTGGCAATAGACATCATTAATCTTGGCGAGGAGAAGAAAGCCATCTAGAAAGAATATTAGATAACACAACAAGACAAAGTGGTCTCGAGAGAATATAAGATAACAGAAAAAGATTGAAGTCAGCTAAAAATGCAGCACCTGTTTCACCAAATTAGTGATATGCCTCTCCATTTCATCTTTCGGCTTCAACAACTCAGCTTTAAGAGGAAACACCTGAAATATGGAGTCTTCATGATTTCCAACAGTAATTTTTTTTTTTAAGAACAAAATTCATTCTCATAATCAGCAAATTCTTTACCTTATCTCTAATAAAACACATAACTCTTTCCCGAATGCCCTCCCAAGCACTGAGATCCTCTGCATTTCGATCATCAGTGCTGCCAATGTGCTTAAATAAAGCTGTTAATGAAGCTGCAGTACACACATACAATAACTTAAGATTACATACCATGAATACAACCCACATTGTAAAATGCACAAATAAATTCTAACCAGGCAATCCAAGCATCAGCCTATGTGAATGATAGTGGGATTTCCCGATATCCATAACACAGACGTGTTGAAAAGGTATTAATGAGAAAGCTCTTACTATGACCTTACGCCGACAGACGAGTACAAAAATAAGTCAGATTGTGCTTCAGATAGAATAAAGATAACTGGCAGATTCTCTCCTCAGCTATCCCAGATGTTAGAAAGATCATGAGGCGTGATGTACTGCATATTAAATGAATTCCACACAAATTTTCAACAGAAAAGTCCAGGGCCCCATAGCTAGAAGGGGAATATTAGAAGAAACACAAATTTTTATCTTCAACATATGTCCTGGTCCATAGAACACATGTTTACCAACAACCAGATCATCGCATACAATGGCATTCAATTACATTTGAGAAAACTCCTCTTCATTGTCATTCCTATCCGACTTCTCACATCAGGACTCCCAAAGATTGCATGCATTATGACAAAGAGGACCCATACTTTCCAGCAAAGAAGCAGATAAAAGGATCCACTTCTCAACAGTTCATCACCCACGAAGTAGCATTATAAAGATTCTCCTACCACCTGCCACCTCATGACCAATATGCCAGATGTCAACTTCCTCCAAGGCTTTTCACTTTCCAGTGGCAAGCCCCACCATCAACAAACTACGTCCCCTTAACGAGCATAGCACAGAAGCTCATAGTTTGCCAGAAATGAAAACCCCTGCACCGTGCAAGTAACCAATTCCAGAAACCTTTGGTAGATATTACCATACATCAGTGTGGATAAATCCTATTAAAAATAATCAGTACTACGTGACACCACATCTTGCTTTTTTTTTTATTACTTTATGCACCAACCCTCTAAGAAGTTCCTATCCTTCTTAGTTGAGTAAATGGAGACCATAGATGACAAATGATACAAATATAGAAGTTTCTATAACGGCCAATGCAAAAAGAAACCAATGACACCTTTCCTCTTCCATGAAGAAATTCATCTTTAGAATAGGACCTTATCCAGAAAATCACAAATCTAAGAAGCTCTAAAGGACAATAATCCTAACTTGCAAAGGACATGATACAACTGATAAGCAACCCTAGGAAGAACCACAAGGCACATGGTATCACTTAACACGCACCAGACAGTCTATCTGCCAGGATGACACTGTGACGAATTTACAAGTCACCAATCAAGATGCCAACTGATGATGACCTATGCACCAGGATGATATGCTGGTGATGATCTGCAATCCAGGAACTGCTTCCTTACAGAGTCTGCTCTCACTTAAAGGATTTTCTCAGTATTCATAACACAAAAAGGATTGTCGTTAACTGGGGTAATGACGTAGAACCACTTTCGGCACAAATGTTGTGAGTTGTGCTTGAAATGTTGAGGTGTACTAGGCGGAAACAAATGTTCCAAATCCAGAGGGTGCCAGCCAGTGTAAGGCAAAGGGCACAGATAAGTATGCGTCTTGGTTAGAATCACTTCAAACAGAGAATAATTCTGCAATACCCATTGGTCTTCTCTATTACGAAAAGCACAAACAACAAATTGCCAGAATGTAGCAACAAATCTGAAGGTACAAATCAATAAATTTCCATGATCTTTTGTGACATAACCTAGTACTCTACATTTAATATTCTAATGATCATAAACACCATTACTGCTGATTGTGACCAAAGCTAAATTGACTGTATAAGAATTTAAAATTTTTAATAAATATGTTCAGACCAAGATTCTTAAACAAAAATATCTTCAGGCTTCCGACTTTTAAGAAAACTAAGTTTTTATCCGTGCTGATGTAAAGTTTGGACAGTTTCAGCAACTAGCTAAAATGTAATGACAGAAATAGAAATGATAAAATTTCCAAAGTATACTTATAGTCGGAACTTACTCTTGACATCCTGCCGCAACAAAGTCATAAGGGCTTTATGCACTGCATCACGCTCCACATTATCTCCTAATCATGACCACAACAATAATAATTAGTATAAAAAAGACAGGTTAATAACCTATTAAGAACCCAATAGAGATTTCAAACGTTAAAGTACCAGCAATTAGGAGTTGACCAAGGATGTCAACAATTTTCACCAGATGTTCAGGTGTATCCTTGCAGAATAGAGGAAGCCCGCGAATAGCTTGTACGCGGACCTATAGCAATCAATAAAGAACAAACAACCAACAAAATCTTTTAGACATGTGAGTCCGTGACTACACACAATACACATGGGATGCCTTGAGAATAAGTAATATTAACAAAAACCAAGCATATACTCTTATTGTTTTCTCTCAACCAATAAAGCAGAAATTTGGTCACAGTGACAATTTCAGCATGCTAGGCTCTTTACTCTGTGCTGGGCATACATAACATACAGTACACATGAAATATCTGAAGATTACTGTATGGAGTATGAGAATATGGTTCCTGTTAATTGTAATCCAAGAAGAATATCAAAAGGAACCTATAGTTATGCAGGTTTAGCAAGCCAGCCATGCCTGTAAACACATCATATCCACTAATCAATTATAGAGTAGGGAAAGAGAGTTCAGTTCCGTGAGCTAATCCAGCCATGCCTAGTTCACCTTAGCGAGGCAAACCACATTAACCTTTCAATCTAATATAAAAAGTTAGCCATCTGAATTCAGCAAGAAAATAGTTTTTCTTCTAAATCGCCCTAAAGGTACAATAATGGACAAACGCCTAACCAAATGCTTCTAAGCGACCATAAATCACTCACCCCAAGCTCCTCATCCTCGCACAAAGAGATATGCTGGTCTAAGGCTTGCTCAGCAAGCTCAGGGAAATGCTTGAAAAACTTTGGTATCATCTGTGCTGCCAACTGCTTTGCCTTCACGCTGCCATTTGCCGCAGCGATTATCCCCTCGTAATCCTTCCGACCCTGCTCCTCAAAATCCAACACACAGAAGACGATGAATTTAGGAAAATAACAAACTAAAGAGAGGACAAATAGGTGAAATGAACCTCGGAAATCCCGTGAAACAATCAATTAACCTGGGATTTATCTTTGGCTTCGTTGAGCTTTTCTCCGTACTCGTACAGCTTCTCGATGTCCCGGGAATCATCCATAGCCTCCGCCATGGTTCAATTGGATATCAGAATACAGTGAAGCTCAATGTCACTCAAAAAATGTCTGATTGTGTGAGAGAATCAGAGAAGTGGATTAGGATTTTGGAAAAGTTACAGTAGCTTGAGAATGTTTTTTTAATACTTTAGTATTCTTTTTTTCTTTTTGTCAAATATTTTTTTTTTTTTTGGAGATTCGGGGAACCGAACCCTAGAAAGAAAAATGGCCAAGTTGTTTAGGGGGTGATTGATATGAATTTAATTAGTTAAAAATTAGTCTTTTTTTTAATTATATTTAAGTTTAAAAAAAAGTAGTATGGTTAGTTATTAGTAGATATCTTAAAATAATATTTAAATTAAAATAATTAAAATTGTTTGATGTAAAAGTAGAAGAAAATGATTAGAAGTGATGGTTAGAAATTATGTGAGTAGGTGAATAGTGAATTAAAGTTGATGTGATGTGTAATAATGATTGGTTGATATTATTTAATTATATTCATAATATTGGAGATAGTGGAGTTGAGTTAAATTTAAGTTTTGAGTGAGATATTTACTGTACAAATTATATACAATCACGCCCTTAATAGCTTTCTCACTTTTAATGCTAATTAGTAATTAAAATTAATTTTGCTACCAACATTTCATCCGCCGGTCAATTTTGGTCTCAACGATTTTTTCGTCAAATGTTAACAAGCTGCAACGTGGGTTAAGCTGTCGGAAATAGCATAAAATGGTCGGGAAATGAACAAAACATTCAAAGAAAACAAAAAACAAAATTGTTGAAATTGGAGCTTTAATTAGAGATAAATTTGAACTCGAAAAGTAAAACTAGTCAGGGGCGGATCTACATGTAAATTGGGGGAGGCCATTGTCCCCCCAAATATTTTTTTT
Organism: Striga asiatica; assembly: GCA_008636005.1. NCBI lineage: Eukaryota > Viridiplantae > Streptophyta > Magnoliopsida > Lamiales > Orobanchaceae > Striga > Striga asiatica. Next base: position 1,757,040 of record BKCP01010515.1, on the reverse strand, counting down.
TTCTACTAAGTATATACTAGTACAACACCCATGTATTATATGGGTGGAGACGATGCCTCATCCCAGATCGTTCATGACCGATTCATAAAAGTGAGATCGGTATCCGGACAAGTCAAATCCAGAACCGTCTTGGACCGCGCCCATAAATAATCAATATATTTATAGATAATCCGAATCTAAATATTTTTAGATTATAAGTAAATTAAATCTATCTAAGCCTAATAACGAAGCATATAATTTTGCCACGTAGGATCCCGAAACATGCAAGTCTGCCACATAGGCTCAGCACGTTCTGAATTAATATATATATATATATATATATATATATATATATATATGGGGGATATATATAATTATATTTTTATATTAATCCACAATTTAAACAAATAAGTTTAAACTTTGATAATCAATAGCCTTAGCTAAAGATAGAGAATTAAAAGAAAAGTATTAGTAGAAGAATCTGCACAACTATTCTAATTCGCTTTTTTGTACTAGTCCATGTACTAATTATTATAAACACTAATTAGATCTCGTAAATCTTCTATAAATATGCTTGTATATAACTTATACGAGGAGTAAATTTAATATACAGAGCACTTAAGATATGCAATTTAATGTGGTAGAAATATATGATATATACTTATAGAAAATTCAAACATGAGATTTTTCTGTATTTTTATAATTTACAAGATCGAGTCAACTATTAATATGTTCCATATTTTGAGAAAATTACACTAACTCTAATTGCTAGCAAAGTTGGAAGTACATATTTTTTTTATTATATTGAACATGTCATATTTTCTAAAAGTATATTATTTACCGCCTCCTTCACTCAATTTTTCTAGATCCGCCCTGAAACTAGTAAAGTTTTAATGCGGCATGAACAAACACAAGAACTCTTATTGACAATTGAAAGACACTTTTGATTTCTAATATAAGTATTTTAAATACATACATTGCATTAAAATTATACAATGAATCTTTTATAGCATTCGAAAAAAAAATTGTGTGCATTATTTTATAATCCATCGACAAGCAGCTGTGATAGATATGGTGGAGAATGGTGAACCACGTTGCAATGGGTGGTTATCGGTACCGTCAATGAATTGATGTTTTCGGCATACAAAGATGGGAGAAATGATGATTTAACTATGTTTTTTATATTTGATTGTAGCAGCTTAGTTAGACTAAAATTAATTAAAGAATAAAACATTAAGTATTAAAATTAGTAAAGTGAAAATACAGGTAACAAAAGCAAAATTTATCACTCACTTGGCTTGCTTGTATACAAATCATATTGAATTTTGATTGAATTTTTGGTTAATGAGAGTTAATTATAAAAAAGTTGGTTGAATTATATTTGATTGAGATTTTGAGTATATATTAAAATAATATTTAAAATAAAATGGTGAAAGCTGATTTGATATAAAAGTATGAGAAAAGTTATTAAAATTGATCTGTAGCTAAAATTATGTGAATGGTTGAGTAGTTGTTCGCTAATTATTTTCGTATCCGCAAGTGTACGGAGTAGTTATAGGTAGTGGCGAGCAAGGTCGTATTCCACAGAGATTGTAGTTAAATTAGTTAAGTACCAAAATAATGACGATTAAATATTATCTAGACTAGTGAATTGAATGATGATTTTAAACTAAGAATTAAACTAAAAAACTAATTTATCTAAAAAAGTAAAAATTTAACAAAATACAAATGATAGATTCTAGGCTAAGCGTTCCTCGGAATTAATTCATGAATCGTTTATATTCAAACAAACCTTATTTAATTTTACCAATCGTAGAAATAATCGCTAAATTGATTTCAAATCTTTCTCTCGAACAAGTCAAATCGTAAATTTTAATTGTTATCTATCTCCTCTCGGTCTCAAGATGAACAACTAACTCCCATAAGTTCATAAGATTTTCATTCTCTCGCAAGTCCTATCAACCTCTCGGTCTGTTTATTCTCTTACGTTATAAATTTCCCAATTCTAACAATCAATTATTTCCTATCGGTCTCAAATCGATCACAAATATGCATTCATAGTGGCCATCTACTCACACAATAATAATAAGCAAAAGAAATTCATAAACGAAAGATAAACCGGAATGAAAGCAGTAAAACCTAAATCATAAATCAATTCGAGTACTAACAAATCCAAGAATCTAAATTAAATCTAGCTTAGAAACATGCTTTCGAAATAAGAAAAATAAATATAAAACATTGAGTTAGAAAAGAAAAGGAAAGAAAAAGCTTATTCGGCTCCGTCGATTATTTCTTCCCGGGTTTCTCCCTCGTCTTGCTCGTGTTTCTAGCTTCCAAAGGTCTCCAAAGATCTAAAATTATGTCCAAGACTCCCCAAAAACATGTCCAAGTGTTATATAAATAGTTGGGGTCTAGTCCTAGTCGAAATAGGTCGAAACACCCGAAAAAATAAGAAAAACGCGTCAAATCCAATTCTGTTGCATCCAGGGCCACATGAGTCGTGTGACAATGTCGAGAGCTCAATTCACGACCCGTCGGAACGACACGAGCCGTGTCTCGGGCTCACACGACCTGTGTTGACCTGGGCACCAAAAATAGCTCGAAATCTTCACTTTTAGCTTATATAGATGCTCCTTGTCGGTTTTCCGGTATCCCAGTTGACTCCGCGTGGTCTTAATACGTTCAGTTGGTGCGCCGGCGATTTCCGTCCATTTTCCAGTCACTTCCGGCGGCTTTTGACAGCAGCTTTTCCGGCACGCCTTTGACGTCCAAGCTTCTTCTCCGAAGACGGGCTGGCAACGACGGCCATCAACGTGGTCTCCGGTGGCTAGGTAGTGGCGCGGTGGCTGGCTGCGAAGCTTCTGGCGGTCTTTCATGGCGGACGTACGCTGGTGCGTGAATTAGTGAAGAAGAAAGCCATCTCTCCTAGAGAAATTACAACTATACCCTCCATTAATGAGGTTTGGGCCACAATGTTTGGGCTGAAATTATTAGCTTTGATGGACTAGCTATGCAGCCCAACAGACAATAAAATGGGCTAACTCACTTCTCAAAATATGGGCCTTATAATCCCAATGCACTATCAGTATACCGCCTTCCACCCTTTTTTTTTGCTGTTTTTGACTCTAATAATTATTTCGGCCCTATTTTCTGTTAAAACCTAAATAAAACACTTTATTATAGCTTGATAAAATTAATTAAATACATAATTAATTATATAATAATTAATTAAATAATAACTAATTATATATCAAACTACGATGAAACAGACACGAAAATCACTATAAAATGCACGTAAGTATGACGCATGTCAATAATGAATTAAAGTTGATATAAAGTGTGAGTAAGTGAATAGTGAATTAAAATTGATATAATGTGTGATTATTGGTATTATTTAATTATATTAATAATATTAAAATAATTAAATTGAGTTAAAGAGTTAAATTTTGAGTTAAAAAATGCGATCAATTTTTTTCCGTAATTAATTATTGCATTTAGAGCTGTCAATTTGGCTCACGACCTGCTGCCCGCCCCGCCCCACAAAAGGAGCGGGTTGGACCAAGATTTCCACCGGGCCTAAATGGGCCAGCTTGCGCGGGCTGCCGTCCAGGACGGGCTAGCCCGCGGGCTGGCCCGCCATATTTTAAAAAAAATAGATATATTATATATATTATTAATTATTAATATATGTTAATGTGATATTAAATTACTCATTACTCGTTCGGAGTCGTTCTCCTCCATATCTTTACGCCCAAAAATCGCACCTCTCCTCCTAACCCTAGCATCATCCGTCGCACCTCTCCGACCTCCGCCCAGTCTTCCGCCTCTAGTCTCCTCCGCCGGCCTCCACCTTCGAGACCCATCAAAGTGCAGCTCCTCCGCCTCGAAGTTCAGCTCGAAGTTCTCCTACATCACACCATTTTCACCGTCTCCGATTTCTTGAGTCTATTTCCGGTCAGTCTCGAAGGTATATTGCTCTCCGGTCATGAAATTTTGCTGAAATTGGACATTAATATAATATAATGTTTATGAAGATAAGCTGAATTGGGGAAACTTTAATGATTCTGGTTTCCATGAAATGTATGAGGATTGAGGGGTTTTTTATTATTCAGCACTTTTTTCTTTTTTTAATAGAGAATTGGGCCGCTGCCCGTTCCAAATTTCCAACCCAACATTAAGTTTTTAATTTAAAGTCTATATTCCAACCCAGCAGCCCATTATAACTTATAATAATAAAAAAAAAAACCGGGCTGGCCCGCGGAGCCCGCAGCCCGTGGTGGGGGCGGGTTGGGCCGGAGCCGGCCTTCCCCGCCCTGCCGAAAGGCGGGCTTCGGCGGGTTACGGGCCGGCCCGCACCGCCGGCCCGTTTTGACAGCTTTGCATCCATTGGCTTCGATGGGGCTGCAATGCAATACTATTCCTGAGACGCAAGGAGTAAATATGAGAAGTCGAAAACTCTAGGGGCAATATGTAAAATTCAACCTGAAATCCGTTGCGGTTTATTCCAAGGGTTCTCCATCTCAAGTGGCGGCAATTTTTTCCTCGCCCCGCCGCTCCCCTCCGTCGTGAGCTTGCGTGATTACCAGATGGCCCTCAACGTCGACGGAGAGTCGCTGCCAAAGACTGAAAACGAGAATCAAGGATCCGAAGAGCCGACGAAGATCAACCAAAAATCTCTGAGGAAGTGCCGTCGGTCGGAGGACCGCGAAGCTCGACGGAGAGAGAAGAAAATTAGAGGGACATTGTTGGCTGCCAGTTTTCCGAGCTATTGCCTAAGGCAAGGCATCGGGGATTTGCAGTGCTTTGGCGAAAAACACCGTTCCCAGCACCGGAAGAGGCTGTGGCGGCTCCTTTACAAGCTCCTCCTGCGGCACAGTTGGGCAGAGGCGGGCGGCGTGTTGAGTGTCTTGCTCCAGGCTACTGCTGCCGACAGATCCCCCTCCGTAAACCGAGCCAAGTATTCGGTATAGAGTCATTCAGTTATATGTTTGGTGGGATATGAGTGTTATGTTGACAGTTTTTTTTTTTTCTTTTATTCTTTTTGTTTCGTAACAAAAATTTATGCAGGCTGCATTGGAGCTGCTTGTTAAAATAAAAGACAAAACTGTGAGCTCGAGGAGAATACAAAGTGTCTATGAGCTATGGATGAAAAAGCTTGGATCATTGCATTTTAACTGGTCAACAATTATCTCCCAAGTATGATCTTGTAGACGGACTTGCTATTTGAATTTTTGTCTTTTCTTAGAGATCTCCATGCCTTCACGCTATTTAGAGTTGAACTGTAGAGGACTAGTCCATATTCATCTCCAGCTATGAGATTTTATTTATATAAGTTTTCGTAATCATGATACAACAACTAACAACAAAATATTCTTTGAGTTAAGTTATCACACAACAATTGGGAATTAAGTTTAAAGCTACTTTAAAAAGATTAAGTCAAAATAATATATAATAATTATTGGAAAATATAAATAGTGAAAATGCCAAACATAATAGAAATGAACAAAATATTAAAAGGAAACGGGAAAGAGAAAAGAATTGTGTTTTGCACAAGTAGCTATGTCTTCTCAATTTTGAGTGAATTAGAGGAAAGGGGTTTAATTATTTCCACCCCATTTTCAGGGATTCTGCTATTTGGTGTGGGCTTAAAGGAGTTTGCTTATTAAATCTTGAGCTTCTCCTACCGTGTTGTTTAATTTGGGTTATTGGATGTCGTGAAGTTGTTCTTAGTAATTGTTTAAGAGCAAAGCAAATTGATAAGATCGATAATTCTATGTTCAGTTGGTCTGAATCTGCTTCAGAAGTTTTGATGTGTTTATGTAAATTCTTGATGGAAATTTTGATATTCCGAAAGATAATTTAATATGACTATATTGAACTCCTTATGACAGGAGAAATTTGCAGTGGGATGTGAATTCACTCTTAATTGTTTACAACGTGGGAATATAGAGGATGCATATCAAACTGCTCTTTGGTAAGCTTATAAGTTTCGTATGCCGTATGGGTTGAAAATCAATAGCATACCTCTCCAACTGGTATGGGAACTAGAAATAGTTATCCATAACTTATATAAATATACTTAAATTGATGTTTAACAACTCTCTGATCTTAAACGCTTCACACCTTTTTTTTAAACTTCCATTCACTCTTGCTTGGCATCCACTTTACTGTTTCCTACTATTTCTGACTTACACTGTTGATCAGTGCCATGCAGGAGAAATGTTTTGATGGTCACCCTCTTGCAAATTTGGTGGTTGGCTTGACATTTTATGAGTTGTGGTATTCTGATGTTCCTAAGGAGTTACAGATGACAAAGGTGGACTCATCTGGCACATACGTTTACCCAGAAGTTCCTGGTGATGGCATTGGAATGCGAATGGATTTTAGCAAGGGTAATGATGCTCTAGAAGCAGAAGAATCCAATTCTGGCTCACAGTGCGATTTGAACACCTCAGTGGCCTTTGATAAAGTAGTTGAAAACAGCGAGAGCCAGCAGATAGGACCAATGGACATTGATGATAATGTGAAGAAGGAAACTTCTTATGCCAGTTCTCAATCATGTAAGTCGGGCATGGAGTCAGCCAAGGCAGGAGGAGATAGCGAGCATTCCTTATCTCACTATAGTGGTGACCTTCCCAGTGTCTCTATCTTCTACACCAGAGGTTTGTGTCATAGCACGTTCTTCTCTTCATTTATTCATGAAATACTTGAATCTGTATTGTTCTCTGGCTACAGTGTTGTCTTTAATGATTATCGTTTGATAAATAGCGACTTTTTGCTAGTTCATGTTGATCTTTCAACTATGTGGTCGGAGAAGTTACACATTGACTGTTCAGCAAATGCAGAAAGAATTAGCAATGATGAACTTATTTGATTATTATTAAACCAATGAGCTCAAACACTTTAAATTAAGCTGGATTCCTGCCTAAAATAGTCCACAATCTCCTCGTCAAATTATTTTAGATTTTGGAGACTCAAAATTTTCTTGCCCCCATGCTCCTTTGAGTTTATGACGTTTATGCTATTCTAAAAATAACGAATATCAGTCCTTGTTATAATATGCTTTCTCTGCAATCTGTAAAGTTATCTTAACTAGTTATTTAGCATTGAACTATATAGTTACATGCTTCTTCAATTTGTATACTTGTTGCCTCATAATTAAGTATCTGTCCTTATCATGGTGATGTAGATTGTTCACACTTAACATTCACCATATCTATAGCTATATACATTAAAAGTAGTTAAATGTGTGAAACTTAGCTTGGTATTTGTGCCTTTCCGACTTGCAGATTATGCAGCTGTGACCTCTGCATTAAGTATAAATTATTTTATGATTAGGCTGGTATAATTTAAAATGACTATTTACTTTGTCGAGTTAGTAAACTTTATGTATGATGATACATTCCGCTGTATTCTATGAGATGGGTCCATAAAGTTTTGTGTATGCCGGCTCTTGATATTGTATAAATGTATAGACCTTCCGCCCTGGCTGTTGCCTATCAAACTGCAGAGTTCTCATGAAAACTTGGAGGATGCCTTGTACACTCACAGAAAATTGCATAACAACCACTACAAGAGTGCATTGAAGCATTTACATGTTGCTCTTAACTCAACACCACCAGTTGTTGAGGCGCTCCATCCACGGATACAGGTACTGACTAATACTTGTGTTATGATTATCTGTATCATTTTATTATGACAGTGACTAGTGAGCATAATTTTTTTTTGTAGTTGGCGCACTACAACTACAACTCATTTAAGGAAATAATTTCAAATGACTCCACTACAACTCATAATAGGAGCTATAGATTCTAAGTTCAGTATAGAATGATCTTATTCATGTAACCTCAATATTGACGTGATCCTCAACTTTTAAAGTTATTATGCGATCCCTTTTGTATCGTGAAGCTCAAACCGCTTAAATGTGGAAAGAAAGTCGTGTGGATAAGTTTTTGGTCATTATATGATTGTTAATTGTTAATGCAGAAGCAAGTGGGAACGGTGCCCTAAAATTTAAATATGTGGTGTTGAGCGATGGTGTTGATAAAAAATATAAAACCGAGAGAATGAGAGTTATGATTGTGCTTGCCACCGCTTATCCAGTGGACATGATCGAAACTATTTTAAAATGGTATATATTTTGTGTTAATGGGAAAACATTTCTTGTAAGTTGCATTGTCATGTGTGGTATATATTTTGGCTTTTTCATATTGTCAAAGAGTTGAACAACGAAAAAGTATATTTTGGTTTTTTCATGTTGTCAAAGAGTTGAACGACGAAAAATAGATGGCTAGTGCCTGATCGAATTGATCAGGTCGTGTGGAGTAGAATGCTTTTGTGCACTATAATTCTCTTATATTGCATATATATACTTTTGGTGATGTCTCATTCACTATGTTGAACTTTTAAGGGAACTGATGAGGATGAAAGAATGATAAAAATACAAAAGGGACAACTGACAGTAATGTGCACCTGCAATCCCATACATACCATATGCTTTGCCAAACACCAAACTTTATTCATTTTGTATGAAGCCATGTCATCTGAAAACCATCGTATTTTTAATGTTGACAGATGCTACTTCTTGGAGATCAGGTCCAGGAGGCCATTGATGAACTTGAAACTTTATCTCATAGCTCGGACTCGGTACTCCTACTCAGGTATCTCTAGTTCTATCAATCTTAATTGTGACCCATTTTGCCAGCAACATAGGTAATGTTTCCCATTATATCTGATACAAGCCTTAACGGTGCTAACTGCTAACATTTAGTACTGGTCCAAAATATTATTCCCGAATTAGTGCAGTGGCATAATGGTGCCCATATATGTTTGATGTGGTAATCATCAACAACTCTTTGGATGATAGTATATGACTCTACCTTCGCCTCTTAAGTTATTTGCTCTCTTTTCTATAAATGTTACATCTGGAGACTTTTCTAAGTTTGCATTAAATAGTAAAGGTCTAATCTAGTTGTAGTCACGTTTTGTTATTGTGAAATGTTATTGCGAAACTTTCATAACGTCCTGTATATGTCTACGCTGGTGCATTTAAGGAATATAATTCTTCTAATGCAGACTGAAAGCAAGTATCTTGGAGCATTTTGATAGTGGCAATTTTGTCAAAATTTATACTTGCTATGAAGACATCTTGAAGAAGGACCCAGCATGCAGTGACTCCTTGGCAAGACTTATATTAATGCATAGCGGAGGTATCTATCAGTCCCTACTGATCTCTTTCTGAGAAAAAAGCTTATTGTTAATGCTTGCTTAATTTATCTAAAAGATTCTTCTTATTAAGTTAATATTGGTTATTGGATTACCTCCAATTGTTAGATACGTGTGTCCAGTATCTGACCCGTATAAAACTGCTTACCTGAATTAATATATCAGCTCTGTGCATCTTGTTTCCCACCTTGTCTACGGGTTTGAATTCTTCTTCAAATTTCAACCCATGGTCTTTTATTTATTTAGTTTTTCCATTTCTCAATGTTATGCTTATCGAACAAAGTTTTTCTGTTTCTGAAAACCGTCCATTTGAATGGTTACTACCTTTAGCAGACTTGAGATGTGAACTAAAAGGCAGATTTTCTTCTTGATCCATCCTTCCCGTCCAGAGTAAAATAAATAAGAATTTAGCCAAGGTTTAGTTCTGCTGCTGCTTACAAATGTAAATCAGGATTATTTTTTCTATCTATAATACTTTTTTTTTTTTTTTGGGCTTGAATCCAGGAGATTATGACACTCAGAGTTTGGTGGAGATGATAGCCTTGCACTTGGAGGCCACATACGGATCATGCGATACGTGGCGCGAATTAGCATCTTGCTTTTTGAGACTTTCTCAATGTCAAGAAGACAGGATTTCCACCTGTGGTGTTAGCAGTGATGGGCACGTTCAAGGGCGTCTAGGACATTCTAACACGAATCCAGAGTTATTTACTCACGGTGAATCTGGAAAAACCTGGAGATTTCGTGCCAAGTGGTGGTTGAGCCGCCACTTTAACGATAGAATCCTGATGTCAGATATTTCATCAGGTAATCAAATTCCCAGTTATGTCTGAATTGATAGTTTTTCGTAAGTTCTTGCTTGATAACATGAGATTAATTTACGGAAACAATTTTTACTGAATCCTCTGTTCCCATTGTTCCAATTATTATTATTGTTATTTGAAACACTGTTGTTTAAGCGCAGCTACTTGTTTTTGTCAAGAAACCCTATACTATATTTCTTTACTTTTCCGTGACAAATTCATTACCCAACATTGGTCGATATTAACTTATTAACATAGAAACATAGCATATATACGAGTATGTTCTTGTGATTGATTGTCTCTGGTGTTTTGTTTTGTGGTCACAGGTGATTTGAAGCTTTTGACATTCAAAGCAGCCGTGGCTTCACATATTTACGGACGACATTTTAGATATGTTGTGAAGGCGAGTGAGTGTATAGAGAAGGAAAATGAAAAGGAACTGTATTCTTTACTACAGATGAACATTCTTAATTCTGTTGGGTTTTATTCTGCAGCAAGGAATATTTGATAATGTGTTTTGCAGTTTGTTTGAAAAATCCTTCCTACCACAGCACCAGTGAACTACACTTCCCTGGTCACTTGCTCAAATACAAAATCGTCCAGCAAAATTTATGTTTATAAAAAATTATCCACCGATGTTTTCAAACTCGGCTTGGTAACGACCCAGACTGCCCTCTGGATCACTGGCCGGTTCACATAAACGAGAGTTTATTTTAAGTATCTTAGAAAATATGTTGGCAGGGTTTACTGTGTACGCTTAAGCTTTCGTGCACCCATTTTTTTTTTTTTTTTTATTTAACTTACAGAAACGGAAACGGAGAACACAAGCGGTAGTACAACTATGTTCAGTTTTGTACTACCAACAAATAAATAAGAAAAAACGCCCATTTTAATGAATTCTCATAAGTCATAATGTGGCCATGCAATGTATAATCCATTGCAGTAATTTTCACAGATTATATCCAAGGTAAAGAGAATTAACAATTATTTCTTAGTTTGAATTATTTAAATGTTTAGATTACACTTGAGAAAAAGATGATGAATGTTAGAGCAGAAAGATAGTATGAATTTTTCCTAGACTTTTTTTATCTATAATATTATGCCAAATCAATCAAATACGAAAGATGGAGGAGTCATGTTGATATCCCCGTGGTGCTATCATGATTACTGTAGTTGTGATAATACTTGTTTCAATCAGTTGATTGTTGGTTGTAAAATGTTTATTTTAAGTTATTTAATTTTAATTATTTGCTGTTTGGAAAAAAAAAATAATCAGATATATAAATATTCAAAGTCAATTACGTGTCTAAAAAGAAGAAAGAAATAAAAACTAGACTAGAAGGCTCGTTGGCCACACAAACTATTTTACAACTAAATTTGCTTCTACTTCCTAATGGTCGTTCTTGCGTATTTGTGGGTCTACTCTAATTTTTCATTTTTCCTTTTTCTTTTCTTTCAAGATATATCAAATAGGTTTTTTTACACTGTCATAAATAATTTTGTATGGATAAATAAATAATTTTGTATGGATAGCCTTAAGAGCATCCATATTGTTGGTATTTAATCTGTTCTATTATTCATGTGACTAAAACCAATTTGCATGATTGTTATAACAAAGATAGAAAGGGTAAAGTGAGATAGGTTGTTAGACCATTTCTAACTCTTATCTCTATTTTATATATTNTTATGAGTTGATTTAACATAAAAAATAATAATTTAATTATATACATTACTTTACAAACATATAAATACATATTATTTTATCTTATTTTTCTCATTTCAGTTTTAGCTATATAATTCTTATTCAATAATATAGAGATTTTTTTCATATAAATAACGGTGCATGAAAAGTAAAAGAAAAAAATAAAATAAAAACAATGAATGGAGAAAAATATTTTTCCACCCGTCTTTTTCTTGCAGTAGCCAACCAATATGATTTTTACATTTGATGCAAATAAAATCAAATGTAGAAAAGTACCCCAAGTATTCCTTTGGAGTGAAAATAACTGAACCAAAAGATGGGCAAGAATAAGTTCACCACATTCCTGCTATACATATTGCAAGGACACCCCAAGAGCCAGTCCCTCTTATCTTATCATCATCAGTAAAATTCTAAGTAATGATGATGAGTGCATCAAAACATCCTATTCTTGCATCTATTTTTTCACTCCTCATTTTCTTGTCCTTGAGACCACTCTACACAATCTCTTGCCCTGAAATCGAAAACCAATCACTTCTAACATTCAAGCAATCTCTGCAGGACCCTTCAAACCTGTTGTCTTCGTGGGATGCCAAAGTCAATTGTTGCTCGTGGAAGGGTGTTGTTTGCAGCAACATAATTGGCCATGTCGTTGAGCTTCATCTTCGAGGTGATTTAAGTGGCGAACTAAATCCTTCTTTGCTCAACTTAATTCATCTCAAATATCTTGACTTGAGCCAAAACACATTTGGAGAAAATCTCCCTTCCTTCATAGGATCATTCACTAGACTCGAGCACCTGAATCTATCGTCCGCTGGATTCTACGGAAAGATTCCCCATAGTATTGGAAATCTTTCGAATTTGCATACTCTAAGTTTGGATAATGCAGGCCCGTATGCACTAAATGTCGACAATCTTGAATGGTTGTCAGGGCTTTCTAAACTGGAGTATCTCAACATGAATAGTGTGAACCTGAGCAGAGCAAACAATTGGCCACAACAGGTGATCATCCCACTCCCTTCTTTAGTTGAGTTGCATTTAAGTGGTTGTAGTCTTAGTTTCACATCTCCTGTAAATGATGTTTATAATATCAGCCATTCTAATCTAGTTACTCTTGACCTATCCTCAAACAACTTTGATGACCAATCTCATTCCATCATCCCTTCCTGGATTTTTCAACTCAGCAATCTTATCCATCTTGATATGTACTACAATTCATTCAAAGGCCCAATTGCAACTGTGACAAATGCCACAAAACTCCAACACATTGATCTCTCTATCAATTACTTCAGTACCATTCCAGAGTGGCTCTACTCCTACAAAAACCTCAAGTACGTCAATATGGGAACCAATAATCTAAAAGATGGATTTTCCAGTTCAATAGGAAATCTGACTTTTCTCAATACCCTCGATTTAAGTTGGAACAACCTTTCCGGTAAAATACCAAGAGAAATTGCAACCCTGTGCAATATCCAGACCTTGCAGTTAACTGATAATAAGTTGGTAGGAGAGATAAATGATTCATTTGGAAATATGTCAGATTGTTTCTTAGGATCTTTGGAATACTTATATCTGTCAGGAAATCAACTCTCTGGTCATATGACTCGTCAATTCGGAGAACTTGGACGCCTTCAGACCCTCGATCTTAGCGAAAACTCATTGTCCGGTGTAATTCCAGATGAAATAGGGAACTTGTTTTCCCTTGAAGAATTATGGTTGAGCCATAACAAATTGACGGGAAACTTACCCGAGAGTATTGGGAGACTTGTGAACTTGACACGTCTTTCTATAGAAGGTAACATGTTGGAAGGAGTTGTGACTGAAACCCACTTTGCCAATCTCTCGAATTTCATGTTCCTGGAAGCTTCTGGAAACCACTTGACTCTAAAAGTCAACCCCAATTGGATTCCACCATTCGAACTATATACGCTTCGCCTAGGCTCTTGGGACTTGGGATCTGGCTCTCGGATTCCATCATGGCTTGAGACACAAAAAAAGAGACTCTCCATTCTTGATTTGTCATGTACTGAAATCTATGGAGACATTCCCAGTTGGTTATGGAGAATGAATTTTCTCAACCTTTCGCATAACCAACTCAACTCTAAGATTCCAGTCATCAGTGACCCTGTAGATGATTATGGTAGCTCTAACCAGTTTTTCTACTTGAGCTTCAACAGGTTTAGTGGTCCATTGCCTCGACTAAAGAAAAATGCAACCGACTTAGATCTCTCCAATAACTCATTCTCGGGAGATTTGTCAGAGTTTCTCTGCAACACAGCACCTAATGCACTGCAATATCTTAATCTTGGGGGAAACAATCTATCTGGAGAGTTGCCGGCCGAATGTTTTGTGAAATGGAAATCACTGAAAGTGTTGAATTTATGCAACAATAACTTGTATGGAAGAATACCGGATTCCATAGGATATCTTACACGTTTAGAGTCCTTGAATCTGTACAACAACAATTTCTATGGCCACGTACCTTCTTCACTGCAAAACTGCGTGCAACTAGTGAATATCAACGTTGCTGATAACAATCTTGGTGGGGACATACCGAAATGGATTGACGCGAGATTTTACCAGCTAAGAATTCTCATTTTGCGCTCAAACAATTTCATCGGTGAAATTACTGCATCTATGTGCCAACAAAGCTCTCTTCAAATCTTGGATCTCTCTCACAACAGGCTTTCGGGGAGAATACCTAGCTGCCTCAACAATCTTACCGCGATGACCAGAAGAATAATTTTGGATAGAGTATATTCGGTTCATTATTCAAAATACAGTACAATATTTCAAGAAAGCGCATCGATTTCCACAAAGGGAAAGGAACTCTCCTACAGCACAACTCTCTTTATGGTTACCAATTTAGACCTTTCTGTGAACAATCTATCCGGTGAAATCCCGAGGGAAATAACAAGTCTAGTTGAACTCAGGTCACTGGACTTGTCCCGAAATCGGTTAACAGGATGGATCCCAGACAAAATTGGATTCATGAAGCAACTTGAATCTCTTGATCTGTCAATGAACTCGCTGTCGGGAAAGGTTCCAGGTAGCATGTCAGATATGAATTTTCTGAATTACATGAATCTGTCGTTCAACCACTTAACAGGGAGAATCCCAGAAAGCACCCAAATTGGGAGCTTCAACGAGTCGAGCTTCATCGGCAACAATCTTTGTGGCCTTCCATTGAAGATTTCTTGCGAAAATGACGGTAGTTTTGTGGAGAAACAAGGCCAAGAAGGCGATAAGGCAGAGGAGATTGATTGGTTTTATGTATTCCTATCTTTAGGATACGCTGTTGGTCTTTCAGCTGTTCTGACTACTTTGTTTTTGAAGAAGAAATGGAGAGGAGCGTATTATGCGTTCTTTCACCAAGTGTGGGAGAGTGTTTATGTGTACTTGATTATCAGATGGAGAAGGCTCATGAGAGTGTTGGGTCAAAATTCGTGAGAGTCCCATTCCTCGAGAGGATTTTATGCTTTAATTTCTTGCTTGTATTTTGATTTTCGGTGTCCTTACTCCTTACTAATATACTGTTAGGTTTGTTATGTATGTTTGGTGTCTTCATCGTCGTCGTCTTCTTATTGATATAGTTGTCCGAATTTGAAGATCTTCTGTACTTATAAAGAACATTTGCTTTTGAAATTTACTTGTACTTATCGTAAATAATATATGAGTTTTAAACATAAAAATATGAAGCATACACCTTAAAACTTGACATATGTCAAACCTGAACCAAATCATTCACTAAACAAAAACATGAGAATTACAAACAACACAACTGCATGCAACCGATTCAGTTGATCAAACTTGACCATACATCCTAGTAAGGGTGGAAAAAATTACAAAAACACAACTGGATGGAACATATATGTTAAACCTTGAACAATTTAAATCCAAATACATTAGGTCTTTGTCATAAACTATCATATATTAAATTTAAAAGTGGATTGCAAAAATCCTTCATTATTGAATGTTAATATAATTAAATGATTAGAAAACAATTATTTTATTTTCTATGTGAGGCATTATTTTGAAAATAAATTAAATCAATATACTTTTCCTATCCCAAATTTTGATAACCAACGAGTCAAATTTTATTAGAAAAATTATTAATTATAGATCAAATTCAAATTTAAAATATTTGAAAACCAGCCTTTATGATGAAAATCTTTCACAAGACTTGGAGAGAATATTTATTTAAAGATGATATATTTTCAAATAAAAATAAATTGAAAGATATTTTTAACATAATATCTATCAGTTTAATAATAATACTACGACACGTCGACACCAATGCTCGAAGACGACAAAGTTTCAATGCTTTTTGGTATTACACATGTATTGATGAAAATTTACAACTAAATTCAAAATATGTCGTATGGAATTGTTGTTTGTGATTTATGGGATTTGTATTTGAAATTATGGGATATGAACTCATGGATAATGTGTGTCTTAGTAATACTTCATCAACAATTGAATTTTTTCTGTATTTAAAAATATTATTTAAAATCTTTAATATGATGAAGTATTGATGAATTTTGGATTTTTTTAAAGCATATAAAAATTAAAATATAACTAGGTAGTCATTCATAAAAATAAGATAATTAGGAATCTCCGGAAATTCGAACTGAACCAAACTGAATCGAATCATTCCGATAGTCCCGAATACGGAACCGAGCCTAACCGAAAAAACCGTCCTGATTTTTTTGAAACGGTTCCGAAATCGAATTTAGTGACCTCCGAATCTTGGTATGGTTCAGAGATGTGCTCACCCCTAATTTTGACAGTAAAAAACTTAAATTGGATCAAAATGTTCGAACCAAATCGAATCGAATCGTTCCGATAGTCCCGAATACGGAACCGAGCCTAACCGAAAAAACCATCCTGATTTTTTTGAAACGGTTCCGGATATCGAATTTAGTGACCTCTAAATCTTAGTATGGTTCGGAGATGTGCTCACCCCTAATTTTGACGGTAAAAAACTTAAATTGGATCAAAATGTTCGAACCAAACCGAATCGAATCGTTCCGATAGTCCCGAATACGGAACCGAGCCTAACCGAAAAAACTGTCCTGGTTTTTTTGAAACGATTCCGGATATCGAATTTAGTGACCTCTGAATTTTGGTACGGTTCGGAGATGTGCTCACCCCTAATTTTGACGGTAAAAAAACTTAAATTGGATCAAAATTTTAAATTATGTATTCAATACGTCATATAGCACTCCTGTAGGACCATTTTTATTCGATTGATAAAGCGAAGGGACCAAAAAATGCGTTAAAGTAAAAATTATAAGCCCGAAGGCAAGCTCTTGTTTTAGTATCAGGGCCTCAGCCTTCGTCTACAGCTGTACCGTTCAATTGCTCCGAGCCTCCGACTAGTATTTTCGTATTTGAAGATTCAGATACATAACTGACGGAGGATTCCGATGGGCCGACCGCCGACCAACGGCGGCCCCTCTTTCCGCTTCAACCCTGTCGAGGTTACTAATTAAATCCTTCGTCTCCTTAACCTTGCTAGCTCCATTCTCGAATACATTAATTTTGCCCTTAATTCTGCTTTCCTGAGCTTGGAATTTTGCATAGATTGGTTTCTTCGACCTTTTTTTCACTTTCATTTTTCTTCTGTAAAATTTTTAGGTTTGCAGACTATTAAGAATAAATGTTTCATAAGCCTTTTCCTTTTTTGTTCCTGGTGCGAATTACACAGGCTTAGATTTATGAATGCTGTTGTTTGAAAGTATTGTTGTTCGTCTTTTCCCTAGAGCAAAGAATTTTCCGGGATATGTACGGAGTGTTTCCGAGCTGTGCTATTGGGTTACTATTATTATTTTTTATTATTATTTTAATAAGTGATGTATATACTTCCACAACCAGAGTGTTGTCGAGTTGATAATTATGAGTTTGATATTGTTACTGGGAGGTCCTTTTATCGTTTTTCTTTTTAATTAAACTGAACAAATTCTGTGAAATTTTGGAAAAGTGTCTTCATGCATCTACATTAGCCTTTTATTTGTCCAAAAAAAAAAACGTCCTCTTGTTGATAATCTTATATTTACGGAAGTGCATTTGACTTTTAGTTCCAGCCAATGGGGTTCTATAGGATGCAATGAAGAAGAAACTATTTAATCCGCAATCTTGTAGAGGAATTAAAATTTTAAGGCCACTTGCAATTGATCTTTTTTTGTTTCCTGTTTCTTTTTATATTGTGCCCAAAAGTTTCTAGAGTTACTTTCACCTCATTTATAGATGGTACACTGTTTTAGACATCTACAAATTTGAGTTTCCTTGGAGGAACAATTCTTACTCACGTCCTGATGCTTTTGTTGACTTTAAGGTTGGAGAAATGGAGGCCACACTGCAAGCACATAATTATCAAGTACCATCACGTGAAATACTCGAGGCTCTTGCCCATAGGTTTAGGTAAGCAGATTTCATAATGCTGAAGATCCAATCGGTTGAGTCTTTTTGTATCAGCCTTGATTAGTTACTAAAAGTTGGCTGTTGATATTTGATAGTACCTCTACCGATAGAGCCGGAAAAGTGGAAGTTTCATCGAAACAAGTAATGAATGTTTCCCTAGTGTGTATATGCTTCTAATATCAGTGTTAATAATGACCAAATTTTGAATTATTTTCAACAGGTCTGGAACTGGTTTCAAAATAGACGATATGCTCTTAGAGCTAAGGCAGCTAAGGCTTCTGTTCCTGAGCCGGGGACTGTGGTATCTGTGCATGATCAAACTACTGTAAGAACTTTACATCAGGCCCCTACTCAACCTCAGACTCCCATTCAATCTCGGCCTCCTATTTCTCAGTCTCCTCAACCGCAGCTTGTCCCATCAAGTAATCTCAAAAAATGCATCTCATGTTAAACATGATTTTATTTTCTTTCTTTAATTTGCAATGAGGTATGCTAAGTCATTGTTTCTTCTCGATCTTCCTTTATATCGTGTTACCTGATTTGTATGGTGTTCTTTTTAAAGCGACTATGAGAAGTATGCATCGAATCCCTCAGACAGTTCCAGCTCCATCAAGTAAGCTGCCATGATTTTTTCGGTACTCTTGTGATCGTGCTTTTTTCCAATAACCTTTTTTATAAGAAAATATCGTCATCAGTAATTCAGAGAGTACTTCCCCCTATCTACTTTCTTCCTCCATCTTTCATATCTTGTGCATTAGCATTCTAGGCTTGTGCTGTAGATTTGGTGCCCCTTGGTCACAACTTCATTTATGAATTTGGAGTACAATAATGTCCGTACAAGATTATTCTATTCCTTTTTCTGCCATAGATCACTGTCAATTCTGAACTCTTCTATTTTTTATTATCATGCTTTACTTTTTCTTCTGAAATCAATAAGGTTTTCCTTTTAGTCTTTGTTTTTATTCTTTTGAAAAACATATAAATATGCCCTATGAAACATAACTATTGGTTATTGAAGTAGTAGTTCTCAAGTTGAGTAGAGCACTTGCCAGATATAATATATATCTAATATATGTCTTTGGATATATTGAGATGTTCTGGTTGTCTAGTAAATGGCTGGTTGCCTTAACTGCTGATGCAGAGCCTGCAAATCTAATATGACATACTCAATTGATTTCATTACATTTATCAATCTAGAAACATATGGTTTGCAGCATAGTCTGTTATACTGAGTCACTGACTGATCCCAGTGATTTAATTTCTTATGAACTTATGCTGCTTGATATCTTCTTCTACTAGCTTTTCAAGTTTTGTTAGATGCTGGAAAGGTATTTACTTCATCTCACCTGAAGCATTTTTTATTTTTCGCATAACTTCTCTTATTTGATATTCTTTGGGGCACCATTCTTCAATAACTGATGTCACAACTGTTAATTTTTCACCATTTTCTCATGGACGATACATGTATATTTGAGATAATTATGAAACTGTCCTTGAGTTCTGGACTAATTACTTTGAGGTTTGTATTTCTTCAAAAAATATTCCTTGTGCACTTTGTTATACAGAAATAAAAATTTAGGGGGTATTTCTAATATTGAAAGATACTGCAGATCTTTGTATGTTAGCCTCAATGATATTTTCTGCAATTAACCTTTTCAATTATTTCTTATCAGCAGCACAAATTGCAGGAAGAAGTGCATCAGAGAATGCGCAAATGGAGTTCGAAGCTAAATCTGCCAGAGATGGTGCATGGTAACTCTTTTATGGCACATTATAAGTATTTCTTAAAGTTTTTATTTACTGTAAGGGAGGCATTCTAATTTGTTGGAGAAGGGAAATAGTGATGAACAGATGTTCCCTATTTCAGGTACGATGTTGCATCTTTTCTGTCACATAGATCAGTAGAGACTGGGCATCCGGTAAGTTCTTGTTTCCTGCTGATTTGATTGTCTTATTTACTGTAATTATTAATGGGTCGCAGCTGTTCTTTATGTGCTTTTTTTCTTCTTCAGAATTCACTCAATTGTGTTTTATTGTATTTGTGACCACAGGATGCTCTTGTTCGTTTTGCTGGGTTTGGACCTGAAGAGGACGAGTGGGTCAATATTCGCAAGCATGTCAGGCAACGTTCACTCCCATGCGAATCATCCGAGTGTGTAGCAGTTTTGCCTGGAGATTTAATACTCTGCTTTCAGGTGCAACTTTATAGCAACAATAAGAACTAAAATTACTAATGAGATGATACTTTTTGCGTGATTCATGAGATTCTTATTTAGATTGATTGAACTTTTCAGGAAGGCAAAGAACAGGCTCTGTACTTTGATGCACATGTTCTTGACGCACAAAGGCGAAGACATGATGTGAGAGGCTGCCGCTGTAGGTTTCTTGTGCGGTATGATCACGATCAATCTGAGGTACAATACTAGTCATTTTATCTTTTAAGTTTTATGTTCGATGATCCACTTTGCAAGTATTATCCACTGATCAACCATAAGTCCATAAAAATAAAAAATAAAAAATAAAAGAAGAAAATAAAAAAAAAACTCTGGTATCACAAATACCCTTTGAGCTTCTGTTAATTTAACAATTATGCCCCTTATTGTGTGAAAAAAACCTCTGGCATTACAAATACCCACTTTAGTTTCTGTTCATTCAACACACACACCCCTTATTGTGTGGCTTTTTATAAAACAGGATCAAATATCATCAGGGATATATTTCTAGTTTCGGAAGATTGCCGGGATTATTTTGTGATTGACAGAACTTAGAGTAATAATTTTTTTAGTCACAACTCACAGTAAACATCACCTCTTAATAACTCTATATTCTGGTATTATCTCATGTGACCCTCCATTTTTGTTTCGGCCGGGACCCACACCTTTGGGCTGCCTTCCTCCATAGGAAATAGTTCCCCTCCGGAAGATTTGCCGCCGGCCGGAAACCGATTACAGACTGCATCAACTTCATGCAAATTCACAAAAAGCTGTTATCGATGGCCTGAAAGTAGGGAATACATTGAAAGTCGAGGCTCCTGGCTTGCCCACACCTCAAAAGCAGCTCAAGCCCGAGGAACGTATCGAAACTGGGCCCAAATTGGCCACAACACAAACTACTCCAACCAATGTCTCTGTAGGAAGTGAACCTAATAAACCTCCAATGGTTGAAATTGTCGATGCTAAGAGTGAAACTCCAATTGAAAATACAAGTGTTACACAGCCTGCTGACACTGTAGTTCCCAATCAGACTATGCAGCAGGGATAGATAGGTAAGGAGTGTATAATCAATTTCCAAGTGTTGTTGTGTTTTTTCCGTTTCTTGATAATAGAATATTTAGATTCGGCCGTTTTAAGTGGATGGTAGGTAGTAGGGATTGTGAATGGATAGTAGAAAACTCGAAACTACAGAAAAAACCCATCTTCTGTTGTGTAAGATATTTGCTCTGTCTCCGAAGATTTCTATCGAGCTTACTACTGGCATAGGTACACTACTGTACTGTGTGAGTCGGTGATGGTGTTCGTGTTTGAACTTTGAAGTAGGAATTGATTTGATAAGTCAATGTATTAAACCGAAGTAATATGTTGCCGCAGAGCACACGAAAAGGTGCTGAAAATGATGATGGCTGATAATTTTCATGTTCATTCGAGGCTTTGTATGGGAAGTGTTCGCTTACAAAAATCCTACTAGTACAACACCCATGTATTACATGGGTGGCGACGGTGCCTCGTTCATGGACGGATTCATAAAAGTGGGATGGGTATCCGGACAAGTCAAATCCAAGACCGTCCCGGCCGGCGTCCACCCTTACCATAAATAATCAACATATTATAGATAGTCCGAACCTAAATATATTTGGATTAGAAGTAAACTAAATCTACCCAAGCCTAATAACGAAACATATATTTTTGCCACATAGGATCCCGAAGCATGCGAGCCTGCCACATAAGCTCAGCACGTTCTCAATTAATATATAGGGAGGGATATATATGAGTGACTGAGTTGCACGAACAATTGGTCGCGTGAAGCAAATATGCAAATGGGACTGGTCAATGACTCAATTATAATTTATCTCAACTTGTGGTGCGTGCGTGGCCTTTTGTTCATGCACGTGCGTCGATAGCCTCGTTCTGTTTTCCCATGTGATTTTGTCATTCAACTAATCCCCACGTCCCTCGAAGTATTTGAAGAAATATGCTTTTTTATTTTATTTTAAAAAGAAAGTCATAACGGCTCTTTACATATATATTTATACTTTGTGTTATGACAAAATGTGGATTCGTTGTGGACATTCAGCTCTCACTTCTTCATGTTTTATAGGTTATTATTAGCCAAACATCATGATTAGTAATATTTAGATGCTTTGACTGATATGATATGGGTTTGTATTTGCTGTTTGAAATGAAATTTGTAGACTACTCTTGGATAAATTTTCTTCATTATTTGTGCCTTGGACGGTTCACAATTTTTTTGAAGTGAAGAATATACAGTTCATTATATCATGCAAAACAATTGTTTCGTTTTTCTATCAGAAAACAAAAATGCTGCCTTTAGACTATCTAACTGCTAGATAACTCTATTTTCTTAAGATAGATGTATATTAATATATTAAAATGTCATACTTTTTGTTCCAACATGTCTTTCACCCACTAGTTTATGTTCAATTCATTAATTATGCAATGTACCATGTTCAATTCATTTTATTATGTTCAATTCATTTTGATATGTTCAATTCATTGATCCATTAGTTTATATTCATTCACTAATTATACAATGTATGATGTTCAATTCACTAATATATACATGTATGTGTTATATTCATTCAATATAACTCTGTTGTTTTAACCATGTATATTTATGTTATATGTATCTACAATTTATAGATTTAGTCCTCAATATTTTTTTTTTCTCTACTCTTTCTACCCTTATTGAACAATTCAAACTCCACCATGTTCGAGAGATGTGCGATGAGGTATGATGATCTGACACAAACATAAATTGGCCCAAATTGAACGTACGTACAATGAAAAAAATATCATTATATGAGGATAGGGGCCACCACCAATCCCAGCCACAGATGGATTCAAATAAATATCCCAATTTTTTTTTTTTTTTTGTTGTTTTTGCATCAGCATTTTATATGACCTGGCCACGTTTATAACTGTAGGGAAATTCGAAGCACTGAAAACAGAAATTTTGCTGTAAACATTCTTTCTTTTTAATTATCGCGTGATGTATAATTTGGGTTGGACATGCATGTTTGAGAATTGTGAATCATGCATATTTTTTTTTTTTTCTTGATTTTAAAATTGATGATAATGTATTGAAGTTTAAACATGCACTTCTGCTTAAAAAAATATTGTTGAATCAATTTTGATCCAATTAACTAACTTTAACCCATCGTGCTACTTACATCAAAGGTTTCAAATTTCAATCGTGATTAGGAAATTAGGATGGGAGAACAACTTCTCAAAATTATCTAGTTAATTTAGGTTTTCTGTTTCGAAAAAAAAAAGGTAGGTTTTCTATTAGGTCACTTTAATAATTAGACAGTCATAATTTTTCAATATATATATACTTTTACACTCAAATACTATAATTTAAATTACAATATAAATAATAATATGTCATTAGAATTATAAAAAAAAATTAAAGAAAGTGCCACGGTCTAGCACCATCATTTGTGATTAAATTGTTGTAGTACCCTTGTGTAAAATACTAAAATTAAGTAAATTTAAGAGTGATTGTGAGGGGTGGGGGGTTATAAATGCTTGGCATCACGTGATACTAATGAGTAACAACTCATTATTTCTTATATTATTTTCTTAGGGATCATATTACTAACACATATCATAAAATGAATTGAACTAAACCGAATAAGTTTTGATTGATTTCATCACTGTTGATATCCGAACTGGACGAGGCATTCTCTAAGCACACGTGTCCACCACGAAAAGTAGAAAAACATAACCGTAAGACCAACCGATCAAAGGACATCTATGAACCGATCTGGCATAGTATAAGAGGTCTACACAACACATAAGAAATTGTATGTTGATCAACATATTTACCAAACTTGAAGATTCGACAACTTCAAGTGGAACTCAGTTGTACCATAATAAATAAAGTCATAAATGAAGACAAGACACTGACAAGACAACTCATCAATTGCGAAGATGAACAGAGATTGAAATGTTGTCATGTAGCCAACCTCGGTCAATTAAATGTCATACAATGATACAAATGATTACTCACAAGACGTTTACCCACCCAGGCCACATGTCACTTGAAAAAGTCACTCTGCACATGCAGACTGACCCTAACCTAATTTAGAAATTAATGTGTCATTGTAATTTACTATAAACAACACCCAATTTTTATTGAGGGACTCGGGAGCCATAATAAGCCAAAAACATTCACTTCAATTAATAACAAGAGGATAAGATTGAACTGTTTTTCTTTTCGACATATATAAATTGTCTATTTTTTACTTAAAAAAAAAAAAAGAAAACTTTTGGGGTTATATCAATTTTTTATTTCGTTTGATCTTCCTTGCAAAAAAGCTCCTCGATTGTACATAGAGACAAAGTGACAAACAGCAAACTGCCATCTAAACAAAACCATACCATTTATTACTTTTCACTCAATCAATCACACACATACACACTTCTCTGCAACTGCTACACAGCCATCATTATTCCTTCACTCACTCTCTCACCCTCTGCTTTCGCCATTTTCACCTTTTTTACTACCTAATTTTCCGGGATTGGGTTCTACTGAATATAGAATTTTTAAATAAATTTATCTGGTGGGAAAATGAAGATGAAATATGTGTTGACGGAATTTAATTTTCGATATTAAATGACATTCTTTTATTAATTTTGGAACGAAATATGTGTTGACGGAATGGTTAAAGAGATTGGATAATTAATGCAGAATGCTTAATTATATGTCAAATTGTTCTATAGATTTTTTTTGGGAATGAAATTATTGGATAATTAATACACAATGTTTTATCAAATTTATGTTGGTTCTTATAAGCTTGAGCTATATCGCATTGTCTTTACTTGCATCTTCAATGAGATTATTTTTAACAACTAATTATTTTTATATATTAAATAATTAAATTTCAATCTTTCTGTTTTCATGTTTAAGTATTAATAAACGACATTGTTACAAAAATAATATTATTATATATAAAAATTATTTTTTATCAAAATGGTAAAATTAAAATAATGATGAACATTTGTTAGACTACCTAATAGTTACGATAGATAGCTATATTTTGTAATAAATATATGAATTTTATACTTGCATATCATACTCTAAATGATATAATAAATGAAAATATATATTTTTGTGAGAAAATATCATTGCCTACAATTAAGATAGGATATCAGTCTCATTTGTTTTAGAAATAAAAAGATTGCATTCCCAATTACCCCTCCCATCAAACAGTAAAATTCCCAAAATTTATACGACATCTGCATGAAAGAATTTAATTTTGTTCGCCTTTAAGGGTTATTATTATGTTACCCTATCTGAGGGACTGGAGCCCACTTAAATTTCCTGCAGTTAACAAAATCAAACTCCCGCAAGCAACCAATCAAATGATTCAAATCTACTGCGGTGAATTTAAATCTCAAAAGTGTTTTTAGTTTACCTTTTCAAATTAAAAATTATTCAATATTGGTAACTTGATGGAAATTTCACAAAATTGAATTTAAAATAAATACAACCACTTTGTCAAAATTTTGAAAAAAAAAAATATATATAAATCATTAGAAAGAACTACCCACACGGCAGGGGCGAAACCATGTGTATGGTTGGGATGGCGCCGGCCCCCCCAAAAAAAAAAAAAAATTCGAACTAGGGGTGAGGGATTTTGCTGGAACTGGAAGATTTTCCTTTGAGCGGGCATGTTGGGCCCTCCCCGATTTCATGCGGTGCATACATGGCCGAAGGGGCGCCACCGATTTTGTCGCGAAAATTTTGTTCACGTCGAACTGAAGGAATTTGGCTGGACAAGAAGAACTATAACAGCAGCAGAATTTAATATTTTTTTTATTTTTATTATATTTTGAGTTGGTTAATTAGCCGACTTGCGGTGTACCGACAGGACTAAAAAACCGAGTCGATCATTACCGAAAAATACTTTTATGAAAGTATGGGAAGCGGAGAGTGCGTTGGTGGCATCGATTTATGATTTTGAGCTCCCGACCATTTATTTTGGGTAGCCCGAAGTTGAGAGAAAAATGGCAGTGGCGGTGATTTTATTGTCATTTTCAAGTCTAGACTTCGGGTAACCGTCGGCCCTCGTTAGGCGTGCTGAAAATTAGCGGGAGTGCTTCCTTGAAAGCATGAGAAGAGTAGAAATCGTTCGTAAAATTTATTTCACATTTCGAAGTTTCGAGCATTTATTTTGAGAAGCTCGAAGTCGAGTGCGCATAATAGAAGAATAAAAAGCCGTTTTGCGGGGTTTCGTAAGGTTGCGTGTGATCTCGGTTTAACGAGAATCGAGTTGGAGCGTGTAGACAAGCACGATTCTATACGGACAAATTTCGCATTTTTCGAAGTTCCGAGTATTTAATTATGGGAGTTTGAATTTCTGCGTTAAATAGTATCAAAATGAGCAAATTGTGGTGGTGCGCCGCGGGATGGCCGGAGTGTGGGTGGTGCGCCGTGGGATGGCCGGAGTGGGGGTGGTGCGCCGCGGCAAATTGGGCCCTCCCCGGTATGACTGGCTGGTTTCGCCACTGCCCACACGTAGAGACTGGGATTTCAAACGAATTGATCGCCCGCATTGAGTCAAAGCTTCGCTTAAGCTCGAGCATCTCAAACTCGAACTCGAGCTTATGTGCTAAAAGTGTGCTTGAATACAAATTTGTATCCAAATTTTCAATCACTTTTAATCAATCCATCTATCTATCTAGAGAGAGAGAGAGGTAGAGAGAGAAAGAGAGGTTCATATGAAAATGATAGATAGTGAAGAAAATAAGAATAAAGTTGTACCATTTGATCCAACCATAGTTTTTAAACCCGGCCCAGTGATCGACTCGGGCAGGTCTTTGGGTCACCGGGTCAATTGCTGAACCGGATAATTAATTTTAAATTTTTTAAAATTATATATAGAGTATTTTTGTTATATAAATATACATAAAAGTAACAAAATTAAATGTTTTGTGTATAAAATTTGTATATTAAAGTGTTAATAATATGTATCTCATGATAAATATTTACCATATAAACATATATACATATTTTATTTTTAAAAAACAAAAAAAATAAAAAAAAATATAAAAACTATATATGGACCGGGTCAACCCCGCCTGGACGGTTGCCCGGCCGGGTCAATGCCCTGGGTCGGCCGGGTTTTGACCGAGTTTGACCGGGTCCTTGGTTGCCCGGTCCAAATACTCCACCTGGACCGGTTCCGGCTCCGGGTCTCAAAACACTAGATCCAACACATCAATGGTCATGATTCAGTCAAATTTTAAATGTGACAGTCAAACATGTAATGACAATTTCATAAATAAATGTACATTTTGTGGTCAAATATATATTTGACTACTCACTAAGAGTAAAAAAGACATTACACATTCACACTTGGGCCCACCACCAACCCCACTAACCTCACACTCTCTCTCATTTACACCTAAAACAACATTACACACACACACACACACATAGTAGCCCGTCGTCGTGTCTTAGCCGACTGCATCATGATATGGCTGCCGTCCTCCACTACTTCCCCTCCATTGCAGCTTCGTCGATTGCCGCTAATACTCCAGCAAGAGGCCCCGACAACACCACTCTGTAGAGGCCCACAGTATTGTCTTCGCCGACCGATTTGATGGCGGGCACAACTCGCAGGGAATGATTCTGTAATAAACTTGGGCGGCAGCGTGCAGCCCTCGAGACCGGCGTTCTTGAGCTGCGACGGATCTAGTTTGATCACATTTTATTATCAAATTAAAATTAGCATATCTTTGTACTTAATTTCTACTAAAATAGTTATTACGTACGGGTATAATTGACTTTAAAAAAATGAAGGAGTAACTATGAGAATAATTAGATGTTTAGCAAGAGTGCGTATGGTAATTTTCTCATGAAGTCACCCATTCCAAGAGAGAA
>BKCP01010515.1:1671156-1719500 GCA_008636005.1 Striga asiatica | reverse complement strand
GATTGAATTGAGAATTGAGAATTGAGAATTGAGATTGTTGGTGGCTTATATTTATATGGTGTGTGGTGTCTTTTTAATTTTTATCTAATGTTGGATATGAACGAATTGCCGAAAAGGAAAAGGGAAAAGGCGGAAAAAAATATATTATGGTATTATCTTGAAAAGCTGTCAAATTGTGTGATTGGGAAGGCCATGTGGGGCTGAGATGTCATGTGTTCTAAAATTTGCTGTGTGTATATATATATATATAATATATTCATTACATTGCATGGTGGAAGTAGGATTTTGTGAGTTTTTCGTAATCGGGATACATAATATACATTATTTTCGGAAAAACTTATTAACATTACATAGTGCAAATAGGATTTTTTTTGAGTTTTTTTCGGTGTTTGGGGTATATACGTTATTTTGGGAAAAACTTATTAGGATTCATAGTGCAAATAGGAATTTTTATTTTTTTTTCGAGTCTTTTTCGGGTGTTTGGGATATATTACATTATTGGGAAAAACTTATTACGATTCACAGTGCAAATAGGATTTCTTGAGCTTTTCTTTTGGGTGTTTAGATATATAATTTTTTTAGTAAAAAATTGTTTGAATAGACAACATGAGTTAAGGTTAGAAAAGAATTACATTGGCAAGAAAATAAAATATTTATGTAGATTGTAAATTGACAATTATTTGAAGGGTAATATTAGTCAAGTTGTAACCCAACTTATTTGAATAGACAAAGTGAGTTAAAGGTTAGAAAAAAATTACATAGGCCGAAAATAAATATTTTTGTAGATTGTAAATTGACATAAGATAAAATATAATTCTAAAGTTGACTTAATGGAAAATAGTAAAATAATGAATATAATTGCTTGATTGTTAAATTTTGTTGAAAATGTGCAGTAATGATTTGTTTTATCATTTAATTGTATTAATAAAATTGAGAATAAAATATGGAATTGGATGAATAGTTTTTTAATGAACTTTTAAAAAAATTATATTTAATTGTAGTTTCAATGAATAAATTATACAAACAAAAAACAATTTATTTCAAATACTTTATTATTTTCCTTTTAAATCTCTTATGCCGGGCAGGCATCGCTGTCATTTGGGTGTGTGTTGAAGTAAATTATAGAGTATTTATGAAATAGCATGTTAATTATGTTGCTCTCGTGTGGGGGCAATATTGAGTTAATTATGGCGAATAAAATTAGCATGTCAATTATGAGAGGCAGATGAATTACACTAAGAAATTTATGCCACAGACTCGGCTCATTGATATTAGTACAATCACAGATATTGATGATAGGTAGTATGGTATAATAAAAATTGGACTTNAATATATATATATATATATATATATATATTTCATTTTATTTTGAAGAGCACAATTTTTATTGGATACATATTTTCCATAAAAGTAACCCATATAATATGGGATAATAATTATGGGGTAGGTTGAGCGGGTAGTTCAGTATCCAGACCCGTCCTCGGACCTTATGGTCGTGCCACGTGGTAACCTGTGACCTGCTGTGGGTCCAGCGGGTTTGGACTTGTGAGTGTGAACATGATAAATTATGAGTATGAGGTGTTTCAATCATTGAGCTTGAATGTCTATAGGGGAAGTAGAGAGAAATAAATATGTCTACATATAAACACAATTCTGCCTGCAAAGTGCAATCAGCTACTTATGTTACAACTTTGAAGGCTATTAACCAATGCAATCACTCCACTTAATCAAGGATATAGCCCAGTAACATTAGTACAAGTGGTTAAATATGTTGAGGCCCATTACTTAACAAAACACGTTTTTATAATCACGTCCACGTTGCTCTACAAGAAGCGTCGGGTTTCCTCGAGTATCGTGTTATATCAAGAATTAAATTTGATGAATTGTAGTGTTTTTTAGATTTTCTTTTTCTTTTTAACATCCTAAGAATTAAACTTGGATGAATTCTAGAGTTTTTGAGTTTTTCTTGTTAACGTCCTATCAATGACTTAATTAAATTCTATTATTAGACATGACCACGGGCCGAATCGGCCCGAAACCGGCTCGTTGACCGCAGGTATTAAATCGACCCGTGATTTTACCTGTTCCAAACAAGAACCGTAATATGTGGTTCGTTCTTTTTTATATATATAATTTTTATTATATTGATTTTTTTTAAGGACTGGCTGTTATGAACCGGTTTGGAACAGTGATTCAATGAACCGGCCCATATATATGATCGGGCCGGTTCAAGGCCTCCAAAACTGCTGCTCGAAACAGGTTTTGACATATCTATATAGGTAACTAGTGCTCTTTTTATAAATATGAACACTTTATTGAAAATATTATATATTGCTTTCTAATAAAAATATGACATTTGATAAATATTATATTTTTACTAATATAAATAGAAATTTGAAATTTGATTAGTATAAATGTGTTGTGGCTTGATTATGTAAAGGACGTGCTTGAAAAAAATCTTCCAAGGTTTGTTACCTACCTTTTTATTTTTCTTTATGGGCTACATATATGTAGCGTGCATGATTGATTGTGTGTTGAAATTAGTAATTCAAATAAAATTGTTTAATTGATGTAATGTACATCTGAATGTAATATTATCTGAGATATTAACAAAGTAATATCATTGATAAAATATATGAATTATTATGCACGACCTGATGTGTTATTTATTGAAAATTATTGTCGTGACTAATCGAAACCTAATTTCGGACTAATGTGAAGATCAGTTTCGAGCACAGATTTTTTTAGTTTTGCTTTGATTTTTTGGAATTGGATTTAAAATATTTTTAAAAAAAAAATGTCATGTCCAAATATAGAATAAAAAAGTGATAAAAGTCAATGTTATAAAAATGAGATGCTGCTAAACTATGATTGGATATAAATTAAAAATGTACTATCCGATGGATGTGATATAAAAAAATATTGATCGGTAATGGATGATAAGTTAAAAATATGTGGCCAATGAATAATCTTATTTGTTGAATATTGTATAATATTTATAGACTTTAGTTTTTAATTATATTTAGTGGGATTATAAAGAAAAAAAAATTAGGTAAAATTGCATTACTTATTAGATTTTAACTTTATCTATAATTTCTATCAGATAAAATCTTGAATTATAAAAAAGGAAAAAAGAAAAAAAAAATTGAATCCCCACCTAAATATTTTGGAAGAGACTGCAATTAATTGTAACAACTAAGGATTATGGGAAGCATGATAACAACGGCTTAAATATTTATTCCAGAATAGAAACCCATGTGCTTGTCCTCTACTTTATTGAATTCTAAACGATAAAACATAAGAATATTTATTTATTTATTTACTGGTATATATATATATATAGTTTTTGTCTTGACCCAACTGTGACAGCTACAAGATACGATGATACTTAATTTGTGTATTGCTTCCTTCTAATCGAAGCTGGATAAATTACACGCAATGATAAGATTTTTTTTGCTCGGTTGATTGACTAATTTGGACAAAAATGCCAGCAATGTGCCCATATTAACTCTGTAATATATAAGACTATAAATATCCCCTATAAATCTGCCAAAAAACCTACCTGAAAACTAGGGCTGTTGGATAAAGTTTTGTTTTATTAAATTTTTGTTCTATGTTTGGCTTGAGAATATTGAAGGGAAAAAAACTGGGATGACAAAATTTCTAAAAAATTCAATGCCCACGCTTAATTTTTTATATTTGATTATATGCACCCACTCTGTCACTGTGTTTGGTAAGTCAAATAAGCTGGCTCAATCACAACTTTGAACAAAATAGTCATCTCAGTGAAATGAAGATGGAAATTTTTATTGAAAAATATTAAAAATACATAATTAAATTTTTATTTATATGCCCAGTGGCAACTTGGGTAATTGGCTGAACCTGCTTAATTAGCAACATTAACGATTTTTATAAATACTTTGTATGAACTTAATCGTCACTTTACGAGATATATGTGCCTAAGAAGCCTACAAAATTTGAAAACGGCGCAAGACATGTGCATATGTTGTGGTCGTGAAATTGATAATAGTCGCATTCTATTTTTCATTATTTTATTATTATTATTATTATTATTATTATTATTATTATTATTATTATAAAATGACAAGATTGGCATGTTCTTGACGTGATTTATAACTGAATCCTGACGATTTTTTCCCTGTTTCAATCAGGTGCAATGTATTATGATGATTTTTTCCCACTATTTATTCTTCAATAAGGTGTAATGTATTAAGAGGTGGAAACAAAAAGAACACAGCTTGAGTTTTAAATATTTGAGTTTGGGCTTGAGCTCTTATTTAGTTGACTCGAGTTCGATTCATGAATAATACAAGTCAATGAACAAGATCGATACTGACTTGTTTATCAATTAGCGAGTCGAATTCGAGCATATTAACAAGCCGAGCATCAAAAGATTATAGAAAGAATCATATATTTTAGTCTTAATAAACCGAGTCCAACACACGAACGTACCGTTTCTTATTCCTATAAATAAGGTATATATATGCATGCATAGGCTGATAATTTCTAGAAAGTTTCCGATTAATTTGTTATATTAAAGAGCTACAGAATTAGATCCCCTCGATAGTCAATTCATCTAAATTATGCATGAAATACTGTTCATAAAGAGGGGCCACCTTAAATTGTCTTTTTCGTTTTTATTTTATTAGTACACGCTACGTAAATAAAATAACACTCAACATATATATACATGTCACAATGTGTGTGGCGAACTTGATATAAAAGGACAAATACAAATTAATGTTGTAATCTACCTCCACAATCCACATCACATGTGTGGTATGGGCATCAGATAAATTATTAAAATAGTGAAAAGGGGATAAGTAAAGGATTCAAGACTAAATTAAAGTACCTCCGTAAATAATAATAATAATAATAATAATAATAATAATAATAATAATAATAATAATAATAATAATAATAATATAGAGTTCGTTGCTAATTGGCTAGTTAAGACTCCATCCATTTAGGAAATATTATCATTTTAGAAAAAATTTATAATTTCATTTTATACATAATACTATCATAAATCAGATCTTATATAAATTATATTTATATACTTTTTTAATAATTTTTTAATACTTTAGATACTTTTTTGATATCTGATTAAGTGGTCCATACGAGGTCAACCACACTATCATTAAAAAAGTGTGAGTACAATTAAAAGATTAGACATATCAATCAACCAGATACATTGGAGTTTATAGAATCAAATTACACAGTCTTCAACTTGCCCATCACCACATGCCAATAATTTGTCTGGAGTTTGAGGACTGATTTGAAAATAATAATATAAATCTATATATCTATACATGTATCTTATATTAGATGAAAAATAATGTGATTTTGCAGTAAAAAGATGATGTTTTAGTAGTAATTTAGTGTGAATGCCCAAATTTTAAACAGCGAGGAAAATTGCAATAGGTTACTGCTATTTAAGCAGTAACTAAGATAGTGATAATATTGCCCAACTCTTTTAGCTGATTATTTCCAGATTAGTGCAATAATTTGCTGCTATTTTTAGTGCATTGGTAATAATTTTGTATGTGGGATCTTTTATTAGTAATTTCGATTTTTTTCCTGAAAAACAACAGTATATTTTTTTTTTTAAAAAAAAATATTAATATTTTGCAATAAATGACAATAAAAAGCGTCCCCAAAATCTAATAGCATCACAATACTTGTAATGATATAATTATCATTTTCTAGAACCGTCATTCTCACTCCCATTCTATTACCCCATACAAACCAAGCACAAGACAAATCCACAATATATTTAAAGATCATGGAAGTTAAGTGCAAATAGCCCAGGATTTTATTCACGTGCCAGTATAAAGTGAAGTCAGATTTTTCATTAATAAGTTCAAAATTGTAGCACATGTCTATGCAGCAAATTCAAACCTACCAGCGAGATTTTTCACTATTGGATCACATTGAATAGGTCGGATTGAATTTTTCTGTTCAGACATCAAATTTATGCATCCCCTACCGCTAATAAAGTTAAAAACAAAAAATAAAAGAAAATATAAGTGCTAGCCAAGTACTTCAAAACCAAAACTAACCAAACTTGGATAAACAAGAACTTAAAAACAAAAGAAAATAAAACAATCAGATGGCTGATCACAAAATTTAAGTAAATCTGAGGTGCTTGAATCAGTGAGATTCCAAATTTTTTGTACTCCGCAAGTGCATCAAAATTTGCAGAGGGTACAACTGCTTAAAGCCATAAAAAACATGGTATCAATCAAGAAACTCCTTCCTTCTACTCAACCACTCTATGAGAAAACAAAGGCATAACTTCTCAAATTTACAATGAAAATAAGCATCAGCAGTGCCTGCATCATCTGTGTCTAAAGTAGTCAATACACCATCCTTGAAAACGAACCTAGAATCGAACCCTTGAGAAATCTGAAATCTTTTCTTTGCAGCCTTGCTCTTACTCGTAACATGACAATTGCAGTTCATCATCAACAAATTTTCGTGATCCTCACATTCAGACACGTCTTTGTGAAATTTCAAACACTGGCAGCGATTTCTATACTCACCGCTGTCTTTTTTCATAATACCACGAGAATTTTCGCCTACGAAAAATTTACTTAGTGACAGGTGAAGATTTGCAGAAAAAGAGGCCACAAAATCATGAGCATCCTCAATGCCCGAGTCACATCCCTTGAGCTCCCACTCGGCATTTATAATTCTCACCACTAAATTATAGAGGTCGACAAAACATTCAGGGCAGCATTGGTAGAAGCACACGGCAGTAGGACGACTTGCAATAGCGTCAGGTGTAAAAGTCGTATTTTCACCCGAATCTTTGGGTGAGGCACAATTATCAGTCAGTGGAGGATTATTGAGCTGCTCACGACATTCAATAAAACCATTAGAAAGTTTGACGGAGCCCAGTGCTGGATTATCTGTAGCATTTGAAGACTCTACATGAACTTCGTCCAAAGCCAATGTGTCTTTATGGGGGACTGAAGGCTCGTCTGCTGTAACTCTGACTTCATGACCTGCATCAGCACATCCCTTGTTGACATCGGTTGGCGAATCAGAATTTTCTGCAAAGACTGCCTGGGGATTTTTTCCACAAACTTCTTCATGTACATTCACATCCGGAACTTCTAGCTTGCAGCAATCACCTTCAGAATTACCTTCCTTGCAGATATCATTATCAGTTGGACCCAAGCATATATCACAATTTACCTCAACACGAGTATCATCCTCTAAACTGAAGAAAAAAAAGATACACAAATCTCGTGTTAGTAAAATAATAGAGTACTTGAATGAAACCACTCGTACAAAATTTTAGACGGAGGGGAAGCAATAGAAAGTCAAAGGATGTGGGAGTATTCAAAATTTTGACTTTTGAGTCGACAATGCAGTTTGACTACGTCTAGTTGCTTATGCAGTTTGTTATCCTCACATTTCTCATTTGTAATAATAAAAGAGGGTGTTGCTACAGAAAGAGGAAAGGATTAGAAAGTTGAAATGCATATACATTTCGACGTAGGGCATAAAAGTCAACACTCACTCTCTTTAAGATTTGGCAAACAGTACCTTAGCGTAGTGTATCAAACTAGTAGACAGAGGAAAAGAAAACGGGAAAAGACGTAACAATACCTGTGCAATGCATGCGCCCAACCGATAACAATATCTTCAAGATAAGCCACTTGTGATAGAATACGAACAAACAGACTTCTATTTTTCCCAGCTTGAATTTTATCATCAATTCGTCTCACGAGAGCTTCCAGAACTTTCCGAACCTCAGAGCAGACTACTCTCAAAGAGGTGTATTCTCCTCTATATGCTGATAGCCCAACTGCAACAAGTCCCCTGACCAAACCAAACTCTTTGGTCTTGATATTGCTTGAACCAGAAGGAACAGCAGCAGCTTTGTCCGGCGAGTCGATGGGATGGACAATACATGAATTGAAGGGCCAACCTTTCCAGGGCCCACTTGTGTTGGCTGAAGGACCTTCCTTCAACTTGGATGTAACCCAACAGAGTTCAGCAAAATGAGGATAACAAAGAATCTGGTGGCCAAATGTGGATATTGCCAAAAGCAAATTAGACCTCCCTTTCGGAGTCTTTTTATTTGACAAAGAAACTTGAGTGGTGGTCGGGCTGACACGGCTAGGGTTCATATTGTGCGATTGGTCAGCATCACCTTTGACTACACGGTCCATGTCATCAGCTTTATCTGAATTCTCAGGATTATGATTTCCACCACGAATTGACTGAACAAAGTGCTGAGCCATATCTTTAGTCAACTTAGAGGCAAAAGATCTAATCACTCTATCATGATCGAATTTCCCATCGAGCTGCACTGAGAATCGCGGCACCTTATGATTTAGTGGGGTCGAGAGGCTGCAATTCGATGTTTCATGCCCAAAAAACTCTCTTATCCTATTAGGTAGCGAAGAGAGTGGTATTTCTGATGTGGCCTGTTGAAAGAAAAAAATTGCATCAGGAACTCCTACACTATTGATTCATTAACTAACAATCTGATATAGCCGTGAAAAATAGATCACTTCTGATGGTAAGATATTTTAGTGTACATAACATAAACAAAATATCAAGAATCTTCTGAACCACGAGATGCTCTCACTACAGATATTTTCCATCTAGGACAAAGAATTCCAATTCCCATACAAATGCGTAGATGTCTTCTATCAGATAATAGAAAAGGAAATTCTCTCACAAACTCTAACCAACTTCAGGAAAGGCCAACAGGTATCCAGATCATATGCTTTTTACTGAAAAAGATTTATACTAGAAGCATAAATTTGGGCATTCAAATATTGAAACCCTAGACACTAAACAGGCATAGAAGATGCTCTTAATGTCAAATGAGAAGTTATCAACTCGTACTACATTGCCATGTTTGTAATTTTTATATTTTGTATCACAAAAATACTACAAAATAACCCCAAACTTTAAAGACCTTGAAAAAACCCCAGCATACCAGAATTATTAAAGATGTATTGACTCGCATTGACTCCACTTGCTCAATGAAAGAGGTCCAGATATATGTGGCCTTCTTCGCAGTAGGTTGAGATTGTGGTGCCTCTGAACAAGCAGCACCAGCACTTGGACAGAACCCATTTTCCTTCTCAATTGCACCGTAACAGTCAGAAGATTGAGGTTTCATAGAAGTTGTCTCACAGACATCCTCAGAGATTTCATCATGTGCCTCAACAGCCCACAAATCAACCATTGGCATATATAACATGCACAAACTCGAACTCGCACACCTCACTGCCATTACAATTCAAACTAATTAATAATTATATACTCATCGATCACACCCAGGGAAATAAAGAAAGATTGGTGACAAAGCAAAATAGGAGAAAAGGATACAATAACTGTAAATATTGTTATGAAGACAAAGGGCAGAAGGCAAAAATGCAGAGAATAACACCAATTACACTTATTTACTCAGATCGTGCAGCCTAGTCTAGGCTTAATGACATCATTTGAACTCAAAATGGCAAGACTCATATCAGATCAAGATATGGATTAAAACCTCTCGCAAGCTAAAATATGCCCAACCCTCCGTTCCTCTGCCCTTTTTCCATTTCAAGCAAATTCAAAATAAGTCATCCCCTTTTGCTCCATCCACCAAATAAAAAAGAAAAAAATAATAACAGAAAGAAAACAGTGAACAATTGAGCCAAAACATTTTCCTCCATAAAGTTGCAACAAAGCATTGGCGACAAGGTCGCGGGAACATAACGAGACAGGATGTCCAAAGAAACAGAAGATACCACACGCAACATATATGATACGAGAGAATGGCACACAATTGAACAGGCCAGCCACTACTTTAAATGAACAAGCAAAAGTGAACAATTGCATTGCCAAAAGGCATATAGTCCATCTAAAAGGGCCTGCATCTAACTAAAACATCTTGCAAATTATCCCTGATCAGAACAAGGAAGGCTTCACTTTAAACCAAATTGGTCTTGATGCCAAAGAAACCAACTGATACCATATATTGCTATAACTTTAATTTTTTTATTCACTGAAACCTGAAAATTAAAACCTAATACTGAAATTTTCTGTAGGGACAAGCTAAAGTCTTGAATTATAAACATTGTTGAGATCAATTGAAAACATATTTAGAAAAAGATGTAACTGATATCCAAGAAAAGACAGAAACATGGGTGTCCCAGTGGAATTTGCAAACTATCAACGCACACATGACTCCAAATTAACACCAATAACACTTTTGCTGCTTTCCTGCTGAAGTGGAATGAAATAAGTTGAAATTGAAAAGTAGACATACTCAATATATGTGTTAGCCCATGAATCAAGTCTCCATGCCCCTCATGGGAGATACTAGCCAAATCAATTTTCCATACATCAATGTTGCCAACATAATAATGAAGAAGACATGAGGCAAGATGCCTCTGGCCAGACCTTGGACTTCCGCCAATCAACACTTGAAAGCCTGATCTATCACAGAGTCCATAAGACATATTCTGCAGCAACCCAGGGCGAACACTTGTACACACAGATCTGGAAGGGATAGTATCTGAACAACCCTCGTAGGCATTCTCCCCTATCAAATTAGATGCATAAAGGTCACGCTCTCCAAACAGGACATTCGCACGCAACATGCTCTTCTCAATCTCATTTGTAACATCCATTTCTTGAAGCAAATCGTCCAGGTGCAACCACCAACTGTCACTCTGTACACTCCTTCTACCTAAAGCAGAAACAATGATTTCTTTCACCAATCTGCAAGCCTTCTTCAGTGGTGGTGGCAACCAGGCACGCTCATCCAGGTATAAACAAACCAGCAGTCTCACAAGTGGAACAAGAAGACAGGGGACAAGATGAATTTCAAGAGGTGATGAAACCACGTCATTCAGAGCAATACCACTTTCTCTACGGGAACACGGAGGAGGTGCACATGAAAGAGCCTTCAACCAGTCTCTCTCCTCCACAGAAAAAGCTGGAATAGCAGGGCAGTTACTGTCGGCAGCTCTACTTTCAGCTGCTGAGAGGACTTCTTGCAAAGGGAAGTTCCTTCGAAGAGAAACTATAGCCGCTTGAGTACAAAGAGCCTGCAGGTCGGCTCCAGCAAAACCCACAGTTTTCTGTGCCATCCACTTCAATAAGGACCCAGCTACAGGTTTGGGCCACTTTTGAGTGTGCAATGAGAGGATTGCTTCTCTGTCTTTAACAGAAGGCAGTGGAAAATAAATCTCCCGATCAAATCTTCCAGGCCTCCTTAGAGCCGGATCAACAGCGTCCGGACGATTAGTTGCTCCAATTACAATAACTGAACCCCGAGATTTAAGGCCATCCATCAACGCGAGCAGAGTGGAGACAACAGAATTGTGTGTTTGATCTTGCTGCTTGGTGCGGCAGGGGGCCAAACCATCTATCTCATCAAAGAAAATTATAGAGGGCTGAGATTTTTCCGCAACCTGAAATAAAAGTCTGAGCTGGCGCTCAGCATCACCGACATATTTTCCAAGACAATCTGCACCTTTGCGTGCAAAATATGCTATCCTCCTGTCACCACGAGCACAGGAACCAACTAGTGCACGCACAACCAATGTCTTACCAGTTCCAGGAAACCCGTGCAACAGAACTCCCCGAGGAGGTGTGAGTCCTATATTACTGAAAAACTCAGGGTATAGGAGTGGCAGTATGACAACCTCTTTCATGCACTGAATGACATTTTGCAACCCAGCAACAGATTCCCAGCCCTGGAACTGTCTCTGGCGCTCGGAGTTTTCACCTCCAATGTATGTAGGTGCTATTCTCCACAAATCCCGTTGAAGCCTTTTTCCCTCACGTTTCAGAAACTCCTCATCTTCCCCACAATTCTCCAACCATTTTTCTTCGGCTTCAATATCCTTACGGCTTGCATCATTGGCCATCTTCCTTAATTCCAACTTCAACTTTTTTGCCTTCATTTTCTTCAACCGTTGTGCATATTGTACCCCGCATGGTTGAAATAGACGCCGATGATCAGTGCATGCTATAAGAAATTTGCGGTGATCAAAGATGCAATTCTTAGCCCGCGCACATGGCTGCAAATTGAAACAAATTAACAAGTTTGACAGTAACCTAGTCAAATATGAGAAATTAACAAGACAAGCAGCAAAAAGACAAAGCATGGAAATGGTAATAGAAGACGACAAAGAGAATTCAACAAACAAATGAGTGCTGGAAGGGTGAAAAGAGCACAAGGTATAATATATAGACAAACCACTCACTAGGTGGTAAGTTTTTGGACATCGATCAACGCGGCACCCTATGGTTGCTCCAGGTCTCCTACAGCGGCTGCATTTCAGGACCCTTCCTCGGTAAAGTGCAGCTTTGACATTTTTCAGGCGGCCCAAACCTGCAAAATAAACCTGAAAACCACTATCAGAAAAGCTATTTGAACATCATCCCCAATACAAGAATAAACAACTACAATTCATGCTCATCAAAATGAAGTAAAACGGCACGGAACATGAGATGTGTACAAAAAAGGAAGATATATAAAATCTGACAGGTGAAAACCCAAATATTGTCCTACAGACTAAAGCACATATTGCCTAGTCACCCAGTCTTAGTTCGATTCCATCAAACAATCTGAATTAAAGAGCATTTCTTAAACAATAGAATTATTATCATATTGCAACAAATTTGGAATATGGAACACACCTCTGGACTCCATACAGCACATTGTTGATGAACCCAAATTCCTGCTATACCAAACCGATCATTGATAGGACCTAGAAGCCGCCCAAGCCATCCAGATTGATCTCCAAATCCATCCCATACATCATAGTTAGGTTCTTCTGAAGCAGAAGATCCACTATAAGCCTCACTATCACTGCCAGTACCTTCCACTACAAGGATTTTAGGAGGTTTTCCATCTGTGCCACCCCCACATAAACCACAGCGTCTTCCCAGTTTTATTCTCGGTTTCCTGTCTTCAACAGCTAAAGCATTGTAGTTCCCCTTCGATTTGTTAGATGTCTCATCTTCACGATGCTTGTTAATGGTTTCATCTTCAAGAGGCTTATCAGGATGAACCCCGTCTTCTTTTGCTTGTTCAGCTGTCGCACAATCGATTCCAGCAACATAACCTTGGTCAGGTAAAGCATCAGATGCAAATTCTTCCTGCGCCATACAATCTTCTATTGTCTCCACATTCCCATTGGTATCACATTCTCCCAATCCTGGATCCCTTTGAACTGCAGTCTTGTTGTTCTCATCCAACTGTACAGCCACAGAGGAAACTTCTAATTCAACTGCATCTGAATCCAGTTCAAGTTCCCGCTCCTCTACCTCGGGCAGCGCTGAAGCCACACGGCCATTTATTTCTGCAACTGCATTTTCGAATTTCAATTCCACCTCCAATTGCAGTCCATCTTCATCATCCATCACTTCCATACCCTCATCCCTGCTCTTTTCTTCACCACTGTCCAACCTCTCTCCCAAATCAATTTCCTTGTCTTGATTTTCCAGGACATTTGAAGCTTTAATTCTTCCTGGCCTCTTTGATTTAACAATTGTTGACTTCTCACCCACTGACGCCTCTTTATTTTTGTAGCTCTGCAGTTCCACTTTATCCTTCGACCCACCATGATCATCAAAAAGCTTTCTCTTACCCTTATCTGAAGATTCTCCTCTATGCCTCCTAGAAAATCCTGCACCCATTCCCCTAGATCTCAACCTTGGTACCCAACTACCAATCTGTTCATCCAAATCCCTCGAACTCGAGCACGGTGTCTCACAATGTGCCCTATCTCCTCTTCTGACCTTATCCACACCACCGGTCATATTCCTATCAATCCTTCTGCGCTTTTTTGGCGGCATAGGTGATGAATCAAGCAACACGGGGGCCTTACGAGCCCTGCTGCTCCTCCGAAGCTCCAATTCATTCCCTCCGTTATTGAGCTCGCTTGATTCAGCCTTTTCAGCCCCTTCATGGCTTTTTGTGTAAGCTTTCTCACAAATTGAGTCTAGTTTCTTGTGCTTTTTCTTACCCTTGAACTTATTCCTGAATTTCTGATCCTTCCTTCTCTGAACTACAGATTCAGACCGGGATAAGCGCATGACTGTAACAAGAATAAGAGCAAACAAATGTGCGCGCTACCTATCTGCCTCCTCCTCTGTCTCCCCAGATAATTTCTACACCTCGCACACCATACAAATTCAACTCAAAAATGGATAAGGTTCAAAGGGTTTCCCGTGTCCGAATGAAAGCAAATCGTAGAAAATGGGGCGCGTACAAGACTGGACTTCAGCCACTCGATCATGCAGAGGAAACGTCAACGAAACACCATAGAACCCTAGAATTTATCATACTTTTTCATCTCTCTTTTCTTCCGGAAAAACTCTAGAATTGAGAATTTGAGAGTCAAGATTATGATTATACAAAGAAAAATTGTATTTCCAATTTGGGAATTTCTTGAACTTTTAGGGCTTTTTTTTCTTCCTCGGTGTGCAGTTACAGAAGACTACTGAAGGCGGAGGTATTGAGAAAAGGTTCTAATCTAAATTCACTCGGAGGAAAATGGAAAATATATACTGATTTGTGAGGGCCCAAACACTCGAGATTTACGCGCGTGCATCACACAGTTTGAGTAAAGGGAAGGAGTGTAGGCCCACGTGCTTTTTTATAGTGAGGTGAAGGGTTATGTTGGTTCATCGGGAAGATTGTGTGAAACGCGCCAACTGGTGAGAACGGGGGTAGTGTGCAAAAAGGTCGATTATACAATTTTGTAGATTTTTCCCACCTAACGTTACCGCCAAATTTGGGGTATTTTCATTTCCTAGCCCAACAAATAAAATGTAATTTAACGTTAATTTTAGTTATTTATTTATTGTACTTTTTATAGTCATTCATTTTTATAATTTAATTTAATATAGATTTTTAAAATTTATTTGAAAGAATACATAAATATAATATTTGACATTATATAATTTAAAATTTATTTTATTTACAGAAAAAGTTGCAGGTAGTGAGTGGAACCCGATTTATATTGGTATGGGTGAGAGGTGAAAAAGAATTCCTTATTTATTATTTTTCGACGATCTTCTATTGTTTATTGAGGCTTCTTTGGATCAAGCTTTTACCCTTCATTCGGCACTCTAGGTTGAAAGTAAGTTCCGCGAAAATAAGAGTTTTCTTTTCGAAGAATGTAGATGTGAGTCGTACAAAATAATTATCTGATGCTTTGGGTTTCACAAAGGTGGATAGTCTAGGAAAATATTTGGGCATGCCACTAGTTCATGATAGAGTTTCCAATGGCATGCATCCTAGTATTCTAGAAAGACCTGAGAATCGATTAGCTGGTTGGCAGTCGAAATCCTTGTCAATGGTCGGTCGAGTAGTTTTTATTCAATCGGTTTTGAACTCCTTGTCGTTGTACTCTATTCATATGACTTGGATCCCAAGACCGGTTTTGGATTATTTAGAACGGAGATGTAGAAATCTTATATGGGGTGGGACTGAATCATCACGAAAGCCTAGCTTGGTGGGGTGGAATACTATCTGCTCGTCGAAGGAAGCTTGAAGGTTGGGTCTTTGAAGTAAACGCCAGATGGATCAAGCCATGATTATGAAACTCTGCTGGAAATTGGTTGCAAATCAAGATAAACGATGGGTTCAAGTTTTTTAGAGCAAAGTATCGACTTGATACTGTTGCTCTACTGTCTGAAGTTGAATTTCCTCCGAATTCTTCAACACTGAAAGCTCTTAGTAAAGTGTGGAAGGATGTTCGCAAGGGGGTTTGTTAGTCGATCAGTGATGGAATGTTTGTACAATTTTGGTTGGACAAGTGATTACACAATTCTGTCCCGCTGGTAGATGTTGCAATAGGCGTAATCCCTGAAGGGCAAATTGATGAGTGGTATCGAACTATGTTGATAATGATGGAAGTTAGCGATGGGATCCATTTTTCTCGTTGTTGCCATCAACGATTCTCCTTCAAGTTGTTTGCTTGCCGCCGAGAGTAGAGAATGGAGTAGATATTTTATATTGGGGCTTTTCTGGATGAGGAGATTTTATAGGCAAATTTGCTTATCAGTCCTTGTCCCAGCCTACTGTGTTAAATGATGCGAAGTTATGATGGAAAATTTGGCATTCGATTAGCCCTCAAATAATACGCAATTTTCAATAGTTGGTAGCTCAAAAGAGATTG
This sequence comes from Striga asiatica, assembly GCA_008636005.1. Classification (NCBI taxonomy): domain Eukaryota; kingdom Viridiplantae; phylum Streptophyta; class Magnoliopsida; order Lamiales; family Orobanchaceae; genus Striga; species Striga asiatica. The sequence goes on along the minus strand of BKCP01010515.1, from coordinate 1,703,316 downwards.
TTAACAAATGCCGAGAGTTATCATCGACATATCATTTTAAGTCGTCCCTTTTATTATGGTTGATGTTCAGCGTCAACACCTATCATTTTCAATAAACTCTCTCATACTTTAACATCACATCAACTTTAAATATTAAGTAAATACAAATTCAAAATCTCATCAAATCTTACTCCCAATCAACTTTATTCAAATTTAACTCACTTTAGCAAATAAATCCACAATTTTACTTTTATCGAGTCGCGCCCTTAAATACCAAAATGTCTTTAAGAATCCCGAATGAATACATCATAGTTTTATAAAATATTTTGAGTTTACTAATTGGGATTATTGTACCTTAAAGACAAAAAGATAGGATTAGTGCATATTTATGTTGTTTTTCACAAATTATTTTCATATAAATGTATATTATATTGTGAATTGTTAAATCGTTGTAAAACATATGAACAAATGATATAAACACACACACACTAGACATGGCCAAAACCCAGGCTGGGTCACGACCCGGCCTGGCCCGCCGGATCGCCGGGCTCGAAAACACTGACCCTGAACCGGCAAAGACCTATACCCGTGTCGAGTCCGTGTCCGGGCCGGGTCGTGTCAGGGTCGTGCCGGGTCCAGGCTTTCTTAAAAAAAAAGTATAAAAAAATAAAAAAAAAAAAATTGAAAAGAAGGGTCATCGACCCGGCCCGGCCCTGACCTTCCGGGCCGAGTCATGAAATGGATGACCCCTTACACGGCCCGTTTGAAATCCGGGCCGGGTCAGGCCAGGCGACCCTTTGGCCACATGTCTAACACACACATATATAAACACGTATGACTATCTAGTAGGTTCCTACGACAAAGCTAGCCGGGTTAGCTGTCCCGGCGTCCAGTCCCTCTCTCAACTAGAAGGTTTTTGGGGTTCAAATCCGACCTCGAGTTTTATCTACTCGCCATAACTGACGAGCCGTTTGAGTTCTTACCGGAGTTTTCAGTTTTGGGGGCTTAGGATGTGCGGAGACTTTAGTTTTTGGTCGGGATGTGGCACGTGAGTTGGGTAGTGGGGCATTAGCGGCTTATTCGCAAAAGGCATAGGAGACTTTATCTTATTTATTGTTTTTGTTTTAGGTGTGTGTGTATTTACTTGAGTTTTTTGGGTATCACCGGTTGTGTTTGAGTTGAACTCTCCGTATGGAGTGTTTTGTCCCCTTTTGTGGGATTTTCTTTTGGTTTTTAGTTGACCTCCCTTAGTAGTCTACGTAAACCCAAGTAGATGTGTATCCAAAATTATTTCCTATTTCGAGATGATAAAATACCTACTATATTTTTTTGGGGGGAAAAAAAACCCTAACTAGTAGCATGTGTTTTAGCAACCTACCATCATAGACAAAGGCATCTTCACTTGTAATCACTTCCCTAGTCAGTCAGCTGTAGGTACTATTATCAATTGACTAATGTTGCTTAATTGCATCTCACCTTTTGACTAATGTTGCTTAGGTGCATCTTTCTCGTACACTTCAAAACTGTTAAATGTATAATTTTGGTATATCATACCATTCACACAGAAGAGCCATATCATAAACATTGATACAGAAGAGTTATACTGACTTTCGATGGCGACTATCTTTCATCATTTGATCTGTAGCAATGTCCAGTGAATTTCTTCACTCCACCCCTTGGACATTGTCCCTAAGGGAGTTTTAACTGGTTGATCAACACACAAACCGCACATAGGGTCGAATTTGCAGCAGTTACTTGGACTAGGCGACAAACAATCACCAAAGGAGAAGTCTAAAAAGGAAACAAATAACCCCCTAAGCTATAATCACCTTCATTCTCTTTTCGAGGACTATACTATTATCCTTTCATTTTATTTCAAATTTCTAAAGAGAAGGCCACCATCAAACATGCATGAATAAAAATAGCCACAGCTAGGGCTGAGCAAAACAGAGCCGAACCAAAAAATCGAACCGAACCGATGTATTCGGTGCGGTTCGGTTCGGTTTTCGGTGCGGTTAGAATTTAGGAAAACCGCAAAAAATTTGGTGCGGTTCGTTTTTGTGTCCGAAGGGTGCGGTTTTAACCGACCGAACATGTTAAAATGCAATTTTTTTGTACAGGTAATTGGGCTGTAGGTAAGCTTTTGTTTTTGACATTTGGGCCTTTGGGTTTGGGGCCTATGGCCGTTTATAAATAATAAAACAATGCTAATTACCAATTAAACAAACAATTTAAGAAAACTAAAAATTCTATTTCTTAAATTTTGCCTGACCTTCATTTTTGTCAATCTCACGCATCAGGCATCTGCATCTCAACGTCTTTCTATCTCTCTCGTCGCTCTCCCTCAGCTCAGCCCGCTCTTCGTCACCGGCCTCAATTTAAGTCAGCTTTCAGTCTCTCTCAATCTTCTTCTTTCCTCTTCCAATCTGCCCCCTCTTTCTTCACTGTGACCAAGAACCCTAATTTTGTCTTCAAATTGATTTTTTTTGCTGAGTGATCTTCAAATTGATTTTTTTTTTCGAGTCTTGTGCCTATCTAGAGTTCACGCGCATCGCATCCACTTTCTACAGCTTGACTCAGCCCTCAAATTGATTTTTTCTTTTGGTTTTTAGTTTTTTGCGGTTTAACCGAAACCGCACCGAACCAAACCGAAAATTTCGGTGCGGTTTTGGTTTGGTTTTTCCTCCAAACTCAGTGCGGTTCGGTTTGAAGAAATGTATATTTTCAGTTTTTGGTTTTTTCGGTTCGGTGCGGTTTTTCACCGAACCGCACCGATGCTCACCCCTAGCCACAACTTAATTCCTAAAAGAGCTTTCATCATCAATAATTAGCAACATTTGTTTTTTCTTCCTACAAAGCTGTGCCAGAAGTCTAAAAACGCTTTCCCTGCCCAGTCCATAAACTTAACCCATGAATTTTTCCGACATAAGTCCTTAGCACTTAATACATAAAAAGATAACCCACAACAATACATAGACAGACCAAAGCTTCGGAAACAAAATCCTAGGTTTTTATATGTTTATACCGAGAAGCCAATGATAAAATTATCCAGTGTTACTCCCCAACATTCACTAGCTCGTAATCAACAAGTGAGAGATTGTTGTCGGCTTTTACCACAAAGGCAGCAGGTTCGGTGACCTCAATGCGGCCCCACTTGTCAACAGCCAGCCTCATGTTCTTCCCCTTGTACATGTCAATCTTTGCATTTCGGATGATAACAGTATTTCCAGGCTTCATCATATCAACTGATGACGAAAAATAGACACGAATGAGAATAAACTCGAAAGTGCATTTTTCTCATATAACACAAAAAAAAATAAAAAAATAAAAAAAACTTTGACAAGTGGGGTTTACCAGCACAACAACTAAAGAAACAAGATGGAGTAAAGACCGAGACACAGAAAAGCCCATTATAAAAAATCTCGTGTACTTTCAAAGCAGTATAGGCAATTGCAAACGATGAATATTATTAGTTCAAAATACGTAGACTGGAACAAAACAAAAGAAGCTACAGGCTTAAGACATGTACATATTGATCTCAGGTTCCAACAAACAAGTCCGTCATAGACTCGTAGTGAAGTCTATTTTAAATGTAAAGTCCCCAGTAAAATGCAATGCTTTTTCAGACTTTCAGTCGAGAAAAACAACAAACTGCAGAAAGTCAATCATGCTGGGAAATAATACAGTCAAGGCCTCCAAACCATGTAAAACGGCTTTTCTAATTAAGCAGCTCTGTATTTTCCACAGATTCCATTAATGGTCTGCAGCATAAGAAATTGTGGCCACCTCCCAAATGGCCAGCGCTAATTTGTGTTAGTATCAGAGGAGCCCTCATCGATTTCATCCTCAAAGCACCATCTCCATTTTTGCAATAATAAATCCCCAACCAGGATTAAAATATAAGAAAAATTCAGCAAAACGTTTTTACGAACAGCAAATCACAAATTTCAACCTTCGGAAACCCTTTTTTAATTCAACATAACATCACATGATCACAAACTACCCATCAATTAACAGGACATAATCATTATCTAAACTTTATTAAGTACATAATAATAAAGCAGCGAGTTACACTCCAAGACGAAACCTTTATTGGGATTCTTTGCAAGACAAACGGAAACAGACACAGGCCCTCAAAAAAATATGAACAAATAAATAAAGCACACACCCAATATGTGTAATATCGGATGAATAAAAAAAAAAAAAAAAATCACCAAAATTCCACACAAGACACATCATTTCCCCACCTAGGCCCTAACTTCTACAGATTTCTCACGCATTTTTAACACAACAAGCAGCATACCTTGTTCGTTGCGGGCGGTGAAGAGGATGGAAGCCGTCTCGTCGCCGACGAGGCACTCAGCAACGCGGATGCCGCGAGGGTGCGGCGACACGGCGGCGCCCTTCTGCACCACGGTCTCGGAGTTGACCACCTTCGCCACCAGAGTGTGGCCGTTGGTACCGGGCTTCAGGCTTTCCACCTTCACGAACGTCGGTTTCCTCAAACTCCGGCCACCATTATCCGCCATTTTTTTTCCTGACTGCGGGTAGAGGAAAAGCCCTAGCTAGTGTGAGAAATTGTGTTGCGCGCTTGTACGATGACTTTTGGGCGTGATTTTGGGGGGGTTTGTTATACATTTCATTTTATCCAAATTTGAGTTGGGATCCACTGAGCGTGGGCTCACCGAAGGGGACTGAGTAATCAGGGCCATCAGGCCATTTAGATTTCGCCACGTGTTATTAGTTTGGAACAAGGCTGCCACTCCATTCGCTACATTGTTTAAATTTTCATTGAAACCATTTTCGATTGACAATGTAGTTGTAGAGTTGTAACATAACTTCACACCAATTTTTATATTACCTTTTTTTTTTNCAAATTAATTTACAATAGAAGAAAACAAAATTGGAAGCCGTCATTCTTTTTCGATCCTTTTTTTTTAACAATAAAAACATGTTAATCGCAAGATGTATGCATACAAAAAATTTCAAAAAAAATCTAACATTTTTTTTTGGTACAATGAAGAAGGCCCGAAGCCTAGACTAAGACTTGTCGGGGGGAACGAACCCCCATAGAATCGTGTTCAAGCCATTCCCCAGCACCAGGAGGAGGAGCCGTGAGCCGCTGCAAACCGACCGGGAAGGAGGCCGCCATTTTCGCTAGATGATCCGCCGTGAAATTTGCCTCCCTATGCACATGCTGAATATGCTGTCCAACCGGTTCTAACATTTTAACTCAATGTTAACTCAACTCCAATATCATCAATATAATTAAATAATATCAATAAATTATTCATACACACCACATCAACCTGAATTCACTATTCCTCTATTCACATTATTTTAACTAATCATCACTTCAAATCATCTCTCCTACTTTTACATCAAAATTTTAATTATTTTATTTTAAATATTTTTAAATATACCCCATAACAACTAACCATAACACCTTTTTTAACATTAGTCAAACCAAACCAAAAAATCCAACACCACCCAAATTTTTTATATCCAAACATGCTCTTAATTTTCACAAAAGCTGTATAATATTATCAAATTATTTTTCAAACTTGGTTTACTGAAAACACACATTAACAAATATCAAGAGAGGGAACAAACTCTCATTTTCAGCATCAAGCCATCAACTTTCAAATCCGCACAACAACGCAAATACGAATAGTATCCTATCCTCACTCATAAGGAACTGGAAACCTTTGTGTTTCAGGCCCAGCAACCATGTCTTCCCACAGCAAATCTGAAAGTGCCATTGTCACCTCTCCCACCTTACCTAAATTCATTCACCAAAAAAAGGATGATAAAAGAAAATACATTATTATTAAAAAAAAATCAAAAACAAAAAAGCTAACAAGATCCTACTCACCATCCCCAATAGCCTCCCCATCCCACTCCACAACCGGCAGCACGGGCAGCGTGCTCCCGACGAACATCATCTCAGCCGACCCCTTCGCCTCCTCTGCCCTCAAATTCCGAACCCTCACTCCCATCAGCCGCCCTTCCCGCACCATCCCTCCCGCCAGCTCAACCAGCCTCCGGGCCGTGCACCCCGCCAGCACCTTCTCGAACGGCGGCAAAACGAGCTCCCGCTCACTCGTCACGAACGCCACGTTCATATTCGGGCCCTCGGCCACAAACCCTTCCCCGTCCACCCACACCGACTCGTGGGCCCCACGCCCCTCGGCCTCCATCTTCGCCAGCGCGTTCGGGAGGTAGTTCACGGTCTTCGCCGTGGCGAAGAGTGGGGGCTTCATCGGGACTCCCGACGTAATTACGCGAACGCCCTCGCGGCGCGGGGAGAAGTCCTCGTCGACAACGACCGCATAGAATGCCGGGCTCGGGCAGCCCGCCGGAGACAGGAGGAAGTCGCCGGGCCCCACGCTCAGCCAGTACCGGAGAGTGCCCTTCCGGCAGCCAGAGGCTGCCGTGAGCTGGACGAGGATGCGTTTGAGAGAGGATTGGGAATATGAGTGAACGATTTTGGCTTTCGACGCCGAATGCAAAAAACGGGCGAGGTGGGCTTCAAGCTCGTACAGATACCTGTGATGATATTATTCTATGAAACTACAATCACTTCACATTGTAATCAATCACTATGTAATTACCCGTTGAGAATAATGGCTGTGTCAAAGACACCATGACCACGGTGGACCATGTGGTCGTCGATCGGGATAACCATCATTGCAGGGTCCAATGTGATTCCACCAAATATGCTGGAATACATTGCTCGATAGTGTTTGGGCTTGTTGTACCAATTTTGTTGCAACTTAGAGAGCAACTAAAAAGAAAAGGAACAAGAAACATTTGTACAGAATAAGCAGAGATGTTTAGGATTTATATCCTAGATTGTAATAATATTGTGAAAGAAGACAAGATCGATGAATCCACGACAAATTATGCATACAATAATTTGAGTTTAAACTTTTAGAGAAACTACAAATGCATCAAAAGTAGGCTGACTGGAATATCGTTTGGTGTTCAATGTAACTTACTTTTTAGACCTTATGGTTCTGTATTGCCACACCTCTGTAATAAGATAGCATTTCACACGAATGCCGGCAGAACAATGATAAGAGACAGTAATAGAAACCATAGTCACACAGGCATAGCTAAGATTGAACATTGTTCATAACTTCGTTATAACACAATACACCAAAATTATCAGATACCACTCAAGTAAGTGCATATATTTCAAACTCTGGACATAATTGACTGATTTATTGGAGAACAAATAAAATAACACGCAACAAAGTCGATTATTCTATGAAACTCATCTTCGAGCTAAGCGTTCTAACACAGACCATTAAACCAAATTCAGGATCAATTTTAAAACCAAGTAACTGTAAAAACCACTCATATCTTCATAATCAGAGCTAAATAGAAGTAAATGGGCCTCAAAAGGACTAACATCAATCGACGACGAGAACACTGGGACTTTGAATTCTTCACCGTCTTCCACCTGTGGCGCCGTCACTGCGTATCAAGAAGAAATATCCCGATTAATTTAATACGGTGTTGTTTATGTTCAAGTAATGTTATAAAATACGACGAAGTTGGGGGAAATTAGGTTACCGGAATTTTCTGTGCAAGAAGATCCAGATGCTGCCATTACACCGGAAGAAAAAATAGCAGAAATTCAGCATAAAAAATATCAGGATAACGAAAATGTGCAGAAATGAAAGTGCATATATATGTTAGAAATTGGAATTTTCGATAATTCGATGTATAATAATAGTATCGATTAAGCTTTGGATATTTCGAAAAGTGGATATCCGAGTCGAGTCGGATCGAATAGTTGATGATTGAGCTAGTTTTGTTTACATTAGCCGGCTCTCTAAATGTGTGAAAATTCGTTTCATTTTGTTTAACAAACATAAAATTATAAATGAGTTGGTAAGTTCGATTCGATAGTTTTATTTAAAACCATAAAACTATAATTATAATAATAAGTGAGTAGTTTGTGAACAAATACAATCTCAATTCATTAACGAATTTCACTAGTTGTTCTAGCTTTAATTCGTTTAAGTAAATGAACGAGTAGAACTCCCGCTTTCACAAGTCGATTTTACATTGACAATGTGTTGTTTTGATGTTTGGCTTTTGATAGGTGTACAATTTGTTATTATGCTTTGCTAGTTAAATTTTCACATGCTTGTTTTCATGATTGTTCGCTCAATTACAATACTTCTAAATTGTATTGCAGTCTGGAGTCATACAGTTGTGCTCGGGACTCGTAATGTAGATCAAATTCTCAAAGCCCTATTTTTTTCTGCATGTTCCTAAAATTTGAGCACTCTTAGAAATAGCAAACATCGTACATCTCCTTTCATCTCAAGACATCGATCACGATGGTGATATAAGAGGAGCTATATCAACCACAATACGAAGGGTAAGAAGAAAATTTTGTCGATTTTGGAGGAAAATGGAAACAAATAAACTGATCGTCCATGAGAGGTCAACAACAACAACCATGTGTATCCCTTATTGAATACTTGTTCGTGTTGCTGCTGGCTGTTCGAGAGAAAACAAAGGATGATATTTGAAAAGAGTTTTTGAGAGTATTCATTTGGGCAGAATAATGGGAAGGAAAAAATTGCCTGAAGGATCGACCATGACGCTTTTTTCCTTTGATTTTGATAGGAATGGCTGGACAAAAAGATCATTGGAAGGTACTCAGTGCTCATATTTTGTTTGTGAAAAAGGCTATAGAGGTTGTGAGCATATATCGAGGGAGATCATTGGCTAGTAACCCTTGATGGTCATCTTCTTTCTAGCGCCATTTTGTGGACACGAGGAGTCACCACAATTAATGATTTTATATAATATTGAATTGTTTCTTTATATAAAAATTGAGTGAACATAAAAACATGAAACTATATCAAGAAAGAGAGATCACCGATTAGTAGAAGAAGATCGACATAAAGACTAGCTGTAAGAGATCGAGAAGAAGGACGTAGCAGTGTTTTTCTTTAATGAACTTGAAATGTCTATTCTAAAGCCCGAAAGACCGAATATATACATAAAAAAAAAAGTAAAAAAGTAATGATGGTTGTGTGGCAACTAAGGGTTTAAGGGAGTAACCCGTGCCCCTATGCAAAATCTCGTCTGCTGGGGATGGGTACGATTGGACGGTCGCTTTATCAGTTTACTGTATCAATTGTTATTTCATACTACAGAGAGATCAACAAAAATCAGCAAAAAATGTTTTTTCAAGTGGATCAACGCTTCAGCTAGAAATGAGATCGACGCATGATAAGTTGTGTGGGTCTTTAGGCTTCTTACCATAATTTGGGCCAGAATTGTCATGGGCCTATTTTTTATCGTGAGAGGCGTACTTCTTTATCTAAAGGATCGACCCAATACGTGAATGTGTAATATGTAATAATTATGTACGACAAGAAGACCCCCTCGATTTATCGAGAGCACGTGGGTTTGGCTGATCGACATGCTTTGGGAAGCTGTTTGCCAATTTGTGGAACTCCTGGTGGTTCTTACATGTGAGATTATCCACAAAGATCTTCATATCTTCCGGAAAGTAAAGAGTGTTGGTTATGCCTTTTGGGAATAGGACATGATAAGGTGACTTTTCGACTAGCGTATTTAATGAGGTGAGATAAGATGGGATTTTTGTTGTGGGGAGAGCTGCGTCTTTTCGGGAATGAAAAGACATGTTCTGGTGTAAGGAGGCGTTGATTGATAGCTTCCGACATGAATCGATGTGATTGACTTGATCGCTGCGTTGCGTGTCTTTTAACGCGACTGATTGCAATGATGTAAAACTAAGACCACTCTTTTAAATAGAAAGTTTAAAAGAATTTGTAATCTTTCACATCATCTGATTATATTATTTGCATATGTGCATATACATATGAATAAGTAATAGAAGTAATATATGGGTAAATGAATTCAAACCGAAATTGAACTCTATGATAAATTTCAAGAATCAAATTTAATTATCAATAACCTACTTGGTAAATTATGAACGTATAGAAATGACCCAATGGTCCCTTTTTTTCACCCTTCCTTTTAACTTGTACAACAAAACGTAAGCAAGTAAGCAAAAAAGACTAGGTGACCACATTTGGGCAGCTGCAGAGATTTGGGAGTTGGGCATCATTATCAACTTCCAAAATGCTTGCACCCTTTAGGCAATGGCAAATCGGCGTGCCCATTTCTTACATCATCACACTCCTTTTTTTACAGCCTACCTTACAGTAACTGTGCCGCTGATGTTCGCTGTAATAATTATTTTTTACATGGCTCGATGTGTGATCTCTGTGCACGGCCCATTTCGGGCCCCATTCATTTTTTTCACTTTGATGATTCGAATAAACAATCGGCTTGGGTGATAAATTGATAATGGGAATTTTTATTCGATTAAAATAAATTACAATACCTACTTTATTTGTAAATTTAACAGACTTTTAATTTTGGTTATTTAAGTCGCAANTTTTAGCAAATTGGGACACGGACCAAAGTGAAAAACTACAATATTTCATCATTTCGTCATACTGGTGTAATAGATGAATTGAAATAATAATTTATTTTTAGTGCAAGTAATTCAAAAATATTGTTTTGTAATAAAATTTTGTGCTTAAATTATAAATAAAGTAAATGTGCATGGTGCTTTGTTTTGTAATTTTGCCAATTTTTATTTATATTTATTTATTTTATTGTAAAACCTAATAAACAGCAAGGTAGCTTTTCTTTTCCTTTTTTTCTTCTTTTTTTTTTAGAGAGTGTAAAACATGATAGAAAAAAGTATTAGTAAAATTCTAAAACAATAAATATGAATTGTCGTGCCTATATAATGAATGATGTGACGAAATATAATTATTGTATGCTTATTTATTCAGTACTAATAATCATATCAGCCATTAAAACGTTAGCCGAATTATTAATTTAATCTACTTAAATCTTCAATGACCTCCTTACACGTCCTACGTACCTAGACTTGTTTAAACTTTTGAACTTCATGATGAATTTATGAACTGTGCACTTTCAGTTTCTCAAAAGTATTCATTATGCATGAATCAACAATCACTATTAATACCCTCATTCTCATGGAACCAAATGCACAAATATTCCATAACAAACCTGATTTCCTTACATCATTCTTGTTATAAAGAGCAAAAGGTGAACAAAAATGGAGACTAAAAACTGCTGCACCGGATGTGCTGGAATTGACGATAATTACAATTGTTTGAACCATGGTCAAAAGGCAACTGTGTATCCTCTTGCAAATGTTAAGCCTGAGACCAACGTGAAAAACGAGGGCAAAGCGAAAACTACTGTTACCGGATTTACTGCAACTGTTAAAAAGGAAGAGCTCGTCAAGGTGAAGGCAGCCGCACACAAGTTTAATTAATTACTAGGCATGCATGAATGAATGATTTGAAGTAATAATGTTTTTATTTTATGGTTTATGTTTATGGTGTCCAATGGTATTATACCGAATAAAGTTTGAATATTTATAAATTATTAATGGTATGATCTTGTCTGTGTTTTCAATTTATCTTTATTGTTTTTTATTCTTTTCTTGTTACATTGTCTAAAAACAATATTTTTCTAATACTCAAAGCCGTTAATTTGGCACATCAAGTCCATTAATTTCCATAACAAATAGTACATTTTTTCTGAGTTCACCATGAATTCATTATTGCATAAACATTGCACGAGGTCCATTATTATTTTCCTTACATATATTGTCCAGATTTTGAGCTTATCTTGATTTGAATATAGTAATTAGAGTCTTTGATCAAGTTTAATTCAAATATCAACAATCAATCAATTGAAATTCAAGCCCTAATTCGACCACATAATATTTGTCACAATTAGATTTGAACAATTACACATGGCATATCAACCTCAAAAAACTGCAACATTAAAAATATTCTTGTTCTATAGAGTTAACTCAATTCGACTCTACGTATACCCTATTCCCAAACATCGGATATAGAAAAAGCTGGGTAGCAACAATCATACGAAAATTAGAGCTTGGCTATCAGTAATAGTACAAAAGGCAATATCGATCATCCACAATAGCATTCAACCATAGTCCATTACACACTAACAAAAGCTATTACATAACGAAATTAAGTTGGCAACCACAAAGTCTTTGAAACAAACATATCATTAAGTAGTCCACATGCTATCAAGCTTGTCATCGACTGCGGGCCATATTCTCCCATTCCTCTCAAGCCCGGCCCACTGTCCCATGGGCCCATAACCAAACACCGATGCTTCAGAATGGCCACTCGCTGGAGGGCCATAAACCACCGCACTCAGGTCTGAGGATGGCGGCTGAGGGAAATCAAAGAAGGAACTTGTGGGAGGTGCTGATGTGGAGAAACAGGGCACGTGCTGCTTGGAGCTGGTCGCGGGACTAAGCCAGCTGTCAAAGTCAATGCCGGACGATGGGTTTGACTTTGGCGCTGAGTTGACTTCAGACCGTTTCTTGGTGTTGCTGCCGCCGCCGCTTGTGGCGGTGGAGCTGCCGGAACCCGTCTTTTGGAACACTCGGGAAATTACCCACTCGTCCTAAAAAAATTGTAAAAATAGTATTTTGGATTATATTGATTTAATATTACAGCCTATATATATACTAGTTTTTTACCTGTGTTGTTAGAAGTGAAGTGAATTGGTGGTAAACAATACTGTACGAAAATATATAGTAAAATTGTAGTGTAAAAGAACTTGGCTTGGCTAATGTAAGGTAACATCAAAAGCTCATTCAGTGAAACAACAAAGTGAAGGAAAAGAGAGAGAAGGGTAACATCAAGAGCCATAATTGCGTGCAAGCATAAAAGTCAACTGGCCTGTACAGACAACTCAGGAGATGGGAAAAGCAACAAAGCAATGACACATGAAGATTTGACAATTTTTCTTTTTATCTTTAAAAAAAATACTATTGTATATCATAAACTGAACAGTGTGTAAAATCAGGGTGATTTTATTTTTCCTCAAACTTCACAATTCTATGAATGTACCATTAATCTGCAAGAGTTAGGCAGTGTAGTATATGACTATGGCAAAAGCAGTTTTTTACATACCAAAGATCATAATATACGAATAATTAAAAATGCATATTACACTCTTGTTCTTCTACCACGGAGATTAATATGTCTACACAATAAATAAAGTAAATGAAAAATCACCAAATCGTAACACAAGAATACACAAAACACGATTCAGTGTGTTCATAATGGATATATGTGTAATTTTGTCTGGTCGGATTAAAAGTTTTACATAAATCATAATTTTATTTTATTATTATTATTATTATTATTTTTTTGTTTCGTTTCCTTCTTCCATCACCTGAATGATAAAAAATTCACATGTTTTAACAACTATAAGCTATAATTTAAATCACACATATATACGCATCAATCTTATCAAGCACAAAACATAATTAAAAAAAATAAAAAAATAAACAAGAAGCGAAACTCATACCTCAGACTTTGTAGAGAGGTAGTGATAAGCAAGCTTGCCGTCGAGTCGAAACTCGTGCATGACCCAATTAGTCTTATCGCCCTTGGGCGCCCGACCCGTGTAGAAGACTAGGGTTTTCTTCATACCCACCAGCAAGCCCGTTTTGGAGCTGTAGATCTCCCGGTCCTTTCCAGTCGCCTTCCAGTAACCCGCTTCGGTCGCCCGGTTCGTCCTCAGACCGGTCGGGTACTTCCGGTCCCGTAGGCTGTAGAAGTACCACTCCTTCTCCCCCATCTTCGCCTTGCCTGCCACAAGGAAAAAAAAAAAAGGCAAAAGTAAATAAAAACGCGCTTTTTCTAAAAGAGAAGAAAAACGTGTTTTATGAGGCACCTGGAAGATGCCATGGCTCGCACTTGTTGAGATCAACCTCGGCAATGGCACGGCAAGTGAAGTTGGAGTGGAGAACTTTCTTCAATAGGTAGTAAGTTATTAATTCTTCGTCGGTGGGGTGGAATCTGAAGCCCGGGGGCAAATGGGGCTCGTGGGATTTCGCTTGGTAGCACGAGAAATTAATGTTGCTGGCCATTTTTTTATTTTTTTGATTGTAAAAAGGCTACTTTTTATTTTATTATTGCGTGCAATGGAGAGAAAAAAAGGGAGAAATGTGTGCGGGTTTGGTTGAGCAACGGGTTGGTTTGTTGGGTTGATCCATGGGAGAATTATTAGGGGAAAACGTACGGCAGGGCTATGGATGGATGATGTATGTACGTCATATGTGACGTGTCTTTGTGTGGAGGATGTGATTTATTATTATTATTATTATATTATTATTATTATAATGGTATTATTGTTTATTATTTTGTTTTTTCAAGAATTATGGGAATGTGAGTGATTTGAAAATTGAGTAAATTGTGAGTTATGATAATTGAACATGTCATCAAATCCGTTAAAACTATTGGTAAAATGATCCATTTTGGATCGATTGGACTGAAATTTAATATTATTATTTTTAAACACATATGACATTTATATAATAACATCTATATATAAAACTTTGTTAATTAATATAAAGCTAATTTAAATATTTAAATACTTAAACTAACTAATAATTACCGATATATATATATATATACTATATTTAAATATGTATTTTGTATGCATATTAAGAATATTTTTAGTATATTAAAATATATTTTGAAAAAAATTGGGCTAGGGTCAAATTGATCCGATCGGACTGATTTATGGCTTGTTCAGACTGCTTTAATCGGTTCAACTGGTCGTTGAGAGAATGCTTGGATACAAAACTTATTCAAAAAAATCCAAACATGTTTTACTCAACCATTTTTTTTAACTCGACTTTAACTCAACTCAACTATCATTAATATTATTAATACAATTAAATAATATCAATCAATCATTCTTATACATTACATCAACCTTCATTCACTATTCATCCACTCACATAACTTTAACTAACCATCACTTCAAATTATCTCTCTCATACTTTTACATCAAATCAACTTTAATTATTTTATTTTAATATTATTTTAATATACCCACTAACAACTAACCATACTACTTTTTTCAAAATTAACCAAACCAAACCAAACAAATCCAAAAATTCAAGCATCCTCTGATCGATTCGCTAGTAACCATTTCATTCCAACGAGTAACTTATATATATAAAAAACAAAAAAATCAAGTGGATAAAAATTAAAAAAAAATATCTGCACAAAACTCAAAAGTCATATTCTTATAATACGTTTTTTTAATTAAATTTAAAAAAAAAAAATCTTGATGGCAGCCATGCCATTTGGCCAAGTTATGGTTAATATACACAGTGTTTTTGAGGTGAAAAACTCCAGTTTGATTACTCCACTTTGATTTTAACTTGTTGCGCTAGAGATGATAAACAGTAAAAACACATAGCGCAACCATGTAGTTTAATTTGCTATGAACTATTGTTTTTTGACTTTTTTCTTTCTCTTTTTTTCTCTTGCATTTATGATGCCGTTAAATCTTTTAGATGTTATAGCTTTATTTAACATATCAAATTTTGTTAGTAAAATATTTACACACAAGTTTGATTGTATTCAAAATAAAACAAGTATAAATAAATAAAAATACATTCCAAGTTTGGTTGTACACTATCATTTCCATTTTTGAATGCTTCACTATGTGTTATTCAGCTATAAGTACAACAATTTTAGGGTGTATTTGTAAACCAATAAATTCAGTCAAAGTGAGTTATTTAGTTAACTAGGGTTACTTTAGAAAAAAGTGATATAGTTAATTGTCAGTAGAATTTTGAGTTTATATTACAAATAATATTTAAAATAAAATAATTAAAGTTGATTTGATTTAAAAATATGAGATATATGATATGAAGTGATGATTAGTTAAAATTATGTAAGTTGATGAATAGTAAATTAAAGTTGATATGATGTGTTAAAATAATTAATTGTTATTATTTAATTATGTTGATAATATTGAGAATAGTGGGTTTGAACTAAAATTGTGTTGTTATTTAATTATATTGATAATATTAAAAATAATAAAATTGAATTAAAGTTAAATTAAAATTTAACTTTTAAGTTAGAATTGAGATATTTGATTTAGGCACACTTACTAGTTTTGAGTTGTATGCAAAATTTACCATAAAATAGTGTTAGAGCTGCCTCTACGAAATCGCAATGTCAACAACAAAATGGATATTGAGAAAAATAAAAACTAAAAATATCTCCGACAGCTTGCATTTAATGTAAGGGCGAGAGAAGGTAGAAAAGTAATAATTCAATTTTNTGATGGTGTAATATATATATATATTTTTTTTTAATTCAATTTTGTTGTGGAACACTTCAGATGACATAATTTATAAAATTATTCATAATTATTTAAAAATAATGTATTTCAATAAATACAAGTTATGATGACTTTATGAGGAAGTCATTCTCTTGATCTTTAGAATTTTTCATATTAAATATTTACAATTTTTTAAAAATAATAAAAAAATTAAAATTGTAAATATAGTATATCTTGCAAAATATGTTTTTCCCCATAATAATTCTTGGATAGTGTAGATACTTGAGTGAATTAAAAAAGAAAAAAAAAATCAACAAAAATTATAAAAGGAGCAGTTTAGATAGCGAGGGCCCCTTGAGGGAAAAAATGAAAGTGGAAAAGAGGGAGATTCATCATAATTTCACCATAGATCGATAAAGCTGGTTCACATCTTATTATGTCAGAACAGTAGAATTCGACTACAAGATTAGTTAATAAAATCGTGTGGACAGAGACAACACCTATATTATACATATCCATGTTTTTTTCAATAACAATTTATTTTCTTTTATTTTTTATTTTAATATTTTAACTTCTGTACACATCCTATGCTATATTGCTATGCTACTTAGTCCTCTGTAATATTCACTTTGTCGTCACTTGCTCTCTTTTTAAGCTTTTGTACTCTTTTTTGTCTTTTTTTGTTTTTTTTTTTTTTTGGTACAATAAGGGAGGCCAAAGCCTATTTGCGGGATATTAAGGTTTGTTGTGGATAAACCATTCCGACAAGATCATGCTCGAGCCATTTTCATACTTCCTCTGGCGAGCTGCTCAAACTTTGAAAGCCTCCAGGTCCACGTGCAGCAATAGCCGCCATGCAATCGGCGACTGAGTTGGCTTCCCTATAAATGTGACCCACTCGCACGTTCCACCCTCCATTCAACAACGTCTTGATACTCCGTATTAAAGTCGTATGTATTCCCGCATCCACCTCCTCCTCTTGAATCATAGAAACAGCACAAAGGCTATCAGATTCAACAATGACATTACGGTAACCCCTCTCCCACGCCATGCGAATACCTTGAAAAATCTCTCATAACTCGGCCACCGTAATCGAGCATAAACCGATATTCATAATAAACCCCTCAACCCATCTACCCGTATGATCTCGCAACACACCCCCAGCACTAGCCATGCCGGTAGCCGAATTAAATGAGCCATCGGAGTTTATCTTTACCCAATTCTCTGGCGGGAACTCCCACTTGACATAGATCCGCTCACGTCCAACTCCAACTCCTCCAATCCTTCGTTCACCTTCTATTGTCGCACGTACCGATTTGCTCCACCATGCTACTTCCCGAAGAACTCCACTGCCATGGACACTTTGACCTTGGAAAATTCTTCAATTCCGGTTAATCCAAATTCTCCAGGCTGTCATTCCAAAAGTCACTTCCCAATCTACAATATGGAAACCCAAAGCATTAATTAGGTTCTGGAATAACCAGTCTTCCAGATTTAATGATGTGAAGCCGCACAATTGATCTGCCGATATAAAATGCCGCCAAATCTTCATAGCAATCGGACAATCCCTTAGTACATGTAGGATAGTTTCCTCCCCTGTGCAGCAAGCATCACATGTTCGATCTGTAGTTAGGCTCCGGCGATGACGTTCAACGTTGGTTAATAAACGGCGTCGCCTTACTAGCCACAGAAAATGTCGGACTCTCTAAGGGCCGCTCCATGCCCAGATCACTCTCCAAAGACGTTTATGTGCGTGTTCTTCCACCGACAACAAGCTATCATATGCCGATTGAGTAGTAAACTTGCCATTAGATGATAATCCCCAGTAAATGTTATCCTTCTCCCCAATGCGAGGTGGTAGGATTGCTGCTATCCTCAATAAAGCGGTAGCGGAGATAAGGTGAGAGAAAAGCTCCCGATTTCCACTTACCCCGGTCGTCCACAAATTTATCAACCGTGTCATGTAACATCTCTTCGGGAACCGACGAAGTGGCATAATTGATCAGCGGTCCCGAACAATTTATCCAACAGTCCCACCAAAAGCTTACCCTACTCCCATCTCCCAATGACCACCTAATTCCTTTTGATAATTTATCCCACACTTTGCCCACTGCTCTGATTACTGTCGATCCTTTAGGACGCTCAAAGCCAACCAGCAATTCCCACGGGGTCAATTTATATTTTTTCTTTAAAAGCTTGACCCATAGCGCCTCATCTTTTTGTAACAGATTCCATCCAAGCTTCATAAGCAAGGCCTCATTCATTAATTTCTGTTTTTTCAGCCCCAAGCCGCCATATTCTTTCGGTTTGCAAATCGTACCCCAATCCACCAAGCTAATTTTCTCTGTGAACCCGTACATACCCATATAAATTTTTGACATTTTTTTTCCAGCTCGTCGCACACAAAAGTCGGGATCATAGTGGCTTGCATTGTGTAGAAAGGAAGGCATTTCACTACCGATTGGACAAGGGTAACTCTACCCGCCATCGAGAGGGATGCAACTTTCCACCCCGCTAGTCGACTCTCCGCTCTTTCTAGGATTCCAGAATATGTTTCCTTTGTAACCCTCTTATGTACAAGAGGAACACCGAGATATTTACCAAGATCGGAAACTTCCATAAAACTGAGCATATCACTCAACCTCTGCCTCTTGTCCATTTCAACATTCTTTGAGAAAAATATCCGCGTTTTGGAATTGCTTACCTTAAGTCCAGAAATATCACAGAAGGTGTTCACAGAGAAAATTACCTTAAGCCATTATTTTTAACACATGTCAATTAGTGATTGTAATGTTAATCCATATTGGAATAATGTTAAAAGACTAAAAATTTCAATGAAACTAGTATCTCCAATGCATCAATTTGATAAGAAGTTATTTGTATAGGTGGACCAATTAAATAATTCATTGATATAAAAAAATAAAAAATTAAAACAAATATAAAGTAAATTGATGAGTCATCATGTTTAACATGGTGTTAGATATTAGAAAGTGTGCTCAACATTGTCAACATTAAATGACATCCACCTCATCATGAAAGAGTTCATGACAAGATGCATTGGAGAAAAAAATAGAGACACACTTTCAAAAGTTGATGATATGGATGACTTTTTATAATGTCAAAAGTTGCATTGGAGATGCTCTTAACCTAACAATCACGGTTAACTAAAATACTAACCAAACAAAATATATACTAGCCTAACAAATAATGCCCACGCACAATAAAACTATCCTAACATATATATTACAATAATTCTAACCAATTAAATATATAATTATTCTAATTAATAAACTAACTAGGAATAGTTCGTCTTTTAGACTCTCGGCCGTCAAGGACTTCTAGAAGCTTCGTCCAATCTTGCCCGTCAAGTCACGCCGACCTTCCTTGCGTCCCAAGCCCCGTCGACCAAAGACTGCTCTCGACTTGGTCCCCAAGACACGCCACCTTTCTTGTTGTCCACGCCACGCCCAAGTTTCTCGCCTTCGCCGTGCGGGGTTCTCAGTCTCAACCGTGCGCGTCTACGTCAATGCGCGTTTTTCGACATTGCTGTCGGGTCGTCTCACGCACATGCTCACACTGCCGAATGCGCACCTTCTCACGTGCCCTCACGCACCTCCATGCGCGACTTTCACTGGCGTGCTCCCTTGCGCTCGTGGCACTCGGGTTCGTCCAGCCTACCCTCGTTAGACCTACTCGTGCCAGGTCTAACCTCATCAGGCCCTTGTGAGCTCTTCTGCCAGGACCCCCTCGTGTGGTTCTTGTGCGATAAGCCCGAGTCCATGCGTGTGTCCTTGCCTTCACTCGGGACTTTCGCCTGTTGCCATGGTTCACTCTTCGGCATGTCGATCACCTCAGCCGCGTATGGGTCGACTCATGTCGCTCTTCTTGTGCTCGTGCGCCTCGCATACGAGTTCGTACTTGTTTTTTTGGCCATGCATGCGTGGTTTTGGCCATTTTCTCGGCCTTCTCGGATCGTCTCGGCCATCGGCTCTCGGCGTGCTCGACCTCGACCGCAACAGTACAATTGTAATGTAAACTCAATAAAAAAACATGTTTTAAAAGGGAGGCGGAGGCTAGATTAGGTGGTCGCAGGCAGAGGCAAAGGCTGGAATCGGTGGTCGCAGACGGAGTGGAGGCCAGATTATGTGGTATGAGGCTGAGGCGAGGAAATGAAGAGAAGCTGCGCGTGCGAGGAGATCAATTCTTATTATTTTCATTATCACTCATTTTCATTTGATCATAGTTATATATGCATACATTATACATATATGTGTGTGTACTTTAGTTCTAATTTTCTCAATGTTTGTAACTTAATAATCAGGCCTAGCCATGTAGATGTAAAGTTTCATTTTGGGCTTGCCAATTTAGTCACGAGCCTCGGCCCATCCCAACTGAAGAAAAAAACGCCGAGCTCTAACTAGTCACGCTTTTAGAAGATCTCGCATAAATGAGATAAGACGACCTATGCCCTTGTGCATCGGATAAGATTTGGGTCATTGCTCATTTCCTTTTCATATTTCATATCGTTTCAAATCCATTTCAGAGCTCGAACTGAAGTCGATGGCCGCATTAATAGCGCCCTGTGTGTCGTGTTGTAGTCTGCCGGGGAAGATGAGGACCCTTTCTCTATCTAGCGCCCCCAATAAGGCGCTCGGCTTTTCATCCACTTTCTCGAACAATTTGTTCTCTAGAGGTGAGACGACAACGGATGTATGTATATGCAATTTTCCTGGACAATTTGCATTCCTTTCCTTAATTGGTCGTCTTTTATGTTTCTGATTTCGTGTTGTACTGTTTTCTTTCTTTAAAATTTACTTTTACTGGAAATGGCAGGTTTGGTTTCTGTGCGCCCAGTGGAGATGCTCCCAAAACGAAGCTCAATTGTGTGCGAAGCCACGCAGAAGAAGCCAGACTCGGCTGCAAAGAGGGCTCGCCAAGCCGAGAAGAGGCGGCTTTACAACAAGTCCCGGAAATCCGAAATCAAGACCCGTATGAAGAAGGTTAGTTAGACCACACTTGCACTATCTAAATTTCAGCTGACACTGTTTTCCTCTGTTTACTACTTTTATATTTGATTTTCTAGAGTTAATGCAGAGTCTGTATTGTATATTTCTGTCTTGTTAATTAATTGTCCAATGAGTGTGTTGGAGTATTAGCTGCTTTGGGGATTTTAGTTGTTTATGGGGGTGGAACGAATTGTAATGAGATTTGGTGCTGTGTTGTACTCTGAGAAGGGCAAAGACATGTTTTACTGATTCGGCTAGATGAGGAATTATTATTTGAACTGAATTGTCCACGAACATAGCTTGGTTCGATTCGTTAAAGCTCATGCTTGATTCGTTTGTATACTTAAAACAGCCGAACTTTAGAAACCAAATGAACTTGTAGATTAAACAAATCCAGTTGAGTTGTTTCGCGAATTATTCGGTTAGAGATTTGGGATTCGGATTTATGGTTTACTAAACGAACTGAGTTGAGCATACACTTGCTGAGATCGAGCTCACTTTTCTTTCTTTTATTAGTTAAATCAGTTGAGCCAAGCTGACTCATTAATTAATTGAGCACAAGTCCACATGAGGTACTCAACTCGACTTGGCTTGAATATCATCTATGGCTAGACGAATATATAAAGAAGTCAAAGTATGAAAATAATTCTCTTAAGCATTTAATGTAACTTGCATGAATCACACACATTATTAGTACTGTAAATGGTGATTTTGTAAAATAAAAATACGGATTATCATGCTTTATAGGTGTGTTTTATTTGGAAATTACACATTATTAACATGAACTCGTGAATTATTAACTACTCTTGGAAGTTGTTCAATATCAACTCTGTTTAACCAAACAATAAAAAATGAAGGACAAAATTGAAGAAAAGGTGATATGTTAAACTATAAAGAAAAATGTAAAGAAATTGAAATTGTTTCTAAATATATAATTCATTCGTTTAACTTTTTTTTTTTTTCCAAAATAAATTTAAAATTACCTAATCTAATATAATATGAGCTATTCTTTTTAACTAATACATTATGCACAAAAATAAAAAACGGGCTGGAGTTTAAGCTATTCTGTGGGTGGCTCCAACCCCGATTCTTAGTGTCGAGCTCAAATTTCTATGTTATACAGATCATGTAAATTCAATTCTATTGTTCCGGGAAAGTATGGTTTGGATAAGAAACTCGAGGCCAGCTCTGAAGACTTGGGGGTATTCCACATAGTTTCAAAAGTTGACTCGTGAGGCCATTCTTGGGTTTAGTGATGGTTTTGTGATCTATTGGTGTAGACTATTATTATTATTATTAGGTATCTTGGAGAATAAGTTATGAATTAAATACTATGATAAGAGATCTTGTGGACAAGATACCTTTTAGGGTTTTGGGTGTCTTATTTAAAGACCCCTCTTCTTTGCAGTGGTTGGTTATGGAATGAAAATAAGATTGTGAGTTTTATCGAGGGAGTATCTCGTTCGTTTATCCTTCCACTTCCCTACATCAGTTAGTATCTCCCGAGGATCCCTTCAATGATTTTCCAACCCCGCACGTCGAGTTAGTATCTCCCGAGGATCCCTTCAATGATTTTCCAACCCCGCACGTCGAGGCTGATCCCTTTGCTGCATACGGCGGCCGTGACATGCGGCGAAAGGTCCCGGTCTTCTGGGACGGCGACAATCAACGCGACGACATAGGCAAGCGCGAGGAGGCTACCTTCGCCCGCGGATATCGTGCCCGACACGCTTGGGGACTTGATCGTGAATATGGTCAATGGGAGGGCCCGTTTCGCGTTGATATCCCCAAATTCGTCAGTGAGCAAGTTGAAGGGCTATTGTACGACGGTCCGCCGATCTTTGATGAAGAGCCTCCGGTGACGGAGAAAAATCTTTGCGGGGACATGGGAATCGTTGAGAATGCAGTTGTCGGCATGGATGGAGATGACCGCAAAATTCGTAGTGGATCGGTATCAATTAATGTAGATTTAGATATTGATGCATCCATTGTTTGTGATTCACATGATATGTGGTATCACGTTTTTTTGTGTCGGATCTAATCCTAAAGGCTCTTGGTTGTGCCCAAGAGTCTTGGTATTTGTTGCTGATGGTGGTGAGACAGTTGTAGTCGTATCCATGTTTGATGAAAATCAAGAGTGTTGCATTGGTTGTGCAACGTTCAACTTTCGTGTTTGATCCGGAAAAACGATGGGGTTTTTTTACCATGGATTCGACACCACACGCCGGTCACGGGAGCACATCGACTTCGAGGGCGAAGCCTTCCGAACCGGGGGAGAATGGTGTAGACTATTATTATTATTATTATTAAGTATCTTGGAGAATAAGTTATGAATTAAATATTATTATAAGAGATCTTGTCTTGGTGGACAAGATAACTTTTAGGGTTTTGGGTGTCTTATTTAAAGACCCTCTTCTTTGTTATTCAGCGGTTGAATATGGAATGAAAATAATATTGTGAGTTTTATCGAGAGAGTATCTCGTTCGTTTATCCTTCCCACTCGTACGCTTCCCTACATCATCTATGTAGGGGTTTGAAAGAACAGTTCCAGACAGACAGGGGGTAGTGTATATGAGTCGTGTTATGGATTTAAGGCATTTCTGATGGTTCTGTGAATTGTTTTGATCCTATTCTCCTGTTAGTGCCCTACTGTTTCCCACTGTGATCTGCGGCATGTGCCCATTCCATTTATATTTTCATGATGAATGAGTAGCAGTTTCATAAGGCTCAATAAAATTTTGCTCAAGTTGATAGTGTAACTAATTATACCATTAACTTATTTAAAAAGTAGGGAACATTTTTGCTGTTTGCTGAGTTTGCATACTTTTGAGGAAGTTCGGAAACGTGAATGTTTATGTGGATCCCGTATAGGAATCTGACTTGCAAACCTGGTCAAGCTAGGAGGAAAAAAAATATAAACGAATGTGGAATATGTATTCCAGAATGGTTATGGTTGTAATCTCGTGTGAGGAGGAAACAAGTGCAGTTTTTTTTATGCAATATTATCTGCATACTGCATCAGCAATTCTCTGACTTTCTTGCTCTTGGTGGTGGTTTTAGATGTTTTGCTCTCTAATCATGAACCAGTTTAAATAGCAGCATAAAAGTGAATATAATGAATTCAAAGTATCAATGAGGGAAAAAAATTAATATAAAAAGCTGACATACTACTCGAATTTTAGATATCCATTCAGTATTATCATGCCTGCGCTGCCATTGTTTAGCTCATGCCAAAATGAAGCATTCCTATGAAAACACTTCATCACTTGTTACTAAAACCATTCCCTAAATAGCTTTATCTAGAAACCCCACAAAGGACCCTCTGAATTTCAAATTCCATAACAACATAAGCTCTGCGTAGTCGATGCATTCCGCTTTATCTTCTTGCTAACGTGTTAAATTAATCCATCATCTTCCCAGGTTCTATTAGCTTTAGAAGTACTAAGAAAAAAGCCCGAAGCCCAACCTGAAGAGGTTCTTCCGATTGAAAAGTTGATAGCCGAAGCATATTCATGTATTGATAAAGCTGTCAAGGTCGGAACCCTTCACAGGAACACTGGTGCAAGGAGAAAGTCCCGCCTGGCCAGAAGAAAGAAAGCAGTCGAGATCAAACTTGGCTGGTACACACCTGAGGCTACAGCCTCCACGGCATAATACGTTTTCCATTTCCTTTTCGTTCTTTTGATGTATAAATTTGCCGTGTAATTCCTATTTTGTTTTAGCTTTGGGACAAAAGTGTGTGATTGTTAGATTGGATGATCTTTTTGTGGACCACATCTTTTTTCGGCCAATTTTTACCGAATCATGAGAAATGTATCCGTTGTATTGATCAATCGTCAGGACCAAACAATTTCGAATCCGGTGATCTAAGATTTAATTTTTATACGTCTACTCGCTAATTAGAATGGGCCCTATTTGGTGTATGATGGGCTTCATGCATGATTGCATAGTTGGTACTTGAATTATATCCGTGAAAATTAGATTTGCATATTCAAGGCTTTAATCAAGCTCAACTTTCATAATTGTTCCACTCATTTCCCGGGATTTTTCAAACAAACTAATCATCATTATTTGTTAAATGATTTTACATGTCCTAATCCAACGAGAGACATACGAGACCTTAATAATAATAATAATAATAATTACAATAATTACTATTATTTTGTTATTATATGTACGAGTGTAGGGTCCAAAAAGAAATAGAAGGAAAAATTAAATTTAATAAAATCAATAATTTATGCAATACTATTTTTCATTATGTGGATAATTTTGATCGCACTTTCCCCACTCATGGTTATAAATAGTTCTAAAATAATTACAACAGGATAGAAATATAGTTACTAGAAATACGCTTTTCAAAGTAATTGAAGGCCTCGTGCTTTGCAAAGATCTCATCTAATTAAGAATTAATCTATTTAGTCATCTAAATAATATTTGATCTACTTTTCAGTTTTCAGATAAATTCATCAATTGGCTTACTGAATTGGCCCCTGCTTTGCAAAGATCTCATCTAATTAAGAATAAATCTATTTTGTCATCTAAATAATAGTTAATCTACTTTTCAGATAAATTTATCAATTAGCTTACTGAGTTGTGTATTGATAAGATCTGAATTGTTGGTTTTCATATTATAATAATAAAAATTAATTTCCTCACGTCATACTCCAAATGGTTACTACATAATAATATTGGAGGATATTCATGTTATTTTTATTGCAGTTTTACTGTTGATACGTGGGATTCACATCATATATATTTTATCAGATAACTTATATAACTCGCATCAAAACACGAAGATGCTCTTAAATGGTTCATATATCTTTTATCAGATAACTCACATAACTCGCATCAACTATCCATATTATGCCACATCATGTTGTCATTGAATATTGTAAAAAAAAATTGTACAAAGAGCTTTCTCCATCATATATTTGCGATCATCTCACCTCTAACATTGCTCTTTATTATCATTTACTTCGGAACTTCCTTTGAGATAAATTGAAGAACCAAGTAAACTACAATTTCCTGGGAGGAATCACATTGACTAAATCTAGCTAATCATTGGATTAAAAAAGCAAATAAATCGAATATTAATTTAACCATGAAATTATTAGAACCAAGCACATGCAAAGATATAAGTTGTTATATATCGTTCCTCTTTACGTCATCAAATTTACGAAATAAACTATTACTGGTGGATAGCTAAAGTATGTATAAAAAAACAGGATTAGAACGACAAACAAGGGATGTGTAAATGGAATCACTAAAACAGTCTAACTTGCACATTGCTGTATATGATTAGGTGATTAAACCTTGTCTGATAAAACACAGATTTGACCATTATGAAATAGTATCAATGTAATAAATAATTATTGGGGATTGAAGTGTGCGGGGAGCAAAATTTTGCGTAGAAATCATATTTATGTAAGAACACAAAATATAGTAGAAGCATAAATAAATATTTATTTTTTTTCGAGTAGTATCTCACTACTCTTCTGACATCTTCCTTTAGTGAATGATTACATCCCACAACGTATAGATCAGATTTACACATGAAGAACTCTCTCCTAAATCTACCAACACTTCAATCTACTCCACTAACTACTTTTTTTTGGCCAAACTCATGGAAGTACAAGACTCTCTTGGATCTCTCCCAGGTTAGACAAAAATTGCTCCAAGTATTCAGCAATTACAAAAGAAAACTAGGCTCTAAACTTACAACAGTATAGCAACACACGTTGTAAACTTGGATTCACACTTTATGAAGGCTAAATTGCAAAATACAATCAATATCTTTTATGCCGTAACAATAATAGCCACCCTTTTTAAAAATAGGCAATAATGGCCAACAACTTTTAGAATTCTGGGGCTATTATCCAAATTCAACCGAACTCGACGAATTGTGCCATAACACGCACACTCGTCTGATGTGGACTCCACGCCGATACAGGTATGTAGGCCACGTGGATTCCACATCAGTCGAGTGTGCAAGTTCTGACACAATTCCTTTGAGTTTGGTCGGATTTGGATAATAACCCTTAGATTTTAAAAGTTGGTTGCTACTATTGCCAATTCGTAAATATGGTGGATAGTATTGTCACCGCCTGAAAAATACTGGCTATATTTTGCAATTAAACCATTAATGAATATAAAAAGAAACTCACAAACAATAAGAGGAAACTGTATAATTCAATGACTAATGTACTCTCAACATGTTCTCTTCGAGAATATAATATAAAAACTTTTCATCTCCAGATTGCTGATCTTGATCATATAATAAAAGATTCAAAATCTTCTCAAGCAATGTGTTTCCTTCAGTATGACTCTTTAATGATACGAAAATCTTTAGATACACTAACTTTCCAAAATGATTTAAAACATGTTTCTTTTCCTTATATTCAGGATTTTCCGAATTTGACTGAATCTTCAACATATCTTCCGTGAATTCTTCTTATCTCAACAAAACACGTTCATATCTCATAATCTCGCTTGTATATCTTCTCTTCTAGTCAATATCCACCTTATGGAAAGTTACTTACACATGTAAGAAAACCGCGTATGCCTATAATCATCACAAATAAAGACATATGAATATAGATAAAATATATATCATGTAATCCTTCTCTCATAAAGTTTAGCACTCCATAATATTTACCAAATAATAAATTAAGCATAAATAGTGTCTGCTTAGATTTAGATATGAGTAGGGGTGAGCATCGGTGCGGTTCGGTGAAAAATCGCACCGAACTGAAAAAACCGAAAAATGTATATTTTTTCAAACCGAACCGCACCGAGCTTGGAAAAAAAATCGAACCAAAACCGAACCGAAATTTTCAGTTTGGTTCAGTTCGGTTTCGGTTAAACCACAAATAACTAAAAAAATCCAAAATAAATCAATTTGAAGACAAAATTAGGGTTCTTGCTTTCTTGGTCACACAGTGAAGAAAGAGAGCAAGTTAGAAAAGGAAAGAAGCAGTTCTGTCACGCAAGATTCAAGAAATAGAATTTTAAGTTAATAAGTGAAGTTGAGACTATACTAACCTCGCCACCTCTCTCCACCCGAACCAAAAGGGTTTCGAATCTTCATCACTTCCCATTCAACGAAAAGAACCTCAAGTGCAAATATTTTTCGACCTTACAGCCTTCGGGCACATACGAAATCCCAAGCACCCAAACCATTGAGTTCAATCTCGATAAAGCTCACACAAACACCCCCCTTGGGCAGCTCGAGTGGCTTCGAATTATCCACCAAATAAACATTGACAGCATAGAATTTTAAGTGTTGTTAATTGTAATTATTTTTTAATTGGTAATTGTCATTATTATTACTTTATAAATGGCCAAGTGGCCCAAAGACTTCAAACCCAAAGGCCCAAAAGTGAAAAGCAAAAGGTTGTCTCCCTGCATACTCACCCAACAGTACAAAAATTGCATTTCAACATATTCGGTGCAGTTCGATTAAAACCACACCCGTCGGACACAAAACCAAACCGCACTGAACTTTTTGCAGTTTTTCTAAATTCTAACCGCACCGAAACCGGAACCTTAAAAAATCGAACCAAACCGTCGGTTCGGTTCAGTTTTTCGGTTTCGGCTCGGTTTTGCTCACCCCTAGATATGAGGCTTTTGGGTTACTAATAGTCATCATCTCCACATGGTCACTCTGACTCAACTACTTTTCCACTTATGCACTGTGCTCTCGAAGATTTGCATGTTCTTTCATCACCCGCGATAACTCTCATTTGAGAGTTGCAATTGTTAGAAATCGGGTATAAAAATACACGGGAATCCTACGAACTGATATGTATTTTTCAATTCTTACAATTAATCTAAAATTAGAAAATTACAATTGAACTGAAAAATAAATCACAACTGAAAAATAAATTACAACTGGAAAACAAAACGGAAAGATTAAAGCCGAGGTGAGTAAAACTCTTTCCGCAAGAAGAATACGCCCCGTGTGGCAGTTAACGGTTCAGGCGTAATTTCCCCAAAGATACAACGGCAAACGTCTCTAAATCTGTAGCACACCAGATTTACGAGCTCCGGCAAACGGAAACGGAGTCGAGAATTGAGCACTAAAATAATAGGAATAAAAATATAAATATTATTTTTATTTTCTCTATTTTATTTCCCTTTCTTTCTTCTGCGGTATTGTTATTTCTCTATCTTCATGTATCATCTTCACCAAATGAGTTGAGTCCGTATTTATAGAACTTGGAAGCATCATTAATTTAGTAGTTGAGGTGGGTGCATTAAAAACCAACTTGCACTGACAATTTTGCAGGCCATCAAATCCTCTGACAATATGGCAGGTCATTATAATTCTGACAAAATGTCAGACCACATTAATACACTAATTAATTACACTCACCTACTAACAATCCTCCACATGAGTGTAATTAAATATAATATACTATGTGCTCAATCCTCACAAAACTATATTGCATCAGAGAAGGTAACTTTTGGCTTTGAACCTTTCTTTGTAAACATCATCGGATGCACTGGCGGACTAGTGGACATGATGCCTTGAACTATTCCTCCATAGTGTACACCGAGACAATGACATTTACACAATAGAGTCTTAACCATTTCGTTCTATCATTATGTCCGTTTTGGCCATGGACAACACATTGGATTCATAAGTGTTTATATTTGAAGCGGCCCTCACTTCACACTTATATAGGTGACCTCCCTATCGAGAGTATCCTGTCATACTCCACCTTTACAAGGTTAGGGATTCATTAAAAGTCCACATGACTTATCCTCACCACAATCAACAGGTCATCTTGCACTTGGAGTGCTCTAGGAAATAGCTTTGGACATTCATATGTTCCAAGTGCTCAACTGAATTTTCATAGCTTAGTTTTCCCTTTGAACCAAGTTCATGGAATCTCCACTCAACATGGTAGGGTTACCAGTATGATTATTCTTTACATTGTGGATTTTTAAGCCCATTCCCTCTAGCAAAACTTCCAATTGATCTCTATTCAATCCTTTTGTCAAAGGATCAGCCACATTTTCCTTAGACTTCACATAATCAATGGAAATAACTCCATTTATGATCAATTGGCGTATTATGTCTACGACGAATATGTCTAGACTTACCGTTATACAAGTTGCTTTGCGCCCTACCTATAGCAGCTTGACTATCACAGTGAATCATCACAGGTGGCAAAGTCTTATCCCAACATGAAATATCGAATAAAAAATTTCTAAGCCACTCGGCTTCTTCACCAGCTTTATCTAAAGCGATGAACTCCGATTCCATCGTTGAACGAGCTATACACATTTATTTTGTGGATTTCCGCTAGTGGAGTGAAGAATCACTCGATTCTGATAACCAGCTTGCATCACAGTACCCTTCAAGTACAGTTGTATATCTCGAGTATTTTTTCCTGTATTCAAGGGTGTATCTTAAGTATTTAAGTACCCTTCTCAAAGCATTCCAGTGTCCATGACTGGGATTGCTCGTAAATCTGCTCAACTTATTCACCGGATAGGCCAAGTCTGGTCGTGTACAATTCGTCAAGTACATCAGACTCCCTATTATCCATGAATATTCCAACTGAGCCACTGGTTGACCTTTATTGACTACCAGATTTATACCAAGATCAAGGGTGTCTTACACATACGCCTAGACTGTGCACCGTCATAGGCATCAAATTTCTTGAGCACTTTCTCTACATAATGAGATTATGACAAGACAATTCCATCATGGGTTCTGATAATCCTTATTCCAAGAATAACATCAACCATACCCATATCTTTCATGTCGAAATTTCTTTTCAACATTCTTTCCGTATCCATGATCACTTCATTGCTACTCCCCATGATCAACATATCGTCTACATATAGACATACAATCACAAATGTATTTGATGCACTCTTAACATAAAAGTCACATTCATAGATTTTGAAACCATTTGACAACATCACGTCATCAAATTTCAAATGTCATTGTGTCAGAGCTTGTTTCAGTCCGTACAAGAATTTGATCAATCTACACACCTTTCTCTCTTGTCCAGGTGCAACAAACCCTTCAGGTTATTCCATGTATATTTCTTCTTCCAATTCACCATGCAAAAATGTCGTCCTGACATCCATTTGGTGAATCTCAAGATTGTGCAAATCAGCAATCGAGAGAAGCAGTCTTATCGACGCTAAACGCGTAACTGGTGAATAGGTATCAAAGAAATCATACCCTTCTTTTTGTTTAAAGCCTTTGACCACCAATCTTGCTTTAAACTTCTCAATTGATCCATTAGCTTTATATTTCCTCTTTAGGATCCACTTGCATCCTAAAGGTTTACAACCATCAGGGAGATCATCCAAATCTCAAGTATGGTTCTGCATAATGGACACGATTTCGCTATTTACAGCTTCTTCCCAATTGAGCACTAAATTAATAAGAATAAAAATATAAATATTATTTTTATTTCCCTTTCTTTCTTCTGCTGTATTGTTATTTCTCTATCTTCATGTATCATCTTCACCAAATGAACTGAGTCCGTATTTATAGAACTTGGAAGCATCATTAATTTGATAGTGGGTACATTAAAAACCAACTTGCACTGACAATTTTGCAGGCCATCAAATCCTCTGACAATATGGCAGGTCATTATAATTCTGACAAAATGTCAGACCACATTAATACACTAATTAATTATTCTCACCTACTAACAATTCCCCACATGAGTATAATTAAATGTAATATACTATGTTCTCAATCCTCACAAAACTATATTGCATCAGAGAAGGTAACTTTTGGCTTTGAACCTTTCTTTGTAAACATCATCGGATGCACTTGCGGACTAGTGAACATGATGCCTTGAACGGTTCCTCCATAGTTTACACCGAGACAATGACATTTACATAATATTATTGTATATAAGTTTTTACTTCAAATAAGACATTGAGAAATGAATACAAG
>BKCP01010515.1:1651106-1669476 GCA_008636005.1 Striga asiatica | reverse complement strand
TTATTATTATTATTATTATTTAATTTGTTTTAAATTTACCTATTATATTTTTATTTTACTTTATTAATTCGTTTAGAGTTGATATAATAAATGTAGTTGTGTACAATTCTTATACAGAATCTATATGGCCCATTGGTTTAGTGGGCAAGCTTACCTCCTTGAGACCCAGGTTTGATTTCTCTTATTGGCAAAAATTTTAGTTGCTTCAATAAAGCACAGGAGGGTATAAAGGTAATTTATTAATTATGTAAAATAAAAAAAAATGTAAAATTTTCGCAGGTATAGAAGGTATTGTGCACGCACCGTTAAGTTGGACGGAATGGGTGAATCGTGCAACAACTACTTAAATACAAGGGGGTGTCATGCATTTTTTAAAACACAGGGTAGAAGCGCGCCTATTTCGTATAACACAGGGGGGTTTGGCGTAATTTACCCTTAAAAAAATATGTTTCTCAAGCTTAATAAATGAGTCTTAAAGAACCAAGTTGAGTTCAGCTCGTTACTAAGAGGGATGGGTCGAGCCCCACGAACGATTCGATTCGTTTAGGATATGTTTGCTTATAAATTTTCTTTATCCATACTCAATTTATACTCAAAATATAATTCAATTTTAACGCAACACAACTATCCTGAATATTATAAATATAATTAAATAATATCAATCAATCATTCTTTCAACTAACCATCACTTCACATTACATCTCCCATACTTTTACATGAAAAAAAAAAATCTCAAGCCTAGTTAATGAGCCTTAAACACCAAGTTGAGTTCAGCTCATTAACTAAGCGGGATGGGTTCGACTTTCGAGTCCATGATCGATCCAATTTGTTTAGTAGCTCTAGCTTGCAATCTAATATATATACTAGTACGATAGTACACGGGTACCTGAAGAAATTAATATTTTATAAAAAAATAATAAAATAATTATATTCCTATCGATAAATTATAAAAGATAAAGAACTAAAAAAGTGATATTATTTTACATAAAACCAGGTTCTACACTTGACTTGTGCAAAATAATAATTTTTAATTATATTTGTCCAAAGCAAATGTTATCTATACCATAAATTTTATTTTGAATTTTGTAGTTTATTTAAAAGTCTTATTGTATTGTAATTCTTGATTTCTCATATATTAATTTTTAAGTATTTTAAATTTATAATACTTGATGATTTAACATAAATTAATATATACAATGTAATATATTCTAAAATTTGAAATTAAGCTTTTCAAAATCATACAATCAATTATTTAATTACTACCCCATATAAATTTTTATTTAATTTAAAAAATATAAATTGACGAATATTGTTATAGACTAATCACTCCAAGGACAATTTTTGATATTTAAAAAATATAAAATTTAAATATTTTTTGAAACTCCTGGAAGAGTAATTTTCTAACTATATCTTTTTATTGTTTTGTTTCCATATCTTTATCTACTTTTTATTCCTTTCCATCTTTTTTATTTATTAAGTATCGGTGTCATTTACTCTTAAGAAGCTTAATTGGTTCTAGAGTATTCTTATTGTATGTATAAGTAAAAATTAGTTCTGTATTAATTAGTTTATTAGTTTTTACTGCATATAAAATGAACTTCAATTAATTTTTAATTTAATTTAAAAATAAAGAATGAGGCTCAAGGTCATACAATAAAATATAAATGTATACATAATAAAATGTATTTAATATAATAATCTAAATATTAATATATGTTTATCTCTAATGAGTTTAAAAAATTAATGCTAAAAAATATGTGTAAACAAATATTTTGAGGATCAAATATATACACTATTAAAATGATAAATCAAGGGGTCATTTGATGATATGTCACTTAAACTATTATAGATTATAAAGAATAAAAATATTTATAATATGTATTATTAAAAATTATGATGACAACTCAGATGATCATCTACTAAACTATCCATGTAAAGTAGTAACTTTGAAAAAAATAATCAAAATCAAAATATTTATAATATATATTAACATAAATTATAATAATAAACCATTGAGTCATCAATAAAAATGTAAATTATAATAATAAATCAACTAGTGTCGAACTGCCACGTCAATTATTAGATTATAAATAAATTTTATATATTTATATATACATTATTATAAATTATAAAAAAATACTTTGACATAATAAAAAATTAGAAACTTTTATAACTTTAAAATAATATACACAACCGTCTTTGTACAAATTTATAATATTTGTCATGTTTTTCAACTTTACTATCACTTAATTAATAATCGTAATAATATAATATTTTAAGGTGCGAGTGAGAGAAGAGAAACATTTTGTGAGTATGACTATTCATAATATTTTTTAATATGTTAAATCTTCTTGTTTTTTAATTTCAAATAGGAACTATAAAATAATTATAAATATACATATAAATCATATTTTAAATTATTATATATCATAAAAAAAGTATAATTATTTTTCAAAATTACTTTTATACTGATTGATATTTTATACACTGCTTCAATTTTTATAATTTCTTATAATTAGCCAGTCTATCTATCGCACTGGCTATATAATAGTAGGGCTGGTAATTTTGTACCGAAAATCGAAAATCGAACCGAATCAAATCGAACCGAACCGNAGAACTTTGTTCTCTTTGAGTTTTAATATATGACCCCTATCGTTCTGGCAAAAAAAAATAAAAATAAATAAACGGCCTTCGCTCATTAACCAAAATAAATAAATAAATAAATAAATTGCCCTCACTCATCACTCCAACAGGAAGAAAGAAAGGCAGAGCCCGATGAATGGTAGCATGTGAATATGGAAGTGAACTTGGGACTTTTTTCTTGCTGCTGTGAAGTGGCCACTGGGAACATACTGGGAGCCTTGGAAATGGGAATCATTTTGTTGGTTGTTTTTTTCAGTTTTTTCGGTTCAAAACCAAAACCGAACCGAGTTTTCGGTAACCGAAAATTTATCATGAATGTTGGAACTTAATCAAGTTGCATTATTATTGATAAATTTTGGTTTTTTCGTAAAAAATTATTACCGAACTGAGCTTAATCAAATTGCATATTTATTGATAAATTTCAGTTTTTTTAGTAAAAAACCGTTACCGAACCGAGTTATTTGGTTACCGAAAACTCGAACGGTTTCATATTTTGTTGTTACCGAAATACTCGATACGATATCGGTTTTCTCTTATCAGTTCGGTAACCGAACCGATACCATAACCGAACCGATACCAACCCTATATAATAGTGTATGTTGATTGTTGAGGTTCGAGAGCACGTGCATAGCGCGTGTAGTGAAGAGCGTGTAAGAGTGAAAAGGTGTAGATGAAGAAAGAAGAAATGATGCAGTGGCCCGCAATTCGTGCGCTTCCTCTGCTCTTTATGGAAAACGATGCACCGACTCACTGCCATCTCACGTGTTCACGTGACTCTCTTTAATCTCTTATTATTCTCTTAATCATTACCTTTATTTAATAACTATGCAATTGGCTTTCTTTTATTTTATTTCGTTTTTCCTCCGAGTATATTATCTTTCTTATGACTTATGAGCACTCCCAATTTTATTTCTCCAGCCTCCAGGACCATGCATAATCTGTAATGATGAGTACTAAATATTGATTATACTCTACAATTGTTGGGATTTGCAATAGCATTATCTCAACTCATTTTATGCTATCACTTTAACTTGCTTTTTTTATTTACTAGAAATCAAGTTTGTATGTATAGTATCTCCAAGGGAACGTTGTGGAAAAATTGGATTTGACTTGATTCTGACTGATGTTCTAATGAATAGATATTTAATTCGGTTGAATTAAATTGTGTAGAAAAATTATACTTTCTGAATAGTTACTCGTGTTATATTTATTTTTTCAAACTTAATTTTCCGTGCGCAGGGGACGGACTCAGACTCGCAAGACTGAGGAGGCACAAACGTAACCTTTACAAAGTGCAAAAAAAAAAGATATTTATTTTCTACATGTTCTTATATATTATATCATTCATATTACATAAATTCAAATATCACTAAATATATCTTTTTCAAATACCAACATTTTTTTTTCTTTTTGCATTGGATATTCTTACAACGTCAGTATTCATGGACTTCTTTATAATAAAGATAAATATTTTATTAGTTAAAAAACCAATGACAAACACAATATCGTAGCTAATATTAAATTTATAATTACAATTTTAAGAACACATAAAATTCAATATGTATCAAAATCAATGTTGACTTTTGTGAAACATCGATGTAACTAACAAAAGGGTTCAGTGGATGCAATTTGCAAACTATGTGGAGAGGCACCAGAATCTACAGAACATCTCCTCTTTCAGTGTCTAAGAACTAAAAGAATCTGGGAATTGACTCCTGTTACTTGGGATAACTGCATTTGGCGACGCTTATTTTTTTGTTTACTGACACTTATTTTTTTCTGACATCAAATTTAGCAACACAACTTGCCAATAAGCGTCATTAAACAAAAAAAGAAGCGTCGCCAAATGCAGTTTTTTTTTAGTGATGGTTTGGATCTTGAAACTGATAAGTTCAAAAGCTGGTGGAATAAACTATGCACTTTAAAGAAAACAGCTTTTCAATCTTTGGAGATAATGGTTGTTTTGTTGAGATGCTGATTGCAGGATGGACTGAAAGACATTGGTTCTTTAATCTCTTGTTAAGAGGAGTATTCTGTTTTTGTTGGTTAATTCTGGATCATTTCTCAAGCCTCTGTTTGTTAGTTGCTGTTCTCTTAGTAGTTGAAGCAGGTTGCTATAGCATAGTCTGCTGCTTTAATTACCCGTGTGTTAGTTGTAGTTTAGGACACCTTCTGGTGTTCCTTCTTGTTTGGCTGGTTGCTGTAACTAAGGCTAGTATGCCTTCGGGCATTGTATATTTTTGTTTTAGTTTATTTAATCTATCGCTTCGTTAAAATATAAAAAAAATATAAAAAAAAAAAAAAAAAAAAAAANAAAAAGTAAATGTGACTGCCTTCGCCTTGAAGAGAAGTTAAGATTTGGCTATATGAAAATGAGGAGTGCTCATATCCATTTGCCCCTCTATATCCTAGAGATTAGACCCTACAAGTAAATTAAACTTTATAATATTAGTCCCAAGTCTATGTGCACCTGACATTTATGTGTTGCTAATTATTTCTTCAGAATATTAAACTCCAATTATTATATATAATTAGGTCAGAGTTTCTCCTACTTGCTCTTTTGACTGGTAATAAAGGCTGCAATTTATATATATATATATATATATAAAGAGGTTGTTGGAAAAATACATTAATAAAAAGTTTGACCAAATAAATAATGTTTGACTTACTATTAATGGAAAGTTCGAAAAAACACATGTAAATCTTTAAAACAAAATTTGAATCCTATGTTTTCGGTAACAAATTTGGAGATTCTTATGGCAAAATTTGAATCCCATTTTTTTCGTATCATATTTTATTTTTTACCAAAATTTAAATCATATCTTTTTTGGTAACAAATTTCGAGATTTTTATAGTCAATTATTTATGAAAACAATTCTAAATAAAAATCAATTTAAAAACCGTGCAAATTGGATACAAATTTACGAAACAAATAGTTGTATAATTTCTAACCAATTCTTCCAATCTTAACGAATAATTTTTTCTTTCAAAAAAAGTGTGTAAATTAGTTAAACCACGTGCAATTTTTATTCTAAAATAAAACTGATATTTGGACGGGATGTACATTCAAAATTGTGCCCACATTTTTTGGTAACAAAAGCGGTTCATCTTTTAAAATAATTAATTGCACACCATATGTAGAATGTTTTAGATATTTTAAATAATAAAATAGGGTAGCATTAAATGCCCCTAAAATTATAGGTTTTGTTGAATTCATTTTTGAAAATTTCGACATATATTAAAGTGAATATAAAATTCAAAATCTCTTCTCATTTTATTTTTAATAAAATCTACATCCAATACGTGTGGTTTTGAAGTGAAAATTTGAAATTCAAAATCTTTTCTCATTTTAGTTACAAGAAAATCGGACTGCATTCAACACTTGGACCAATTTAAAAGTTATTCCTTAAATGAAGGAATTTATAGATAATTGTTATCTCTACTCAATCACATGATTATTTTCAATATAAAAAGAGACAGATTACAAATTAGTGAATCATATATTACCTAATTCAATATCTTAACATTAAGGAATAAATCCATAGTATTATGTAATCCGTATCTCATATTATTATATCATTAAAAATATATTATAGTTATATTATCAAATCTTTTAAAGATATTAAATCCATATTGTAAAAAAAATAATTCATATAATTTTATAACAATTCTACTACACTATTTAACAATATTTATTTTTATTATATAATAAAATAATAATTAAATATTAAATACTGAACAACAATAAGTAAAACTGTTACTTTCTCTTATATCAAGGGATAAATTTATATGCTAAAATTAAATTTTTATTAGTATAAATATTTTAGTGAGATAATATATTAATTACAAGCTAGCCTTAACATGCTCATATTTAATGTTCTTGCTAAAAAAAAAACAACGCTGGTTAAAAGATGTGGAAAAAAAAACTTATAATAACCTTATTGTTTTTTTGACTTAACGTTGATTAAAAGAGATAAAAAATAGATAATAACCCTAATATTTTTTAGACTTAAACGGACAAGGGTGTAAAAATAACTCATTTAATATCTTTGTCCCGTGCATCGCACGAGGTACGTACTAGTTGATATAATAAAAACAAAAGCAAATTTCCATCAGCCGAATAAAATAGTTAACTATTCACTCATTTTATTTTTTCAGATATAATTTTAAAATAAAAAACAATTATTACCATTTTTTTTATGAAATTTACTATTGGTCTGCTCATTTTTTTTAACTATCAAACCTTATTCTTATTAGTTTTAAATGACTTTTAAAGATTTTTTAAAACTTTAAAAATCTTGGTGTATTTGATTTAGACTTCTCAAGACTTTTAAAAATCTTGAGCTATTCATTTGAGATTTTAAAAAGTCTTACAAAATCATGAGTTATTTAACTTATTTGAAACTATGATTTATTAAGACCTTTTAAAATTTATTGGGATTTTACAGAAAAAATATATACAAAATTTCACTCCAAATCCATCTCTATTTGCTGAGGCTATGTTTGCAAAAGAAAAATTAATTCATACTCAAAACCTAACTCAACTTTAACTCAACTCCACTATCCTCAATATTATTAATATAATTAAATAATAACAACCAATCATTAAATAATAACTACAAATTATTTTGACACATCATATCAACCTTAATTCACTATTCATTCACTCACATAATTTTAACTAATCATCACTTCATATCATCTCTCTCCTACTTTTACATCAAATCAATTTTATTTATTTTTTTTAAATACTATTTTAATATAAACTCAAAATCTCACTAACAACTAATTATACCACTTTTTCTATAGTCATAATTAACTAAAATAACTCACTTTGAGTTAATTTGAGTGAACTTATTCTTTTACAAACACAACCACAACATCTCAAGTATCAAAAAGTCTTTAAATGTCATTCGAAATCCTAAACAAATACACCCCTTTAGTTATATATTAAATCTCTATTTTATATCAATCGCGATAATTAAGTCATTTTATTTTTATTTTTTTCTTTTTATTCTCATCTCAGAATAAAATATATTTGAATGTATATCATGTGTATTTATTAATTTATTTATTTAATTTTTTTGAATGTATATCATGTTTGCATCCAAAGATCGCGTGGACTGCTGCTCATTTATTTAAATACATAAATATATACAATTATACTGCCATCCCGTTTGTCTATACTCTACACCATACAGATAAGGTAATTCATTTTTTTCTCTTTCTTTCTTTTTTAATTGGTTTACGTCCGCATTTGAAAATCAAATGAAACAGTGCATCTAATGATGCAAGTTGTACGCCCAATTTTCAATTGTAAAAGGCAGGGATCAGCAATTATATTTCTAGCAATTATAATAAGTATAATACACTTGACAATGATAAGCTACATCCAGACACTGAAGAATCATTGTGTGGGCTGGGACAAATTGACCCGTATTTTGGATTAATTATGAAGTAGAGCTAAAATTCAGTTCAATTTTTGTTGGTAATAATTTGTTGCATATTTAGAAAAAATCATTTATTCTTGTTACATTTTTTTAACAATTTTTTTGATATTTTGGTTACCTAATTTAGATCAAATATTTTGGTCAATTTCTTGGATAGAATTTTGTATATCCCACAAAAATATTTGCTAGTAAATTAATTATGTTTACATCTGTAAGCAAATCTTATGGTAAATTAAGTATGCTTATATCTTTTAATTATGTTTATCTCTTTAAACAAACCTTATCATTATGGTATGATATTATTTTAAAATTATTGGCAACCTTATTTGAGATGTGTGATTCAATTTTTTGAAAATTAGTTTTTTTAAACTATTTTTTATCGGATAGTAACTATCCAATTCAAGTGAATTTAGCAACAAATACGTGTGAATTCAAGTGAAAAAAATAGTCAAATCAATTTTTACTTTATTTTCTAAGAAAAATTGTGTGTAACTTTCCAAAAATTGATCTTATCATATAATTGTGGATTTTTTTTTTCCCTAGCAAATTTACAAAGATTTGGTGAATTAATTCCATATAAATTATCTTGGAATAAAAATCGATGCATCTTTAATATCTACACGATATCTACCCAAAAAAACTTATGAAATAAGTTCATATAGAGCCGTTAAATTAAATGAGCTGCTTGTGAGCTCAGTTCGTTTGTTAAACGAGTTGAGCTCAAACTCATTTAAAGCTCGTTCAGTTAACGAGCCAAATACGATTATAATCTCGTTAAGAGTTCGAGTTGAACTCGAGCAGCATAAGCTCCAACTCGAAACTTATTTACATCCATCTCATACACAAGGTACCTTGGGGTGTTGACCTTTAATTTGGTCGCTTGTTAGGGTCGAATTGTTGTCCACGTCAATATATACATACCGTACTAATTAATATATGAACGATTACATTAACCAACAAACACTTTTGTGTTTCACAAACACAAAGATGAACATAGTACGATGCTAACTGATATGAATTGAATGCCTCCATAAAGTGTTATAATTGATCAAAGTGGTTGCCAGTAAGTTAGATTTGGAATATAATATCATCATTATATACACATAAAGGTGAAAGATTTGAAGTACTACTAAACTACTAGTTTCCACATTAGATTCCTCATCAAGGATAATTAGGACAATCAAGGATTAAGAATGATTTCCTTTCAACCTCTAGGTGAGACTAAGAGCATCATTAAGATTAATGATAAGAGATTGAAAATATTTTGTCCCTTACACTATATACTAGTGCACATTCAATGCGATGCACGATACGAACGGGCTTGTTACTCAATTTTTTTTTTAAACTTTATTTAAATATAATTATTTATATTTAACATTATTTCAAGAAAAATAAATACAAAATATAAAAAATTATATATTATTTATTTGAATATAATAAGTGACCCAAACCAAACCAATACATTCAACGCGTGATATATGATAAAATTAATTATATGAATTGTCATGCTTTTTAAACACACACACACACACACACACACACATATATATAT
This sequence comes from Striga asiatica, assembly GCA_008636005.1. Classification (NCBI taxonomy): domain Eukaryota; kingdom Viridiplantae; phylum Streptophyta; class Magnoliopsida; order Lamiales; family Orobanchaceae; genus Striga; species Striga asiatica. Next base: position 1,659,831 of record BKCP01010515.1, on the reverse strand, counting down.
ATATATATATATAATAAATAATAGATATTTAGTATTCGCATCAAAATTGTAATTTGGATATGAGATGAAAAAAAGATGTGTAAAAAAAAATAGGTACCAAGAATCCACATAATATGAGATTCTTTCTAAGCTTTAAAAGATTTTGTAGTTAGATAAATATGGAAAAAAAAAAAAAATCAATTTCAACAATTCAAAATATATTAAATAAATTTCAAAATTAACATTTTTTATTAAATAAATACGGATATTTAGTTGTGACCATAAAATATGAGAGTTATAGATAGATAAATATGGATTAAAAAATATTTAAGAATAATGTTGGCATCCTTTTTTGGAAAGATTTAAAAAATTTCAAACGTTTTATTTGTTAAATGATTGATCGAATTTTGTAACTAAATTTACATGTTGGTCCGAAAAAATGTAAGGAAATGATTGATTGGACTTTTTGGAAGCAAGATTTTCTAGATTCTTTACCATTATTGGCCAGATTTACCCATAACATTTAAGAAAATCATTGCCCATATTTTTAGGAATTAAGGTTTACACAATATCTTTCTTAAATAACAATTTTTTTAAAAAAATTTTAAATTCGAATTTTCATTCAGCTGCCATTTCACAAAAAATTTACTAAGAATAGTAACTTTAAAAATTTTAAGCGGAAATTTTAATACTACTAATACGAATCCCGTGCGATACACGGGTAAGAAATATTTATTAATATCTATAAATTAATATTTCTCATTAAATAATAGATAAGTATATTTGATAATATTTTTTCATATTCGCATTAACTTATGGTGAATATTAGAATGATATATTGCCATGTAATATAAAGATCAAATTTTCTATATTTTGGTTGTATTGATGAGTTTCCATATCAAATTATTTTTGATATTGTTGTATACTTTTAGTTTAGACTGTATTGATGCGTTATTTGAATTGAAATTATTCTTACTCAAAATTAAATACTATATTTGCCTAAATTGAATGTCATAAAAAATATGTTATGGATGTTTCAAAATAAAATATTTGCTCCTTAATTGCAAATTTTGTTACATATTTTTTGGATGAAAACACGAATAGGATATTATCAAAAATACAGATTATCATGGTATATTCACACGTTTTTACCAAATAAATTTATCGGAATCATATCTCATTTTGAAAATCGAGTTTTCTATGTAATAGATTAGCATATTATTTTGAATGTATAATGAGAATCGGGTTTCGCCAAAATTGTGAGGGAAATGAGATCGTTCAGCAAACCATTGGAAAAGATGCACCGATAATTTTACCAAGAAAATTAATTTGAAATTTAATCATTAAATGATTAAAAAAGTGTTAAGAAAAAGAAAAGGGATATGGTAACATCGATTTTAAACATGCACCCGTTTTTTCCTAAAAAACAGTATAATTGATTTGCTCATTTTTTTCTTAATCTCATGTATTTTTAAAAACATTTCTTATAATCGTAAGTCAAATTAAAAAGTCAAAGTTACTATTTATGTATTTTTCCAACAATTTTTTATATTAGTATAGATTTCGAGTAAATCCCGCTCCCTATTATATAGTAAAAGATATCACTATATACATTCTATACTTTCTTTTCATGAACTTATTTTTCATTTAGGTTAATTATTTCAACTATGCATGATTCATACTTCGTCGCTCTGGAGACCGTGCCATATGAGTCCTTGCCATATGATTTACTACCCAACCGAGGAAAGTACAAATGTTTTTGAATTTTATTGATGTTATATAAATATTGTAATGAAATAAAATAAAAAAAGGTCTGAAATATTCTTCTTAATTGTTGTGCTAAAGTTCCTACAAATAAACTATGAAATTTGGGAATCACTATGTTGGAAATTACAAATTAATGATCTTGTTTGATATTTAACCGATATCAAATAGTTGATACCTGATTCATTTAGCTTATATTTAACAAATAATTGAATTAACAAATTTGATCGGCTAATTGAATTAACGAATAGCACAAATTATTTGAGAAATAATTATTTGTTTCTATTTCAGAAACTTTTATATTGAGCTTTTTTAAATTTAATATTAGCTATTCCAAATGGCTACTCCCTGAACAATAAAATTAGAAATTATAACATGTCAAACTTCTTAACCTTCAACCTCTAATTTGTCTCAAAATACTAATTCCAAGCTAGGTAATAAAATTACAAGTTTAATTGCACGCACCACTGTAGATCCACTAACTCATAAAATATTTCATTGATGTTGTAATATATCCAAATCTAGGTCATATATATTATTCGCTTCCAGACCATGATTTAAACCCGTTTAATTACATATATATTTCTGAAACAAAAACTTTTGAAAGATTCCCAAAATTCAATATTTTTACTTAGAAGATTGATCCATGCTATATGTAAAAATGATGAAGGATTAAAAAAAAAGCAGCGCAAAAATCCATCTCCCGTAATGCACGCACTAATCATAAACGACATATTCAGCACACATTATTGTACTCTTTCACTGGCTTATCTCTTACTTTGTCACTTGCGCTTAATTGTAGTTTATATGGGATTGACAGAGAATATTTTGAAGGACCACAACAAGATTGTAAGAAAACTGGTCAATGATAATAATAAACGTGCTCAAGTTCTTGAGATGTGGATTATNTTCCTATTCCTTTTCCTCTAAGGTTTATTACATCTTTAATGAGTGAAAAAAAATATGGCGAAGAGCATGCATAGTCTGATCATTTGATTTTGGGAAAATGATAAAAAACAATTGTTCACTATTGAACTTTGGAGTGATTATTACACATGAAAATGTCTAATTTTTGTCTAGTCGGTCTAAATTTATATAATTGAGATGTGAATTGAAACAAAAATTACAATTTCATTTCATTTCACTATTTTTTCTCTACAGTTTATATGATTGAGATGCGAACTGAAACAAAGATTACAATGTCATCTCATTTCACTTTTTTCTCTACAATCACAACTATACAATTAAATTTAAAATTAAATATTATTATATATCTAAATAATACCATTAATCTATTTACATATTTCAATTTATCAGTAACTGTAAATTAATATTATATTATTTTTATACTACACATTAATTTTCATCTTTATTTCTTATCTCGTAGTTATTCAAAATTTCAAATCTATGTCTCTTTTTTATAAATATTTTTCCCACTTTTTTATTTTTATTCGACTTTTTAGCTGTCTCATTTAGCTGGGGTTGCTTCTATGTTTATACATTTGTGTGGCTTTTATAATNAATGTTCTGATAGTAGATTAATTATTATTTGTGAGTGTGATTGTTCATTTGTTTGCTTGATAGTAGATTAATTATTATTTACCCACATCTTCAAGTTAACAAATCCAAAATTTAACGAGGGCAGGTAAGTAATTTCGCGTTTGGGGGCCACGCCATCCCTTTCTTTTTTCTTCCTGACCTTTCTCCCGCTGTCTGTTGGTGCTTTGGCAAGGAGGATAAAAGAAATGGCTGTCCCACTCGACTTTTAACACTCCATTTCACGGGTAAAACAAAATTACAGTCATGCGTTAACGGGTTAAGGACGGAAAATTTGCAATGTGGATCCAAATATTTTATGTTCGAATTCGTATTATCATTTATGCATTTACTATATTGGGCTTGTTTTATGTGACTTTACCGTTACACCAAATCTGATAGTTTAAATAGATAATTTCAGAATTTAATGGTATAATTATTTCTATTTATTTTAAAATTAAATGAGTCCATCTAACTATGCTTCACACTCTTGTGTTGTTAAATAATACTAGTAGTTCATTCCTTGCACAAGTACAAATAACATAAAAAATAATATAAATTATATATATAAAAATAACAAGTAAAATATAAAATTATCTAATAATATTTATGATATTTATAATTGCATTGATACATTACTTACTATTAGATGCAATTTTAGATTTCAATCGAAAAGTATAAATGAAGGATTTGTCATATGTTAATGATTATTATATGAATATAATAAACAATATAATTTTATTTATTGTTTGAGTATCATAATGACAGTAATCATAAAAGTATCAACAAAGTAAAGAAAATTATAAATTTCAAATGGATAATATAAATTTTATATAGCATATATTAATCTTTTAAGATAATTATCATATTAATTGTATTGATAATAAAATAAAATACATGTCAATTTGTATTATTTCATCTAATAATTTTTCACTTATAATATATATGTTCAATACTTTTTGATGGGTCTACTTCCAGATCTGAGTAAATCGGTTGTTGTGAGCTCAGATCTGCTTGAACCGCTTCCCAATCGTTGCTAGACCGCGAGATTCCTGCAAAAACTCGACGCCGGAGGTGTTTCCGGCGTAGAGCCTCCGACGCTCAAGTCAGTATGAGAGTGATGAAGAGAGGGTGCGCAGCAGCTATGGGGAGAGTGGGAATGAATGAGAGTTAGAGTTTTAGGGCTACCTCGCCTCCTTTATATAGGAGTAAATACTTACCTGAAGTGCCCAAAATGTCCAAGTCGGTGGACCTAGAAGGTCCAAAATACCCTGGTCGATTCATCTCCCCTTCCTGCTGAGTCATCTCAAGATTCCTTTTTATCCTTAGGTGTATGTAGGACTTCAAGTATGCTACAAGTATGATGGGTCGTCACCGCGTTCTCGGCCTCGAGGCGTAGGAGGTCGACCTCGAGCACTGGGAGGTCGACTCATGATCATATGGGTACCCGGAGGTTATGTTTTGTCGTTCTGTTGAGTGGAAATCGTCTTGGTGAGTTCGTCTTCTGAGAGTCGACTTAGAGTACCTGGATGCTCAGACGTCATGCTTTCGCTGTTCTTCTGCCATTGACATCGACTAGTGAAAGTCGATAGGCTAAAGTCGACTTCCAAGAGTCGACTAGACCGATCCCTGCCTCTTCTTGATTGCTCTCCATAGGATTGACTTTGGGAAAGTCGATTTGAGCATGTCGACGTAGTCACGTCGACATGCGAGTTGCTCGAATGGCTCACCGGTCGAGTAAGGAGCCTCCTTATGTGGCTATATCACTTTTATTACAAAAAAAATAGTCATTATAAAATATCACAACTAACTTGTAAGACACATTACTAACAATGTAAGTTTTTTAGCACTTACATGAAGGCAAACTTGAAAAGTCCATTGCATTCGATCAATAGACTACTTTGTACAATTTATGTACATAACAACAATTACAAGTTCAATTTAGAATGAAAATTAATAAAAGTAACATAACTTGAAAATTAATATAAATCAACATTACTAAACTAAAAATTTAGATAGATTACGATTAATGCATAGAATCGTATCAAATTAATAATTGAATCCCTACAAATAAAAAATACGAAATAATTAATAAGATTATTGTTTACTTTTATGATTTATTCCCTAAGAAAAATAAATAATAAGTTATCATGTTCAACTAATATCATTTTATAAATATAAATAAATGAAGGAATAAAGCTCAAATTTTGACTAGCTAAACCAAATTGTGTTAACATATAGTTCAATTCAGTGTTTTAAAACGCGTATAGCGTAATGCGTCGTGTTTTGGTCTTTATACTGCGTGGCGTAAATAGCGTTGCGTGTTGTGTAAATTATTTAAGTATAAAAAATATTTTTATAGAAATATTATATATATACTTACATATAATAAAAGTGGTTGGTTGGTTCTAAAAATTATCATAATATTTGAATGAACTCAAAATAACATATAAGAATTATTTCATACAAATCTATATATATATATATATATATATATAAAGAGGCAGAAATTCTATGGTGCCCATGCATCAAATTTTATTCTCCCTTTAAAATTTTCAGCATTCAATTTCATTTTTTAAGTTACAAAATAATTTGCTTGAATGTCATAAATTATGAGCATAAACCAATCAAGGAGTTACAAAATTGTACTCAAATTTTAAGTTACACCCACTCATGAAAATGGCCGGGTGTATTAGCATAAAAAAAATAGTTGTAACGGCTCTTTCATAACAATTACTTGATCAAAATCAATTTTGAGAATTATTTTCTTAATTCATATTGTTTTTTCATGAATTAAATTATGATTTATTTTTGTTTTTTTTTGTTTTTATATTTTTATCTTTTTAAAGTATTCGTCTTTGTGCAAATGCACAGGTTGATTACTAGTGTGTAATGTAAATAATATAAATATTTAAATAACGAAGCGAATATACTAAAAAGTAAAAACAAACGACAAAAATATAATAAGATAAGTCATAATTTAATTTTCAGCATATATATTGTAATTAATTTTTTTAATTTTATTACAATTTAATTCTAACCACTAGATTTGAACTTTTTATTCTTAAATTCAAATGTCAAATACCAAAAAATATAATTATATAATAGACCTGGACTGATAAGTCTGATATATATTGCACTATCCAACTTAGGACTTTGCATTTTCAAATTTTTAATTTGAAATCATTATCAATTTTTTTAGTTTTTAGTCATTTAAAAATATAACTCTAATCCTTAAAAAATAAAAGTTTTTTGAATATTTTATTGTTTAAATGTCATTACAGAAATATAGCACAAAATAGTGTGAAATAGCGTAAAAAAAATGCTATTTCAGCGTTTCATTTAAGTTCTTAGAGAAAAATACGCTAAATATATAAAGCTACGTCGCGTTGTTTGAAAAAAAAAAAATATAGCAGAGCAACCACAATGTTTTGGGTTCAATCCCAAAAAATTACATGCCACATAAAAAATAGACTCAATCTAAAAAAATATATTGTCCAATGCTTTGGGTTCATTCCCAAAAAATTACATGCCACATAAAAAATAGACCCAGTCTAAAAAAATATATTGTCCAATGCAAATAAAAGTAGACTGGGTCGATGTGGCAGCCAGAAAAAGAGACGGTCTCTCTTTAAGTCTATTTTAGACCCAAGTAGAGATTAATCTCTTTGCATTAGAGTGAATTTTATTAATTTTACATAGTTTTATTCATGTCATCTAAAACTTAAGTTTATTTACTTGTCATATAGGCAAAATTGGACCCAATACATTGAAGATGCTCTAACTATAGCGAGGTATATAGCGAATCAATATATATATAATAAGAATTAACATTTACTAAAAATAGTAGCAAAAAAATAGGTAAGAATTTAATGCAGTCTATAAATAGTAAGTTTTATTATTTTTCTTATTTTTTCTTTAAAATTCATATAGCATTAAATGCTACCTTAAATTCGGGCTATAGTTCATTTTATTATTTAAAAAATCCAGCTAAAATTTATTAAGTGTGTATGTTTTTATTATTATTTTTTTCTTAGAAACAACGAACAAAATTAAAATATCGGTCTGTATATTTATAAAATCTCAATTCAAAATATAACAAAAGTTTTAGAATCTCGGTCTTTATATTTGTGCCTTTAAAAAAAATAGAACGCTAAAAATATTCTTTAAATTGCATAATCAATCAATTAATCTTAATTTTTTGAAAATTACTATGTTTATTTTTTATTAATATGCATAAAGTAAAAATAATTAACTCATCTTAAGATATATAATTTATAATCTTAATATACTATCATTTGGACATTTATTATATGAATCATAAAATATTTTTATTTCATAAAATTAAATATATTTAAAGAAAATAAGAAAGTTTCTTCGGATCAATCAGGTGATGGAATTAGGGTACTGCCCAGGTTGATTGAATTACTTTTAGGTGATATTTAAAATAGTTAAAAAACTTGACACAACTTGGTTGGTCTCAGGTGACTAAGTTATGAATCAGATCGATCACACCAAATCGATTATTGAACCTAAATATAAATTTTATATTAAAAATATTTTATTACGTGAATGTGATGTAGTCCAAATTTCAAATAATCGTATTAACAATACTTTTATGACAACATGTTTAATGATTTATGGATATTTATATATCATTTTATTAATATTTATGTGAACAAAAAAATGTTTTATAATAATATTTATTAATGTACACTAAATATAAGGTTCTCAGAACTAAATCGTCATCGAAACAATCAAGTTATTTTATTAAATCATTTGTGGTTTGTTCAGATTTTAATTTATAAACATTTTAATGTATACATATATATATATAGTATTTTTTGTAATAAATTTAAACAAAATGTGTTACTTAGATATTTAAAAAATTTATAAATTCAAATGTTTAAACTAATTGATAAATAATTTATAAATCTCTATTTTATTTAAATATGTAATTTTATTTAAAATAATTTTAAATATAATAAAATTTATCTAAAAAATTGTGTCGATTCTACAAATCCAACCGATTGGTGTTGACGGATTCAAAAGAAAATATCTTATTCAAACGAACTAGACTGGTTATAAATCGGTTCTCCGTCCATCCGGTCGGACTGTGTCCAACCCGATTTAATGTAAAAATAATACATATATCATGATTACTGTTATTTATATATTTAATTTATAATACAATCATAATATTGTTTTTTCGTGCATTGCACGGCCACACACTAGTTATTTGAACGAGTGGTTATATTTGAATAACAGATAAACCTTTACAAAAATTTCACACACACGCACATCACACAGATAGTCGCACGCACTTTCACTCCCACTGCGCGTCTAAAAGACACTGTACCCTCTGCAGTTAGCCCTCCTTTTCCCTTCCACCAAGTAAACCATGTCTGGTAATTAATCCACACACAAAATCATAAAAGTACACTCC
>BKCP01010515.1:1592903-1633865 GCA_008636005.1 Striga asiatica | reverse complement strand
ATGGGACACTTTCTCTTATGGTACAACTTTGGGACTATGAATAGAATTCCCCAAACACAGCAGTAGCATCTGATTCACAATTTTCCAGAAAATTAGTACTATAGTATATGGTTTTGTCCCTACACCTTGTGGGCCCCACCCACCAATTTCATGAGAAAAAAAGCCTTCATTTGGTGGTTCAAACCTTGTGCTCAAGACTTTATTCCTCAATATGCTTGCCAGCCTAGAAAACTATTAATCTTTTTTTAATCGAGACAACGAGATCAAATGATACATCTTTATGGGTATTTTATACGACCCCAAATATAAAGAGATATTCAATTGAGCTTTCACTATTTGATCGTATTCATGATTTATTTACATATTCCAACAAAAATAAAAAAGGGAAGGGTACAAATTCATCAACTGTGATGATGGATTAGATGCAACATTTACAACATCAAAAGATGTAGTGTATGAACATGAAATCAGTTAAATAATATATACTTGTTTATGTATGGGTGGCTCCAAGTTGATCTATCCTAGCGAATAGCGACACACCTTACTTAATACTACCTCCTATTCTTTTTAAATGTCATTTTGGCTTTATTAACTATTAACCAAAATAAATGTCATTTTGAATAATTTGTACATATTTTTCCATTATTACCCTCATTTAGTTAATAAATACATTACGTCTTTTTATATTCTCTACATCGTTTTTTTAAAACATCCATCTCTATCTTCATTAGTGAGGGTTAGTATTGACAAAAACGACACTTATTATGAATAGGAGGGAGTAAGACTCGCCCATCCTTTTTTTCTTCCATTTGAAAGTGACCAAATTAGAATCCAATATTTAAAAATGTCACATCTTAAAAGAAGATAAACCCACAAGACTCAAAAAAAAACAAAAAAGTCTACTTTGAGCAAAAGCTTCTGTTATCTGGCTATTTTCTAGTTCACATTTGAAGATCAGTAATTGGAGGAAGGATTTCTGTTGGGATTTGAGGCAAAAAGCTGAAGGGATGAAGTTCTTATTCCAGTGTCCTTGCTGCTCATGTTTCTGTTTCTTGAAGCCTAATAAAGGCAACCCAAAAGATAAACCAGATGCCAAGGAAAAAGAAGCTAAGAAAGAGTAATACTTCAGGGTAATTAAGCCATCAATATGTAACTAATCAAGTTTTCTCCTCTTCTGCAAATGTTCTTTAATCCTCTAATTTTCTCTTGCTTGTGAAATACTGAAATGCACTTGATTTTACCAATAATGTTTGCATATTTGCTGAGCTTCTTGAAGTCGTTGGATTTGGTCAGTTTAGTTCAGGGCATGCAGATCCCAAGGAAGTACCAATGTTTATGAGATGCAAATTTTATGCTGATTTTGATTTGAAATCTTTTATGTTTCTGTGTTTTGATTTCCTGAGGCCCTGCTCATATCCATCCCCTGACTNAAAAAAAAAAAAAAAAAAAATCTCTTGGTACAAAGTTATGTGATATGTTGTTCACACGTGGCAATAATCTGTATTTTCCCTCGATATCTTGTTGAAAATTTTGAGCTTCAGATCGATACATAGAATGGACACGAGGTATCTAAAATGACTAAGGGTGTGTTTGTTTATGAATTTTGTCAATTAATATTTAAAATCTTATTCAGTTTTAATTCAAATATTATTAATATAATTAAATAATATCAATCATTTATTCTTACGCATCGCATTAACTTTAATTCACTATTCATCCATCTACATAATTTTAACTAATCACAATTCACATCATCTCTCTCCTCTTTCTACATCAAATTAACTTTACTTATTTTATTTTAAATATTATTTTAATAAAAAATTCAAAATCCCACTAACAACAACTAGTTAGCAAAAAAACCTCATTTTGGGAAAATATTTTTGTATCCAAGCACGTCCTCAATCATGACATCTCGAGGGTTTTTGTCATTGGAATCAAAGTAAGTGTTGTTCTTTATGAAGTAATTTAGTGGAGTACAAATATAAAAGTTCTCATCAGGTTTCAACCAACACAATGTACCACTAGTCCACTACTCATACTCAACACTGAATCAACGCATAAGAAGATTTGCCCAGTGAGTAGTGAGGTAAAAGGGTCGGGTGTTGGCCCTTGACAAACCCACCCGCTATTAACCCTAGCCCAATGGGCTTTATTGGCACCTCTATACTTGCCTATAAATTCAAGGGGAACACCTAATTATTCAATTTATTAATAAAAGTACCCTAAGCGCTATAACAAAATTGTAGTTGCATTTCACCATATCAACCGAGACCAAATTGAATGTGGTTTTCGGCACGTCACCCGATTTTGCACGAGTATTTTAGTCATAACATTGTTTTCAAAGAAATTGCAGAAAGCCTAAGGAATTAAATCATAATTTAAAAATAAAACTAAAAAATAAAAATTAGGATATCAAATATCAGTCATTTTTCTGTTCCTTTATCTACTTATTTTTCTTGTGCTTTGCTGTGATGGCTGACGATATGAGAAAAAAGTTTTAGCATATTTTCAAAAAACTTAAAAAGTTAATATAGTAATATATAATTGCCAAATAAATAAAAAGTTTTTGAGAGTTTTCAATTCTGTGTACGATAAACCTGAGTAACGTAGTATTGTAGTTGGTAGTTTGCTTTTGTCAAATATGAACTCCTTTGGGCTTAGAGCCGTTCTTAGGTAATTGGGCTTCAATTCGTTTATACGAGATGGGCTGGAAGCCCTTTAGGGGGTCATTGTATACAAATTGTACCGTGAAAAAATCAATCAAAACTCAAATTTAACTCAACTTTTACTTAACTCCACTATCTTTAATATTATTAATATAATTAAATGATATCAACCAATCATTCTTATACATCACATCAACTTTAATTCACTATTCATCTACCCACATAATTTTAATTAACTATCACTTCTAATTATTTTCTCCTACTTTTACATAAAATCAACTTTAATTATTTTATTTTAAATATTATTTTAATATATCCACTATCAACTAACCGTACCACCTTTTTTCAAACTTAAGTATAGTTAAAAATAACTACTTTTTTACTAGTTGAATTCATATTCAATCATCCCCTTAGAAATCCTTCTAATCAATATCTAAAGGCTAATTTAAATTTGCATTACACTTTCTAAATTTTATTTCCATAAATATAAGTTTTTTTAAAAAATAAAATAAAAACAATTTTACCTAAAGAATATATTGTTATGCAAAATTATGAAGCTTTTCTTCTGTAATAGTTCAGTGTATTTACAATTTATTAGTTTATATTATTCACTACAAGAAAATGATAAAATTCCAACGGAAATATATTTTCATAGAATTTCAACGGCAATTCCAATGGATATTTCAATGCTATTATTTCCGTTGAAATAATTCCAATGTAAATTCCAACAAAAGTATTCCGTTTGAATGTGTTTTCCATTGGAATTTCCGTTGAATTTTGACGATTCCAACGGGAGTGGAAATAAAAATTCCAACAGAAATTGCAAATTCCAACGGAAATTCCTACGGTCAAAAGCCGTTGGAAATATAATCATTGGAATAATCAAATTCCATCTAAAATTCCAATGAAAAATACATTCCAACGGAATATTTTTGTTGGAATTTTCGTTGGAATCATTCCAACGGAAGCTATACCATTAAAATATCTATTAAAATATAACAATTTTTTGTGGTGTATTATCTATGTGATAACTTAAAACAAATTAATTTTATGTATAAAAACAAAGCAGCAAAGTCACATTAAAAGAGTAAATGAAATAAATTATAAGCAAAGAAATATAGATTTACAAAATAAAACTAACCTAAAATTGGATATACTGATTAAATAAATAAATATGAAACTAGCTAGTTATTCTTTTAGTTGATGATTGTATATCTTAGCTTATTGTGATGCTTCGATGGATTTTGAATTGTTGTCCTTTCTTGTCATGTACTATTGCTCTGTAGAATTAGTTTGCTCTAATTAGTACTTGTACTTTGCTTCGTTTAGGAGTGAACTTAGATCTCTTGTTTTGAGTTTTAACACTGGTCAGGTTCTATCATAGGCAGTGGCGGATCCACTAAGAGACCAGTGTGGGCCTAGGCCCACACTGAATTTTGAAAAAAAAAAGTTCAAAGAGTACTTAGGATAATGCATTAAAGTCACGAATTATGTATAAATTCATCAATTGAGGAATTAATGTATATTTGGGAAGTCTCTCCTCAATTCATAAAATGGCTTTTGTTTTTCCATCAATAATTATATGTCATTTATTTTTATTTTGAAATCAACACTCTCCTATTTTGGTTAGATTTGAACTTGAAATATAATTGCTTATTTACTTAATATGATTTATAGTAAGGAGAACAAATTAAAATCTTTCTTATTCCTGTTAATTCAATCTCGTTCATGTTTAATTTGATTTTAAAATTTTATTTAGTTACTAATTAAAATAAACAAGTAAGTTTCCACACAACTCATTTTTAACTAGTCTATTTTAAAATATAAAAGAAAATAGAAGAGAGAAAACATCAATTGGATATATGAAGTGTTTTTCCAACTCTTTTCATTGAGTCATAATTTATCTTGTTGAAACTAAGAAAATAACAAAATATTTTTTTAACAAATATTATTTATATTGTTTCACATTTTTCACTGCAAGTAAGACAATTAAAACATAATAAGTTAATGTTATTTTATACTTTTTATCAAATATTATTAATTCACTAATATGTGATAAAATCACATCAATATTTTTATCTTCTATTCAATAACAACTTCAAATCTATCTCATTTTTTTTTTCATTTTTTTTCATCTTTATGTTCATAGGAGATGACATGTTTTAAAAAAATTATATAAAATGGCAACTTTTTTTTTCTTATACCTTTATTTTAGAATTCAAATGGTTTATTTCAAGAATAACTTAGGCCCCCACTCGTGTAAGTTTCTAGATCCGCCCCTGATCATAGGCTATGATTTTTTACTTCACTTCGCTTCGCTTCGTTCATTTTGAGTTTTTTACTTAAATGATTTTTTTATGTTAGTTCATCTACGAGTTCTTGCTATCTTGTTTTGATATTTTGATTGTTCGACTTATTACACTCTCACCTATTATAAGTATACCAATTTGTTTTGGGAAAAAACCTCACTATGACGCATATAGGCTCATCCTGCTATGGTGCGCTTTACGTTCATGGGACTGCACCCATTTTTTCCTATTTCTTACAAATAAACTTATATTATCTTTAGTATAAATAATTAAATATACATTTAACATTTCTTCAAAAAGAAATAAAATTACAACGTATCACATTATAATTTCATTTCAAAAAATGTGAATCCACCCGTTATGTTGTCTCGTAGACAAAAGTTTGTACCAACTATTTTGTTTCCATTTCAATATTTTTGTCCTGCAACGGTTGAGAGAGTCGTAACTCGTATGTGTGCCCCTCCATAGTTTGACAGTATTCGCGCAACACACTTAAATGCTACCTAAAACAACATAAATACACTGGTAAACAATAATTTATTACCAGGAAAACCAAAACTTCTCCTGCCTTCATTCTTCCCGCACTCCCCACTGCAACGGTAACTCACATAATCACACTTGCTAACAAAAATAACACTAAAAAAGAAAATAAATAAATAAAAAATCCCTATATAATCCCCCAACTATTTCCCTTCCCCTTCACTTATTGACTCCTTCTCTTCCTACACACACTACTAAAATTGCCACAGCTATTTTTTCCTCTCATCAAAATCAAATCAAATTTAACCATATATTCTTTTTTTTTTTCTACATGGCTTATGATGAGGCTCAGGGGAGACATGCTCTTCTCTTTCTCGTTCTATTTTCTTGTTTCTTGAGCTCTTGCTATGGCTACCAGTTCGTGGTCGGTGGCAGCCAAGGCTGGGTCTTAAATCCTTCTGAAAACTACAATCAATGGGCTCAAAGAAACAGGTTTCAAGTCAACGATACACTCTGTGAGTTCCCTTTATCAGCTGCTAACAAATTTTTCTGGTTTTTTTTTTCAAACACTTCAAAAATTGATTATTAATTCTGTTTTAATGGCAGTGTTCAGGTATAACAGAGGCTCGGACTCTGTTCTTGTGGTGAACAGTAGGGCCGATTACGACAGCTGCAACACCGCAAATCCCATACAAAGGTTCGATGATGGGAATTCCGTCTTCACGTTTGACCGGTCGGGCCCCTTTTATTTCATCTCCGGGAACAGGACAAACTGCGACGCCGGACAGAAGCTGATCGTCGTCGTTCTCGCCGTCAGGAACCGCCCAAATACGCCGCCGGCCGGGCAGGGGGGAAGCTCGCCATCGTCTCCGCCTGGTGGAGCTTCGCCGCCGGCGACCGGATCTCCCTCGCCAGCTGGATCGACTTTGTCTCCGACGCCGGCGACGGGAGGACCCTTCTCGCCAGCTGGCTCTCCGTCGGCGTCTCCGGGGACAGGGGAGCACGGGTCTGGTCCATCTCCGGCGGTTGGGGCTCCCGGGCCGGCGGTCCATGTGTCTGGTCCATCGCCGGCGGTTGAGGCTCCTGGGCCGGCGACCCATGGGTCGGGTCCATCTCCGACGGTGGAGGCTCCTGGACCGGCGGTCTACGGTGGAGGTCCGTCTCCGGCGGTTGGGGCTCCTGGACCGGCGGTTTACGGCGGAGGTCCGTCTCCGGCGGTTGGGGCTCCTGGACCGTCGGTATCCGGCGGAGTTCCGTCTCCGGTGAGTGAGGCTCCTCCTCCGGGAACGGAAAGTTCAGCTACGTCGCCGGCGAGTGGGTCCCCAACGACGCCGGGATCTACAACTTCTCCTGCTCCGGGAAGTGGTACTCCGGCGGATACCAACTCGCAAGGCGGTGGTCGGCCGCGGTCCTTGGCGGCGCCGCCGTGCAAGCCCTCGATTTTATTCCTGTCGTTTGTCTTGAGCGTGGGTTTGGGTGGGTTTATGGTTTCCGGTTAGTTTTATTTTTTATGTGTGTATTTTAANTTTTGGGTTTGATAGTGGCATATTTATTTTCTGATTACGATTATTTGGTGATCGATTATAGTTTACGAGTGAACACATATCGTTGGGTACGTACTTTAGATAAGTTTCAGAATATATTTATTTATAATTGGCTGTGCCTGGTTTTATATGATTTGTTTGAACTAATTCGCTTGTACTGAATTTGTGTTTGCATGTATTATATTAAACATCAAATTTAATTCGCACTTTACGCTTTATTTAGAGTAGAGAAAAATGTATTAAAAATTCGCGGTTTAAGTAAATAAACCAAATTGCTTTTGTGCAAGTTCTTTTAGGTATATATGTTGAATTTTATTTTAATTGATGACCTCATACATATTACTTAAAGCTTACAATTAGGTCAATACGTACACAAAAATTTAATTCAGATCAATATTTTTTTTAATTATATTCAAAATTCACAAATTCTGGTGTTCATACGCTGAAATTTTCACAAATTTTGCTACTATGCTATCAAGCAACATAGTACTACTTTCTCATTAATTAAAGATGCACATTTATGATAAAATGAATTATATTATGATTTATATTATTTTTTAAAATATGATACTTAAATATTAAAATATGAATATTTGCCCTTAGATAAATATGAAGAGTGGAACTAGCTGTTTGATGGAGATAAATACCCAAAAAACGAAAAAGAGTGGTGTTGTTTATTTAATAGATAAATAAGAAAATGTGAAAATAATGGTAATGACTAATGGAGATGGCTCAGATGAGATTGTAAACTTAACTGATAATACCACCAATTCACATTATTTTGATCATATCCATCAAAATACTTATAATCGACATTGAAATTACTATTGACATCCGGTTAAATTAAAAGCGTTGTAGCTTCCGTGTGGGTTAATGGTTTCTAATGCAATATTTAATTATTTTCCCCAATCACATCCACAGCGTTGAATGGTCAACTTTCTACACAATTCACATAATGCACAATATAAAAGTAATTGGAAAATTTAAAGTGACATGAATGAGTTATTATTAAAAAAATAAGGAAAAAACATTGACGAAAATTTGCGGAAAATTCGTGCCTGGTTTTGTATTGAAAAATAATTTATCAAAGTAACGTAGAAGAATTGCTTATGCACCTAAATGAGCTATCAATAAAGTTTTATTTTTTTTCTTAATATCTAGTAAGAATTGCTTGCATGCTTGGAAAATTTTTTGTTTTGATTCGATTTTTGGTTTGGATTGTAAATTTGAAAAAGTTGGTATTGTTAGTTGTTAATGGGTATATTGATAATATTAATGATAGTGGAATCGATTTATGATTGAGTTAATTTGTATCAAGCATGCTTATATATGCACCTAAATGAGCTATCAGTAAGTTTATTTTTTGTATTTATTTTTTTATCTAGTATATGCTTTGACGAAATAAGTTTTTCATATTGGTTTATGCCCCTAACTCGCAGCATTTGTGATTATCTACCTATTAATTATGAGACAGTGAATGTTTGGCAATCAACATTTTAAGACCAAATAAAAAATTTGAAAGTGAATTAGAAGTTTAACCCATTAGAATGTAGTATTAGTATTTAGTAAATAACATTTTAGATTAACTTTCAGATTTTAATATGTTAATTTGAAAAAAGAAATTACTACAAGAGATTTTTGGAATAGAGTATTGCTTAATTAATTGTATCTACATATCAACGGTTAATCGTTTATCCAACATTTCTCTATAATCAACTATTCATTTAGATACTTAAAATTGTTAATAATTTAATCAGTTATCCATTATCAAATATCAATTAATCCACTCATAACTATGAGTTTTTGTACACTTTATAGCAAACAATTATTATTATAAATTTATAGCAAAAAATTTATAAATCTTATCTCTTGAGCGAACCTAAGACTGAAGATAAATTGTGGAAAAATCTAGTCTCAGCCATAGCTTTGTAATTAGTGAGAAAGCAACTGATAGCGAAAATGACATGTCGGCCCCTCCCATTTCCATTAAAGACGTACGTGGATGACTATCATAGTTTACAGGGAAAAATAAAAATGAAACACGCACTTGATTCAATTTTTAATCAAATTCATGTATCACATTATATTTTTACAAGTGTTTTCCTTACATTCCTCATGGAACTCAGTACCATCACTGGGTGGTAAATCTAATTTTTTATTATTGTACAAAATATGGATGCAAAAGGGACCAGTAATGGCAAATTAAATAAAGAAATAAGAACAACCTTTTGTTAGTTGTCAATATATGGATATTCTGCCAAGTGGTACCTTCGCCAAATAGTTGCTTTCCAATATGTAGGCTAATTTAAATATAATTGATTATTTAAATAAATCAAAATTGGGTTGACGGGATATATGATGCACCAAGACTATTTTATTTGACTAGAATTGTGGACGACGTGATTTTAGAATAAAGTTGGTGGTTGATTTGAATTACTCAAAGCCAGTTGCATCGTATAAGGTGCCATCTCAATAGCAATTAGACTACTTACAAAAATCTTTTTAATTCAACTATATTCGTGAGTTTTTTTCTTTATATAATTAAAAATACAAGATATATATTCGTTTGGTTATATTGCATAATATAAACCTTCTCTTGTATTACATATCTATATAAAAGCAAACCCTTCTAATTATTTTGAATTTCAAAGTTTCACTTCAAAACCACACGTAAATTTGGACTAAATTTTTTTCGTATTGAATACATTCTAAAAAATTTAAGATTTATAAACTTATTTCGTAAATTTTAGTACGTAAAATTTCGGATTAAAAATATAATGATTATAAAAAATATAAATGATTGATCTATATAAATGTAACCCTAAATTATATATAATCATTATATGTTTACATCATTACCTAATAAATCTGAATCCAATATAATGAATTAAAAATATAATCTATGTGCAATAATAAAAAATCTGATCGATTATATATATAAAATTAGTATTTTACGATTAATCTATGTATAATAATAAAAAATCTTATTATAATGTCCCCAATCAATACCTAATAAATCTGAATGAGATTATTACGGTAAGTGAATTCATAAATTGTCTTCATCAAAATATTTTATAATGATTATAAAATATTCTAATACCGAAATAGTAATGACATTTAATGCTGTTGACTTTTCTGGATACTAAATGTACTAAATAGGATCCCCTTGTATATAAGTATAATGTGTATTATGGAGTCCTAAACCTTTAGAAGAAGGATTACATAATATATATCTTATATATTTACTTACCATATATGTCACATGCATTAATGAGATTGATTCTATGCCATAATTAGTTTTCTCTTTCTTGTAGGACAAGGAATAGGTGGCAAGGACTATGAAAGGATGAGCAATTCGTGCATAAGGAATTCTGGACGTTCTCCATAAGATCTAAGGAGAATTTGGAAAGATTCACCACATGAACTTTGAAGATTTGGAAGATCGGCTATTTTAGGAAAGTCATGTTCTTATAAGAGTCTGAAAACACGAGATTTTCATTGGAAACTCAATCATGAAGATCTCCAAATCACATACACGAATTCTACATCAAGGAAACTTATTTTACATGAAGGATTTCGTCCAAGATCTGAAATGAATCAATTGGGAAGGAAATTGACTCCTAAAAGGAAAAGAAGTCTAAAACTTAGAGAAAACTCCAAGCCTAAAGAGTTGTATATATACCCTACTTGAAGATCGAAGAAAGGCTACTGAGATCATTATTATTCACATACTATTCGAGCTTCAAGTATTCTTTTATTTTAGTTCTCGGTGTAGTTTTTGGTGTTCTTACATATCGAAGAACTGAAGTCGCGCGTTTTCTTTTCTTTCCTTTGTTTTATTCAGACATTCTCGTGTTTAACACTTAGGGATTAAGTGTTGGTTAGAAAGTCCACGGGACGTGGCCGGAGAAGTAGTTGATAGATTCGAGTATAGTTGTTGGTTAGACTAGAAGGGAGTTCTATGTGCTGTAATTCCAAAACTATACGCATGTGCACAATCGAATTATCAATGAAAGAGCTCTGAGGGGAAGTGAGACGCTCCCCTGAAGAGTTTTTAAATCTTCGGTTTATTGCTTCCGCTATTCTAGTTGTTTATTTGTGTTCTAACAACGTTGAGCGCACTTATCGTAAATACCTACATCTCACAACATAATATTATTTATTCGTGCAATAATATTTTAGATATTTATGTGAAATCAGTGTCTAATTATCCCCCAACTAAATTAATTTCTTTAATTATCAAGAACTCAAATAGACTAGAATAAAAAAAAAAGGTAAATTTATTTACATCAAATAGATATCACTTATTCATATATTAATATTTCAAAATATTTTAACCGATCTTAGAACTAAATAAAATTTCGTAGAATATTTGGATTTAAGTCACGTCGGATTGGATGACAACCCAATCCAAAGGAAGGCGAAGAAGCTATATATGAGCAGCTTTAAAATTCCACATGAACAATCGATTTAAACGATGGACATGTCATTTTGGATTATTATGTACGGTACATTTTTGTGATGACCAAATGGAAGTTAACAATGTTGATTGATGGTGCCCCGCAGGGCGTAACGTGTCTCATTTATCCGTGTTCAAACCTTAAAGATGAATCTCGTGTCTACTGCGTGTACTAATCACAAGTAAAGATGCATATATTTTTGTTTCAATACGTGTGCATCGGCCTTCTTTAATGTATTGCTGTCCACATTCATATACATGGTTCGATTTGACTCTTCCCAAGTATGTCGGCAGCAAGATGATAATATACTATGTCTTATCCTCTCTGTATATAATTTCACGATGTGCTGAAACTCTCATGCTTCGGAATCCTATTTGGCAAAAAATTATGCTTTGGAGTTAGGCTTAGATATAAATTAATAATTATATTAATTATATTTTAATTTTAATATCATTTCTTATTATAACCATGAACTGCAAATATATTTTAAAAGTTGATAACTTTTGTATTTTTTATTGGTTTTACATATATAATGTATCAAATTAATCATTCTTTGATGAGTTTCGATTTGACATCCATATTTTATATATAAAATAAAGAAATTATTGTTGTTACCAAAAATTGATCAACATGGGGGGTTCAGAGGAATTTATTGTGTATTTTCGGATATATATTTTTCAGTGATTTTTTGAGGATTTTTCCTGTACATTATTTCTTCTGTATTGTTGAAAAGATCAAAGAAAGATTAGAAGAAAGAAATTGAGAGCAATCGTGAGGCGGTGCCTTAGTAGTCGTGAAGAGAAAATAATAATATTGCCCCTCAGACTTATCTATCCAGGTCCATCATTGGGGTATTTATATATACGTTTAATGGGCCCGATAATATCACAAGCAATTTTATTTAAGGCCCAAAAAATATCCCAATAATAAAATAATTAATATAAAACATATCCACGTGTAATATTTTAATAAGCTAGGCCAAAATTAGGTACTAACAATTATATTTATCTTTATAATAATAAAATTATTTATTAAAAATAATTAGAAAATAAAATTATTTATCAATTAATATATTTATGTTTAATGTAGTTATATGTTATAAGGTTGAAAATTTATTATAATATAACACATATAAGTCGCACAAGTAACACGTGTCATACTAAAATATATAATAATAGATACTCTCTTCTATTTTTATTATTTGTCAGTTAGGCTTAATTGATCATTGATAAAATAAATGTCGTTTTAGATATTTTGTTCATAAATTTTCTATTTTTAACCCTCCATCTAATCCACAGTGTCTCTTCATATCCCATCTCCAACGTTTCCCATAACATCCATTAAATAGAGTTAATATTGTCAAGAAAAAAAATCTTAATTAGTGTGTTGCATTTGAATTGATATTATGAAGTCTATTTGTATTTTACTATATATATATATATATATATATACATATGATACAAAACAGTAATACATATCCTTATAAATAAAATTTAAAATTATTTATCAAACTAAATTAAATTATATCAATTATAAAACTATAAATTATATTATAAAGTAATAGAAATTGGTATGTATTCTTTTAAAAATGATATTTATTTCAAATCTAATTGGTATGTTGTCAATGTAATAAAAATAAATAATTATTTATATAAATTCTATAATTACATATAAAGTTAAAAAACTGTGAAACACGTACGTTTGATACGACACTTGATGTATTAGGCATCTAATTAAGTAAAAAAATTAATCTATTTTGGTTAATATTAAATAAACATATTCTACACTTATGCATATACATATAACCATATTATTTCTATTTATTGAAGTCATATATTATTGCACTTATGTAATAGTAAATAATATCGATACTTTTATATTATATAAGTAAAAAAATTCAACACGGGTTGACATTTTCATTTAATATATGAGTGTTTAATTATTATGATTAAAAAAATATAGTTTGACAATTTAATTAAAACCCAAAGTAATGTTTTATATAAAATTAAATTATTTTAGTTCTTAAAAAAAATAAAAAATTTAATATTTTTTACAAAAATTTTCTAATTCAACACCCGTGTAATACACGGGAATTGTACTAGTCTATCTTTATTAGAAAATAGTTACATGATCAAGTACTACAAAAGACGTTTCTTATTAGAAAAAAACAAAAGGGATAAAATGGAATAATTTTCTTGGCTATTGGTCAAAATTGTTATTAACAACAAATTTTTTTCTTCATTTTTTAACATGGTTCGCATTTTTTATTTTGCGCAGCTAGCGTAGCCTCTAATAAGGACCATTGTAGGGGCAGTGCTGTCAGCCTCTAAGGGCCATTGTAGCAATAGTGTAGTTAGCCTCTAGAGGTCGTTGATTTACACGTGTGACAATTCATAGAGATTGATTGTGGTGCGCTAGCCCTCGCATCGAATTTTTTGTAAGAAAAACTTAATAATAAATATTTTTGCGCATTAAAATAGAAAAGTATCATCATCGCCTTTTTTATACACAAAGGATGTTATTAGGTTGTCTAATTATTAGATGCTGTTTTTTTTTTTCAAATGCAAATTTATATTATAAAATAAAATGTCATACTTTGTTTTATATTGTAACCAAAGTATGATATTTCAGTGTAAAATTATGTACTTATATTGAAAATGTATGGCTGCTTAACCATTAGGCAGCCTAACAGTAAAATCTAATATTTTCTATTACTTGTTTCATATAAAATCACGAGCTTTACGTTTTTAGTTAGTTGAGATGAGAATCAATCAAATTATTTTTGGGGCTATTTGTATTTAGCTATGAGGTAATTGTAATGATCAAAATTCATGTGATATAAAAGTAGTGAGAATAATGATTGTAAGTGATTGGTAATAATTAAAAATATGTGAATAGTTTAATAGTGAATATTTTGTTAAAAAATGTGTAATAAATATTTACATTTATTATTAATGTATTGATAATATTGAGGAGAGTTAGTTGGATTAGATGAATAGTATATTTTGAGTTAAAAAATTGTATTCCAATCGTAGTTTTGTCCAAAAAATTTATCCGGCAAGACAAAATCCGAATATTTCATTTCAAATCGCATATGTTATTTTTGCGCATCAAAGTAGAGAGGTATATAAAAGAAATGAGTTATTTTGTTTTTAATCAGTTTAGACCGATCACATTATTTTGTTTTTAATCGCCACACGTAAAATAAAACTCAGCCAAACTCTCATACTTTTTATAAATATAATTAAAAAATAATAATCAAACATCCCACACATCATATTAACTTTAACTAGTATTCGACTCTGTGCATTTGCACAAATATAAATAAAATTAAATATTATAAGTTATATATATGTATATAATATAAAAATTATAAGTTATATAATTGTATTATATTTCAAACATATAGTATTATAAGTTATATTTATGTATATAATATTAAAAATATAAATTATATAATAGTATTGTATTTTAAAATTTGATCATTAGTTAAAATAAATAGTACACACAATTTGATTGTATACGAATCACTATATTGATTGCGTAAAATGTAACAAATATATACTTTTTATAATTTTGAGTGATCATGACCAATTAATTAGCTGAAAAATATTACATTTATTATAACAATTGCTTATGTGATTTTAAGAAATTTTACTATGACATAAAAAAATTAATTTATTAATAAACAGCCGCTTCATCATATAAAAAAATATTGATTTTAGTGTAAAATATAATTTTATGTAACTTTCATATATTATTTTATATAAAATATAATTACTAATTCTAATATTAACTATTATATTATTCAATAAAAAATATAATTATTAATCAATTAACATAAAATATAATGGTTTTTGTCTTAATTAATCCAAAAAAATGTAATAAAATATTTTCTTATTAATGAGATTGGGTGTATTAATGTCACATAAATAAAATTTATTAGGTTCTATTTATTAGGTTTTATTAATGATTTGCCACATAGGTAAAATTTATTAGGTTTTATTTATTAGGTAAAATTTATTGCTTAGCTAGCAATTATATATATATATATATATAGATTCACTGAGCATTCACTCACATAATTTTAATTGCATACCACTTTCAATAATCTTTCTCATACTTTTACATCAATCAACTTTAATCACTACATTTCAAATATTATTTAATTACAAACTCAAAATCATCCGCTCATTCAACTTTATTCAAATAACTCACTTTATAACCAACCAAATTGGATCATAACCGGTTGGATTCATATTCAATCACGCCCCAAATATCCAATCACTCTTAACCAATCATTTCTTTAACTCAAAATCTAACTCAAATTTAATTCAACTCATCTCCTCAATATTATCAACGGTTTTGCTATGAAACCAACAGTTATGGAGCCAACTGTTGGCTTCATAGCAAAACCGATATTATCAATATACTTAAATAATAACAATCAATCATCTTCACATATCACATTAACTTTAATTCATTATTCATTCACTCACATAAATTTGTGATCAAACTTTTGGGCTCTGAGTAGGGGCAATTTCATCCGCATTATCAGCTAAATTAGCCCTATCGGCCGTAGCTTTAAAAAGGGGAAGAACCACCTTGGATTTCTTCTTGCTCAGTGCATTTTTATGTATGAAAAAATATTTCCAATATTTTTATTGTAAAATTACTCTAAATTTGTCCTTAATTAATAATTGTCCATTTTGTGCAAGTAAAACTAGGAGGATGCCCCAAAACTTCTGCCCATCCGCCCACCACTGCTCGCAAATTGCGCTGTTCCATTATTTAGACATTCCAAATCATGATCATTCCAAAAACTGAAAAATAAAGAAGGGAAAAAATAGCAAAAAAAAAAGAAAAAAGAAAAAAAGGTTTGTTTCGAAAGATAACAGATAAGAATAAAACCCCCCCAAAAAAAAAAATGTCGGTATCACGATTAGTGGGACCCATTCTCCTCCTATTAGCGGCTCTGGCCATCACAGCCACGGTGGCTCAGCCAACAGAGCACGCAATCTACTTCGGGATGGGCTCGGACGATGGTCACGGCCTAATGGCCGACACCATGGACCAGCTGAGCCAAGAGCTCATGATGGAATCTGTATCTGCTCGGCGCCACCTGGCAGGCGGGCAAGGAGGGCACATTAGCTATGCGGCCTTGGGTAGGAACAATGTGCCGTGCAATCGTCGTGGCCAGTCGTATTACAATTGCAATAGCCACCAGAAAGCTAATCCGTATACTCGAGGCTGCACGAGGGCCACCCAATGTGCTAGAACCAACCATTAAAGGAAAAATATTGATTCATTTGAGATCCTTGATTTAATGTAAATATTTTAGCAATTATTATGGTTCTGTAGTTATCATTCATCTCGAAAAGAAAGAAGAAAAACAATTAGTATTATTAGTGATCATTGCGTGCCACAGGCATTCCTGTTGGGCATTTTTAGGAAGTAGTTTGGATTACTATAACGAATTTTTTGATAGCATGTACACATGTATATAGAATTTGCTAATTTATTTCTCTTTCTTCCTTTTTTTTTCCCCCCCCCTTATTGTGTGTAATTCTTGTTATTTCTGTCACTTTTTTTATGTACTGTGAGCCGCGAACATAATAGGGCAGCAACAAATATTATATGGCATCAATGTGTTGAAAGTTTTTGAGCACAACAGAAGAATACAAGTAAACTCTCAAACAAAAACTGGGCATATGGTAGAAAATTGGCTGACTACTAGAAGAATTTAAAAAGTGCTTAAAGGTGATTATGCAAAGGAAATTATACACGGTTTTGTTGAGAATGTCCAATTAGAACGGCCACCATCGCCAGCCGCGCTCATTTTTCTGCAGTAGATAATTAAGAAAAAGAAGGGTAAAGCATTTTCCCATAGGGCATAAACAAATTCAGATGCATTATTGCTAAAAGCAAGAAATATCATACCCTACTCAACTTATAGCTTGAATACATTATGAGAAGTAAAAACAGATAATTGCGATTAATAAAAAGCGAGAAGAACCTTATGGTCGTGATTATTCCAGGATGGTGTTGGCGATACAATAGGCTGAGGGAGGACATTGTTGATGTTTTGCAAGTAGGGTTCCACTGTCTCTTTCAGCATCTCATTTAACTGAGAAATCAAGTGACGCATCAAAATATTATCATATCCTTGAAATAAGATTTACAATAAAAGAGGCAAACGGTTGCAATAGAAGAGGCAAACTGAGCACAAGTTACAAAAATCACCGACAGTAGAGAAGAAATGTTATTATGAAGATTTGGAGTGATATAGGCAATGTCTTGAAACTTAGAAAAGAAATTAATTCCCTGTTTCTAGGTGGAAATAAAATTATTTTGCTAAGAGATCACCGACACTCATAGAACATTAATTTCTTTTAAATAAACATATGTTGATATCATAGGAAATCCAAAAAACCATAAAGATCAAGAAAACAGGAATAATGTTTGGAATGAATAATATGCAGACAAATCATTATTTCGACAATATGAATTATAATGTATATTCTCAAGAAATATCCATATGTTGAAAATACTCAGAAAGCCCTTGCGAAAAAACTGACCTTCTCTTCGCGCCATTTTGTTTCCCACTGTGCGTCCAAAATTTTGTCAGCAATTTCTCTTTGCGCATTAAGAAGAATTGTCATCTCATGAAGCTTCTTTGGATCTTTAAGGTCTTCCTTGTTCCAAGAAGCTTCATCAATTGGAAGATCCAAGTCCTGTAAAATGCTTAGGTTACAGTGACTCGGAAATAAAAATAAGAATCCTACATATCAAGAGAAAAAATAATGGCAGTAGTTGATAATTTCTTTTACACAAAAAAGCTATGTGAAATCATTACGTGTGTTCAATGATTTAATATTCAAAGAGTTCAACGTGACCCAATATAAGCAATTGCAATAACAGGTGTTAAAAATTTGCATGCAGGCGCATCTACTAATTCTATACATCATGATACCATATGCAACTGGACATTTTTTAGCGATCATATTAAAAAGGAAAAGAAAAACACACACGCAGAGTGATGTGCTTCATCAATCATCATACTCCCAAAAACAGCAAGGAATAAAAGCTTCCATGACAAAACAATTGCACAATCGAAAAGAATTAATTCTGATTCTCAGTACAAGTCCACGAATTAATAAATGGACCTACATGCTGAAAATAAATTCCAGGAAAGAAACCATACCCCCCAATTTTGAGGCCTTGGAGGAGGATTAAGCTTCATTACTTCAGCCTCCAAAGTTTTCTTGGCCCTGTAAAACGGAATGTTTTTCACAATGACGGGATCATCCCGGGCACGGTCAGGGTCAATGGAGATTAAAGCCTGTCAATTTTAAAAAGTTGCTGTTGAAAATTGATGTCAATATATAACGAATAAAGAAAAGGACTTGGAATTGCCACACCATACATCTGTTTGAGGATTGGGGAGCTCAAGGACAAAACTGTTCTTCACTTTTCTTTAACATTTCTCTTATGATTTTTAAGAATTCAGATGAAATGCAAGTAATATAGAAAATAAAAGACTAGCATCTCCATGTTCATACTTCTCTGAACTCAATAGTCTCAAGGAAAGTAGCATCAAATGATCAAGTGAACTATGTCCTCTAGAACTGAAGAGCCCAATTACCGGATTTCATGACAGTCTAAATTAAAGTTGTCAAAGTAAATAGAAAGGTGATACAATATAAGAAGTTGGTAAATTATGTTCCATTTAAAATTGGCCAACAAGAAAGAAAAAGGAAGAGCTATGTTCATGCAAATGGGAATGGGGAGAAACTGTAATTATAAAGTGTTCTGCAATAGGCGAGAGTTATTTCCCACAGAAACATATGTTCAGTAAAAGAGCTGCAAATTTCAGAACTGTAAGTGTCACAGAACATTACTGAGAGAATGTCTTCCTGACAAGAGAATTCAGGTTTGTCAAGTCAAATTTTAATTTTTGGGACTTCAGTTTGCAAGAATGTTTCAAGTGGACGGAAAAAGAAATAGCACAATAGTAGTCTGCCTGTAGAAAATCCATCCAACCTGTTGCAGATACTCCCACCCAGGCTTCCGCTGGGCAACTTCATCGCGTAGATGGTCATACCGCATATTTTCCTAATCAAAGAAAATATAAAATCACAATATCACATAAGAAGATGGATTTAGGATTACACACTAAGAGAGGGAGAAGTTAATGGTTTATATAAAAAGGGCTCCCAAATGCCGAAAGCAGTCATATAATAAGATTTCTTGAAAATATTCCAAAACAACATTACTAAAGCTAAATATAAAAGATGTCAACGGTTTATGGTTTACTTCAAGAAAAAAGCAATACTATCTTATTATCATGGAGAAGGAAGCATAGTAAGTTGCGCCTATATGAATCATGCTAAAAAAGATATACATAGGATAAGACAACAATATCTGCTAAATTTCCCCACAGGGCCATAGTGTTCCTAAATAAGGTCAAGACTTGGTTCCCTGGAGAAGAAAGAGATATCTACCACTAAATGCTGCTTAAATTATATTCCCACACTATAAGGATTAAAAGATGAACTAAGGAAGAACGGCAAACATATTGTGTTTCTCGTGGAATCTAATTTCCACGCCATTTTATATTTACAGTAGGTCATGCACAGAATAACGTAATCTTACATGGATACACTTATGACTTACTGCTACTTTATTTGCAGCCAAACACAGAACTTAAGTTTCTAATTAAAGGATTGTCAACTGAACACTTTATTTGATAAAAGCAAGAATGAAATGCAAGAGTAGGTAAAAAAATAGTTTATATGATTTTGTAAGGAGATTGGACCTTGTATTGCCACCAAATTTTCTGCTTCACTTCATCATCGTAATCAACACCTCCCACTATCTGGGGGAAGGTTATCAACCAAAATGCAGCAATGCTTGGGTCCTTCATGCTGTGAACTACATGCTGCAAACAGAAACAAAATTAGCAATCTTGGTGGTAATACATGGAACCCATAGAAATTAATACCATAAGTAGGACGAATATGATCATTGATTTGAATGAGAGAGAGAGAGAGAAAGAGAGAGTTGATGCATAACTATATATAAAAGAAAATCAGTTAAGGCCACAGTTATTCTTTTTTTTTTTTAAATGGATTGAACCATCTGCTTCAAAACTCCCCCAGAACAAAAGAGCATGCTCCCCAGACATTTCAATATCAACTGAAGAGTATCGCCATAAGAATATACTGAAGATGTATAGACTGAATAGCTACGTTCAAGAACAAGCATAAATGGCAGCTCTCAACTTTCTTTAAGACCGAGCAAGGACTAAGGAACCAATCAGTATACCAACAAACCTTAATACTGGAACAATTTAAGGCAATTTGCAAGCAAACCAACATGCTAAAAGAAATTCTAGATTCTAAACCATACTTCAGCAGCAACCTTATCTAATGTAACAACGAACATATTACATACTTAACAATCATATCCTCATTTTCCTATCCACTTACATTTGAAAGGACCCACCTTTCACTAATAAACATAATATGGTGCAGAGACACAAATAAGTATAACGGCGATCAGCTCCAGTAGCATTAGAGGCACTTCAACACAAAGAAAATGATCAAGGGGTAGAATGTAAGTTTTGGAAACAGAGAAACACAGTTCACTTGAATTTTTCATTTGGATTACAAATTATCAGCAATTTCTATTATGCTTCATTTCAAATACATGTCATATAGAGACTATTTCCATCTTCTTCTACATTTAATGATTCTACTGACCAGAAGCTGCAAGAACTAAGCAAATTCATGCTCATATTTATCCACCAAAAAAGGCAAAAGAAAACTAGCTAGAACTAACCTCGTAAGGATAGTCCATTTGACGCATGATGTTAAGAGCTTTCCAAGGAGGCTCCATTATCTGATCAAATGGCATAACAGATATATAAGCATATGCATAATGCATTAAACATAATACATTAGCAATATGAGCTTATGACTTTTCCTGTAAACACAAGCATGTTTATATTATATCTCAGCTATACCAAATAAAATTCAATACAATTCTTTTCACTTATAGGAGTCCAACATTCTCCAAGAAATAAGATCTATGAAAAATCACAAACTTCAGAAAACAGTTACTCAATGAGAATATAAAAGCACAATCGCTTACATCATCTGCAGATATCCTAAAAGGAAACTTTCCTTTGCATTCAGGACATCTCATCACCCCCTGCAAAGCCAGGTAAATGACTCAGGAGGGATCAAAGCTGACAGATGATTGCCATTTTACACATTTGGAATCCAATAGCTACGAGAACTGTTGCATCATTTTGGGTCAACTTTTTCGGCCACAAAAGAAAATAAAAAATCTTACTTTATTCCAAATACAAAAAATCAAACAAGAACCTAAATTAGGGGGAAAAAATCTTATATAAAAATCAAATATAAAAACTATTATCCCAGTGCATCACTGCTCCGACAATACAGTAAAGCTTGTTTTTCAGATTACAAAGAGTTGTCAACTCCAACACTACAGTGAAAGAATTCTAGGATAATATTCAGCCCTATGTACATATTTTTATTATATGTATAGTGTGTGAGTGTGAGCGTGTGTGTGTCTGTCGGTGTGTGATTTTAGTTCTTACTGATCCATCACAGTCTGGGCATTGTTTAGATGGCAAAGGTACATGAAGGTCAAGACTTGAAGGAAGGTGGACTATCTCAGCTCGGTTTTCAGCAATTGCATCAGCAATGTTTGAAGTGGTTGCCTTCTCTCCACTAAACAAGTGTAGACAGAATGCCAGTTATAAACATACATGTTAATTAATACATAATTAAATAGCAACAATAGATGATGAAACATTGAGAGAGCCACTATTACCGAAATTTTCCAATTGTTATTTGATTCCCAACAATTGATTTACATATTTACTGAGATGTATTTGTATCAGTTGGAATGGGAAATGTCATCATATACCACTATATGAGAGGCCCAGGGTACAGGAGAGAAAAGTGAGCGTGCGTTCAAAGAGTAAATGCATCAAAGAACTTACATTTAAATATATGACCTTCAGACAATCAAGGTTCTATTAACTACAAAAAGAATCTAACAATGCATTATAGTTGTCAGTATCCCTACCTTCTCAAAGCATAATTTTTCACCTGGTACTGCACCTGTCCTGAGCCTCTGCACATTGTGCATTGCATGGCCTGCCATCCACTGCATGTCCGACAATCCCTGCACCTCAAACATTGAGTAATTAGTTTCATCTCTATGCTGAATAGAGATAGTTAATAAATATTGAATAATAATGATTAGACATCATTTCATTTTCTTTCAAAAACTTGAACAATAAAACTCTGGTCAATTACATGTAGTTCAAAAGGATTTACTAATTTGTCAAAGGGTTTATTATCACAGACATCGAAGTATCAGCCATTCAGGAAGAAAGCAGACATGTTTTTTTCCAAAACTGGAGGAACTACATTAGACCTGTTTGATTTAAAAAACCAGGCCGAACTCACTAACACACCTTAGGTGGTGGTGCAAGGTTCCTATTACAGAGGAGATTAGGTGTTCAAATGATCAAATCCTTCCCCCTCCCCTAATTTTCAGTTTGTAAGACTTGAATTATAATTAAAAATATAATATAAGAAAGGCCAGGGAGAACTCAAGCCAAGTTAAGAACAGAAGATTTCCACAAACATTAAAAGAAACAGCGTACAGGTTGGGGATCCTGCCTTAATCCCCCATCCTTCGGGGTGTTTCTTTTAAAAAAAAAAAAACATTAAAAGAAACAGACAAGCATCTAGATTCATTAAAAGCTAGGGCAGGGCTATGTGCAATCTATTGGGCTCACCACCACTTGGACACTAAGTATCTCCACATCTCATCACAAATAGTGATTCCATATAAGATAGTACAACACTAGTGAATAAAGGTAACAATATAACTACATAAATCTATATTTATATATATATATATATAAATATTGTCAATCAACTGCCCTCTTATTCAATAACATTAAGATACCGCCATATTGTATAATTATCAGTGCATGATATGAAGACCCAAAACTGAAAGTTTTAGAAGTTATACAAGGAAGTAAAATCACCTCTGGCACAAAACCTTCTTCCCCAGGTCCAACGCAATATTATAAGTACCAAACGTAGCAATGGCCTGAAATCAACTCATGAGTTAATGAATAAAATGGGAAGTATCCAACGCAAGCATCAACAGAGATTTTTCAGTCTCTTCTTTTTTATTGGGAGAATGAAAATGCAGAACTTTTCAATTAAAAGTGTAGCATGTAACAAGCTTTATCTTTTATAACAACAAGCCCTAAATAACATATCAACGCTAAGCACTTTCCCTCCACAGACAACATATAAAAATAACCTAAGCACTTTCAGTCCGCATGCTGTGAGTTGGACTTTGAGGGCTACCTAAGACACATTGCCTAAATGTGTTCAGTGCCAAAAATCAATCATGGTAAGGCACTCAGCAAAGGTCCTACACTTGCAGTGAAACCCACAGAATTTGAAACAAGCTAAGTGTTAAAAGGAAAATGCTTTTGCTGGGTTCAGCAGCAAAGTCATATCCTGGCATCTCCCCTTTTCAACCAGCTACTCTAACTACACTTACCCCATGTAATACCCTAGCATCGAACAGCCAACCAAGCTATTATGTACGTAAAACTAACTCGCACTTCCAAACTTTCGTTGTTTTCAACAATAACGAAAAAGAAAAGAAAAAGGAAATTCCAATCCCCAAATCTCAAAAATTCAGATAAAAAAACTGTGAGGAAGCTAGAATTACCACACACAACGCACACACACACACAGAGGATGACACGGATAGCATACAAAAACGGCAGAGAGAGATATTTTGGACATGAATTCCGGGATGCCAAAACCGCGAGGGGCGGAGCCAGCGATGTCGATGGAAAGCTTGACCGGAGCAAGCACCACCTTCATCGGGAATTCGAGAATATCCTTAATCAGCTGGTCTCCATGGCGCTCCATGAACAATTTAAAGCCATTCACCGGAATACGTCTATTTCGAGGCATTTTTTGGCCAATGAAATTGCAAGATCGAAGCGAATTTGAGCACTCCGTCTGTGGAAGAGTGGCAGTAGAAGAAGTAGAAGAAAAGACGCAGTGAGGATAATGAGTGCCTTCTGGTGATAGATATTTGACCGATGCACCTTCTTAAAAGAACCATTTCAAAAATTGCACCCCAACTTGCAACTATTTGCAGATTTGATCCACTAACCCCTACAATTAGACATGGCCAAAACTCGGGCCGTCCCGGCCCGGCGGGCCACCAGGTTGGGTTTCATGGACCCTGAACCGCACGGACCTATACTTGTGCCGGGTCCATGTCGGGTCAAGGCCGGGTCGTTATTTTTAAATAAAAAAATATAAAATAATATATAAAAAGTTAAAAAATAAAAAGAAACGGGTCATCGGCTTGGGCCAGGGTCATGAAATAATGATCCTGAAATGGCCTGTCGAAAATCCAGTCCGAGCTCGGACCCATGATCAACGAGTTTGATCGGGCCGCACGGGCCGTGGCCACGTCTACCTACAATCCCTCTGGAAATTCGGTTGATATGGCAAAGTCATAATAAATAAATCAATTAATATTAAATTCTTGTATGTGATGATATGAGATATTATATCAGGTCGTAAATGACCTAACGAGCAATCCGATCGAACTAGGTGAACCGACAAGTAGGTTAGACAACAAGACCAGAGGTCGACAAAGTATCAAGTCGATGATAACCTCACAGATTAGATAACTCACCAACAAGTTGAGCTAAGGCTCTCGGTTAGCTTAATGGAAACTCGATGTTGAGGTCTGCAGGTCGGCGTACAACCTAAGAGATAGACTTATCCGTTGAAGTTTGGAGCAACTTGGTTCAAGGGAATCCGAGCTGGTAGAACAATTACACCACCTAATGAGGTAGATCACTGTGAACACATCACATATTAGATAGGGAAAATAATTAAGATAATAAGAACACATGGATATGACCACGTGGCCTAACAAAATGAGCAGTCCTGGCACCCGGGCAGTACGAACAAGTAGCTCGGGCACAAGGGCAGCCCACTCGGGCAATCTTGGGCAAAAATGTAACACCTCTATATAAAGATGTAAGGTATGATCATTTACACTCTAAACACTCTTAGATACACAAAACTATATACAGTTCATATTGTTCATCATCTTCTCCATCACTATTTACTGACTTGAGCGTTGGAGCTTTTACGTCGGGACACCCCCTGCCCGTAGTTGTTTTGCAGGTCTTTCTACCGGTCAGGAGCACATCCAAAGTCATTCAACCTAGTCGAGGTCGTTTACACTACAGCGTCGTCTGTGAGACTTTCGTTCATAAACCTTCAAGCACCACTGTTAATGGCGAACGAAATCTCAGGAAAAATCTGGAACCCCGCATCGACCAGGTGTAAGTCTTTATTCGTTCAATTGGAACAGGCCCACCACCGGGCTTTTCGAGGTTGATTTTGACGTTGATAACCCTATTCCCAACCCATCAGGTCTCGGAGGTTCTTTGGCGTCCCCAACAATAGTTGGAGGCCCAATTGTCCAATCACAAGGCAGATCGGGCACAGAGATCGTCCCAGTAGCCCCGGTTTAGCCAGATCCACTCCAGGTCGATAGGATGGGACCACCAGCAATCGGAGCTGCACCACCAAACCAGCAGGTCATCACGTTCATAAGAGAGAAGATCAGTAAGATGATTGCGGAGATCGTCGCCGCTAGGCGTGTTCAGTCGCATTTGTCGAGCGCGATAAACCCTACTGCAACGACAAAAATGGAGGGCGTCGAGATTTCCAACAGCTCGGCCTTTGGAGCTCAGCGGGACATGTGTGTGGAGAGGATTGCAGACAAAAGTGGAGGAGAAGCGAGTTGTGAGAATCTAGACATTACAGAAACATCACTTATTACATAAACACTTGCCAGTTGCCATACCAAACAGAATACAATCTATACCTAAATAAAGAGAGATAGAGAATGTAGATCTTTCATTTTTATTTCATGCATAGAATATCAAGATGTCATTTTCAGAACTTCTTGCCAAAATAAAATCTTACGCATTTCATAAAACTAATTATAAATTGATAATTCATACACATATAATATTGAATTTTACGTTTATTAAACATAAAAATATCATTAGTTTCTTAGTTCATAATATATTTATTTGCATTGTTTGATTTATTTATTTTTATAACAAAATTATATAAAAAAATACTCCAAATATTGGCATGATAAATTTGAAAGGAATTAAACAAATAACTCAAGGATAAACGATGTGCAACTTGTTAATATATATCTCCGGTTCCCCTTATATATAATTTGAGAATGCCAAGAGTAACAGACTCACATATTTATTTGTATGTTTATTAGACGAAAATTCATGCTTTCATACTGCCACATACACAGTTGGATATTACTAATTAGACTTGTATGGTTAGCATAAAATATTTTATATTCCTTTTGTTACATTATCATATATTACATTTAGTTTTCTTATTCAATTCCTATATCAGTTACTAAAAATGTGTTCCTATTTTCTAAAATCTCATNCATAAAATAGTTACTTTAATTTTAAAATATATAAATTAAGTATGGACATTAAAAAAAATCTAAAAAATATGTCTCAACTCAAATATGATTATAAAGAGGCATTCGTTATTAGATGTTGCAAACGAAAAATATAAATGAAAATTACATTTAAAAATAATAAAAATAATCACTATATTTCATGAAATTTAAAAAGTTTACAATAATTCACATTAATTTATGTTTTAAATTATTGAATATTATAAAGTTGAAGATACTTGAAACAATAATAGATGAGGTATATTAATATAAAATAAAATTATAATATAATCAAACTTGAAAAAAGTAAAAAAAAAAATTAAATTCAAATCAAATTTATAGAGTTGTTATAATATGTATTCAATATATCTATAATATAGTATATATTTTTTGAATATATTATATATATAGTGTTTATTCAATATATATATACACATAAATGTTACTAACCCAATTATCATTTTGATAAATCGAGTATAAAACACATGTATTATTAATCAACTCTGTTAATTATTTAGTTAATGGTTGTATATTTATTATTATTATTATTTTTTATCATTTGAACATTTTACTTCTTTCGTTCACTACAAGTATTTTTATCATACACTCCGTGTAGTGCAGCAGTATCTTCCTACTTCTATACAAATTCCACTGGAGCAAGAATAAAAGTGGGTTGCGGACAATAGAAATAGCTTGCGAAGTAGAGTGTTATTCGAACCGAAACGGGCTGAGTAGTCATGTTCTAGCTTGTTTACCAAATGGCACATCTCGGCTCCGCACGAGTTCAAATCGTGAAAGCCTAACTCGACTCATTTAATAAAGTTAAAACCTTGAAAGAGCGCAAACATAAAATTGCCGTTCGAACAACTTCAATTCGCATATATATCATTTAAACCCATAAAAAAAAAAGAATGAGTTGTTTGTGAACAAGCTCGAGTCGTGATAAACGAGTTATATTAATTGTTCGAGCTCGGCTTATTTGAGTTAATTAACAAGCCGAGCTCCAAATTTAACAACTCGATCCGAATAACTAAACCATATTTGCAAATAACACAAACGAGGTTGTACTGCAATGGAACAAAAAATGCATTTGTGAACAATAAAAATGCAAAGATGCTTTAGTTATAGATGAGAGAAAACAGAGAAATTCCATTCTGGTTTGGGATTGGAGCATAATTCTTCTCCTTTTGGCCGGTTAAAAGATGCTCAATTTCTGTGCCAACAAGAAAAATAAAAATATATTGTACAAATGGTGGAAAAGTACCAAATCCTTCTAATTTACCAATTAGTTTTTTCTCCGAAAAATACCCCTCACGACGACCCCGAAATTCGCGGCGAGGTCACCGGAAATAGCGGCAGCAGCTTCGGCTCGGCTCCCCCCGCCGCTATTGCCCTCGGCGACGGATGGAAGTAGAATTTCTTCTCGGCGATCGCCCTGTCCTCGGGAGACGGCGCATCCTCGCTCGCCGGACTCAGGGCCAGCCCCGGAAAATCGAGCATGCTCGGCGACAGGAGCTCGGGCTTGCGCGGCGAGGGAATCGGGCCGCGGTGGGGGCCCGTCCCGAGTGTGTCGATCATGAGGCCGTTCTTGAGGCTGTTCCTCCTCTCGTAGAGCCTGAACCCCTGCCTCTTCTGCCCGGCGGTCTTGGCCGGCGGTATGCCGCTGGAGGCCCTGGAGGGTGGCCTGGCGGCGGTGAGCATCTGCACCACGTGCTTGAAAGTGGCGGCGTCGGCCTGGACGAAAGTGGTGGGACAGTTATTGGTGGCGGCGTCGTTAGATCTGGGGTTGGAGGAGGAGGAGGTGAGGGGCGGCGGAGCCGGCGGTCCGTTGCAATTGGCGGTGCTGACTCTCTCCGCCGGCAGATTTAATGAAGCGGTTTCCATTTTTCTTTTCACTGTTATTAATATTGAATTTCACCTGATTGAGAGAGAGAGAGAGAGAGAGAGAGAGAGAGAGAGAGAAAGGAGAAAGGAAGAAGAAAGCGGCTTTTGTAGGGTTGGGTGGAGTGTGGAGAAGAAGAGTTGAATTAAGGTGAACAAACAGAAAAAGAGCAGGTTGGTTTTATTGTGTTGCTTTTTGTTCTGTTCTGTTGTGTTTTTTTTCTTTTCTTTTTCTTTTTTTTTTCGGTTTGTCCAAGTTGAAATTACTTTCGCTCGCTAGACTAGACTTAGGCGCAATAATCATTTCTTTATCCTCTCGTGTCATTGTTTTTATTTTTTAAAGTTTTGTTTTATAAACAAATCAATATCCTTTAATTTAATTGTCGTTTGAGTATAAATATATATTATATATTTATTTAAATTTTAGCAACGTAGAGCATGACTTTACATTTTATATTTTTCAAATTAAAGCACGGATAAATCAATAAAGAACGGCAACTTTCACATTTAAAAACCAAACTAGTACATATCCCGGTGCACGGGACAGAGATATTAAATGAGTTATTTTCACACTTTTGTCCGTTTAAGTCTAAAAAAAATAGGGTTATTATCTATTTTTTATCTCTTTTAATCAAACAATATGGTTATTATAAGTTTTTTTTTTCAACATCTTTTAACCAACGTTGTTTTTTTAGCAGAACATTAAATATGAGCATGTTAGGGCAATCTTGTAAAATAATTAATATATTATCTTATTAAAATATTTATAGTAATAAAAATTTAATTTTAGCATATAAATTTATCCTTTGATATAAGAGAAAGTAACAGTTTTACTTATTGTTATTCACTATATAACATTTAATTATTATTTTATTATATAATAAAAAAGAATACTGTTAAATAGTGTAGTAGAATTGTTATAAAATTATAT
The DNA here is from genome assembly GCA_008636005.1 of Striga asiatica. NCBI lineage: Eukaryota > Viridiplantae > Streptophyta > Magnoliopsida > Lamiales > Orobanchaceae > Striga > Striga asiatica. The sequence goes on along the minus strand of BKCP01010515.1, from coordinate 1,603,979 downwards.
GAATTATTTTTTTACAATAGGGATTTAGTATCTTTTTATGATTTGATAATATAACTATAATATATTCTTAATGATACAACCTGAAATCGGATTACAAAATTTCAATACATAAATAATAAAATTTTTGATAAAAAGATAACAAAGAAATTTCAATTTCAATCTACAAAAAGTTTAAAACGATTTTATGAGATTTTGTTGACTAAACGGATTGTATGGGATAAAACAAATAGAAGATAAGAAAGAAATTTCAAATATACAAAAAATTGAAGCCGATTTTGGGAGATTTTTTTCCAGGAAAATCGATTGTATGGGAATAGTAATAGCATTAATTGAATCGCATAACATTAATTTCAATATAAAATAATTAAATAAAATGCATGCTAGAAATAATAATAGCATTAATTGCAGTTGACTTTTCGGATAATATTTGTAGTAAATAGGATCCTTTTTTATATAAGTATAGATGAAAAAATAAATAAAGTAAAAAAATTTCACCACATACAACTTATTGCATAAATTACATAAGAGTAAAGTTGGATTGAATTCAAACATAGTTTTTTGCAGGGGCGGACCGCATGGTCTGGGGCTTCTCCAGGATGGCCGCTTTTCCATCAGGACCGTGTACAAGGCGTTAACCAACTCCGGCTGCGATCTCGACTAGCCTCTCTAGAAAATTGTTTGGCGCACGGCGGCACCGCAACGAGCTTGACATTTTTTGTGGTTGGCTGCTAAAGGCCGACTGCTTACGAACACAGAACGTGTTAGGAGGCATTTATCCATCTCGGAAAATAGCGACTTTTGTGGCGAATGTGAGACGGTGTTGCACGTACTCCGAGATTGCCGATCACTAGGAGCCTATGGGATAGGCTGCACCCGACTGCGCATGTCCGTGGATTTTTCCAGCTGCCCCTACGAAGTTGGTTAATTACACCAGAACTTAGTGAGGCATCGAGTTGGCCCGGTGGATAACTGGGGGACTCTCTTCGTTATTGATGTATGGAGAATATGGAGGTGGTGGAATGATCAGGTTTTTAGCCAACGAGTCCTTAGCTGCGGCGTGCGATACGCTCGGAGGTTGTTCGTTTGGCCGAGCAGCGGCAGCTTACGCGTAGGTTGGCGCACCTCACCATGTTACTCGCATGATACGTTGGTCTCCGCCAGAGTCGGGGTGGGTTAAGCTTCATACCGATGGTGCTGTTGATATCTCCACGGGCCTCAGTAATGCCGGTGGGCTGCTTCGCGACGAGGTGGGAGTATGGATCGAAGGGTTCCTCATGAATATTGGGTATTGCACTATTACGGGGCCGAGCCTTCTTCCCTGACTTGGGATCGAGGCTTTCGAGGTATTATAGTCGAGGTAGATAGCAAATGTGTTACCCACCTGCTTCTCGGGCCCGAGGACAATCTCGGGGTTCATGCAACGGTTGTCGCAGCCATCTGTAGTATGGTCCAGCGGGATTGGAGAGTTAAGATCCAACATGTGCATAGGGAAGCGAATTTTGCAGCAGATCGTATGGCGAGTCTGGCGTCATCTTACCCGCTTGGAGTGCAGTGCGTTTCTTCACCTCCCGTCGGCATGGGACCCTGGCTTGATCACGACGTTATGATGGGTGTGTCTTACCCCCGCCGAGTTCCAGGCTAGCATTTACTTTTAGGCCTTCGGCCTCCTTTATTGTACAAAAAAAAAAAAAAACAAAAAAAAAAAAAAAAGAAACTCAAATTGAAAATATTGTTCCGTAGCATGGCAAAACTATTAACAAAAATTCTAGATCAAAATTTGATCAAGGTCAATTATATTTATATATGGTCACCTCATCAATGGAGGCATGAACCTCGAACTATATCTCGAAAGCGCCAAACTGTTAACAAAAAATCCAGATCAAAATTTGATCATGTCAATTATGTTTATTGGTCACCTCATCAATCGAGACATGAACCTCGAATTATATCTCGAAAGCTAGGTAAATCTGTCATTCAAAATCCTAAAATCCACTTATTTGTATATTAGGTGTGCGTTTTTCTTTGTTTTTCATTTTGTTAGTCCAACTTTATCTAACTTTAGTCTTCTTTATGGAGTTTCTTTTTGTTTTGCGGTTGTCTTCTTGATGGAGTTGTACCCCTTGGATTTCTCTCGAATTCTAAGGAGGTAAGTCCCGGTTATCTAGTTCCTAAGTCTCATTTGACACCTAATTTTACTCTTTTTGAGTTTTCGAGTTATAAAAGTGTTTGTCGTTTCGAAAAAAAAAAAAAAAACTATATATCGGTCGCTTTAAACTATAGATCATAAACATTCTAGAGGGTGTCCATTGCTATTTCGCCACATATTTGTTCATGCCGTTCAAATGTAGTCGTCAAATTTATGTTTAAAGTCATATTAAAAAAATATTATCAGACCCATCATTTAGTGGTCACCGAAATCTAAAATCGTGCCTCAAATAGCAAAAATATAGAAAATCTTGCCTCAAATTCCCAAGAATAACAAAAATATAAATTATAATTGAAGTGAACGTTGTTATTTATTTTGTAATTTTGACTTTTTTGAATTATTTTTCAAAAATTCAAATTAATGCCTTTAAAGATTTGAAAATCGTGCAGAGAATGTATAGGAGTTGCTATTTCTTGAAGCATTAAAACATCTCCATTTAGTCTTCCTTGATCACATCAGGAAAACTGTTAAAAAAATACTTTACTTTCTTAAAGTGAAAGTTTTATACTTTTCAAAACTAATTCAAAGTTCAAATATGAAGCATTGCCTTTTGGAGGTCAAACTTTGACACGTACCTTCATTTACCTACTCTAAACCTACGAAAAATTAAAGTAAAGTTTCATCCAACGCATGAAAAATTATTTTAGCGTATACAAAAGAAGACTAATTTACTTTTTTTTTTTTATTATTAAATATAAGTATATTTTAGGTGAGAGTTTTGTTTGGGAGACAGAATAAGTGAATCCTAGTCCGGCCGGCCACGGCTGACCTATTGTTATCCCGCATAATTAGTTCTTTATTGCACTCACAACTCACCTCCATTACACCAAATTCAATTCCCATTATTAATTAAACTATCACTAGTATCACTTCATTTAAAATTACTAGTCGGCCAGCTTTTAAGTGTTCTTTCTTTATTTTTAATAATATATATATATATACACACATACTGATTTTACATTTTATTTATGATGGATCCCATCTCTTTTATTTATAAAGTAAAAATTGAACTGAAAATATTACTACATTAGATCTAACTATTATAAACCCATATACTTTTCTTTCAAATGTACACATTTTACCTGAAAAAAATAACATTTATGGAACACATAAATGTTAAACATTTATGTACACATTTTCCCAAGGCTTTAAATGTCAAATTTGGTGGTTAGTAAGTAGTAACCCTATTCGTCTATTTATATTGTTTTGTATTTATGTGTCAATTTCTGGTTCAACTAGCAGCAGATAATGCATGTCATAGGCTGCCTAGCTACCATGTTTGGTGAGATAAAAAAAATAATTATATTTTCAGAATTTCCAAGATCCTCATTGTTAATGTTGTAGTTAATAACTGTAATCCCACAAATTTCATGTTTGGTGGGAAAAAAGAAATATATTTGCAGGATTTCCAAGATTCTCATTGTTAATGTTGTAATTATAATAACTGTAATTCTATCAATTTTATTTATTTATTCAGCAACCATTATTCTTCTTTTAAATAACAAATGAATATATAAACGCGTGTGGGTTGGCTAAAACACGCGTAGCTATAGAAAATACTTTCAAATATAGTAGTGAACAAAAGTAAACTGTATTAATTTAATTTTGTTGATTCGCTGCACGCACCAACACCAAATATCAAGAGATTTAAGATCTTCTTCTTGTGCTAACAGTAATAATCAAATTTAGTGAAAAAAGTTCAAAGTACTAAAGGAACAACGAGAAGGTTTGACGCACATGCAATAAAATAATTAGAAATTATTCTATTGGTGCTATATTTTATGTAGCACATGACTCAAAAGAAACACGGGACTCGAGAGATTTCATTTCANCTAGGTGCTTTTTGCTGCATGCAGGCTTGCAGCTATATCAAAACAAACAATTAATCATTAATAATAGACAATCGATATATATGAACGATTTCTTTCTTTTGAAAAAAAGAAATATTTATAGTTTTGTTATATTTCTTTTATCATACTTGAAGGTTGAACCTTTACACAACTATGTCTATGTATTTTGAGGCCTTTATTTGTGGTTTTATTATTTTGTGTTTGAGTTTTGTGTTAGCCTAATGTATATTATACATTTTTGAGAATTTAATCAGTAATTTATTCATGAGGAAGATGATTAATGACAAACCCTGATAGTCCAATGGTCATGTATTAGTCTACATAATCTATGTCTTTACTTGAAATTAACCTTTATTAAAAACATAAGATTTTTTATAATTATAATGATTATTGCAAGATTACTTCAATTGAATTATACATAATTGTTTAACAGTATATAAATAATAACTATAATAATTTGGCTTATGAAGATTGAAGATTCGTATCTTATTTTTCATTCTTTTCTTTTCATATATGAAAAGATGGATGTTTAACCCGTAGCAGGTGCTCGACAAAGATCTTCATGAATTATTCGAATTGAATATAGTTTTATGAATTTCCCCAAAAATGAAGAAAAAATGAAGATATTTTATCTCTCAATTAAAAGCAATAAGATTGACTAAATATGAAGAAAAATGAAGACTGCTTTCTCTCTCAAGTAAAAATAAAAAGATGAATCACATCGTCCATGAAAAAACAATAATTATGAAGATATCCTTTCACCATACACAAAATTCAACAATTTATTCTTCATGTAAGAAAAGATTTCACTCTAATGAAATTCTTCCCATAACCATAAAGATGTCATTTCAACATTCTCTTCACCTAGACATATCTAAGTGCTAGAAGAAAAGATCGATCGCCTAAATATAAAGATTGGGACACGATTCACAAACTAATGAAAGCTAGAATATCACACATCATAAATAACGTACAAGCTCGACTGCAAACTTTCCTTTTCTTGTAGAGCTTATTTCTCCAATCTGCAAAAATAAGGTGTCTATCTGGTTAGAAGGGCAAGCCACTTTGTAGATTAGTATATATCAGTCTGATGAATATTTATATTTTTGTTATTTGAAAATATTAAAAATGATTTCTTCTTTTTAGAAAAGCAAGGCATAAGGAGAAGGATTGAGATTTATATTGTAAGGAATAACCGGTAAATTGTTCTATTGAAAACGAAAACCATGATATCAGTCGAGATGTTTTGAGGCAAAAAGTAGTGAAATCTGGACTTTAACCAATTTTCCAGACAAATTATCATAAGCTATGGTAGCATAGCAAGGACAAATACTTATAACTTCAACTTGAAACTTGGAAATGCACGGGAAAGAAAAGCATATATACCATAGCAAAAGAAATGACACACCTTAAGTCTTCCCTTCCCGCTAACAGAGATGATGTCACCTGTCCTCAGAGTAGTGTTGTTTTTCATCACAGTAGCCCAGTTGACACGCACATCTCCTTTGCTAGATGCAAATTTGAAAAAAAAAAAGGAAGAAAAAAAAAGTAAGAGAAAAAGAAGAAATAAAGAGAGAAAAGGAAGTCAGGTCAATTTGCTTGTGCCACTGACTGGAAAACAGCACATTTATATGAAAATGTTGATTGCTAGGAAATAAAATGAAAACACAAAAGTAGTTAAAAGATCATTGAATGTTTTAGTTGCAAATAGAAAGTAACCCATGAATACTCCAAGGTTGCATTTGAGTGGGAAGGATTTGAAAGCTCTACAGATAAAATGAATTTGAAATCCAGCAGAACTCGGGAAGCAACTCGAAATAGGAGTTATGGATTTGGAATCCCACTACTATAGATATGATCTTTATTCAAACAACCTCAATTGACTTGCTATTATGGAAAAGGCATTATTTGGTTCAAATACAATTTAATTTGAATGGGACCCAATTGAAAATAGTGAATTGTTCAGTCTAATTGGTGCCATAAGTGCAGCATACCAAACGTATCATCAAACAAGGGAAGTGAATATGTCATACAGTTCAAATGTCAAGATAATGTTATAGGCCATAACGATAAAAAGACAATAAGATGGATTCATTAATTAAATGACATCAAAATCTTGAAAGGTAGATGGAACCATTTCATTCAACTGCAAAAATAAAAAATGGGTGTATTCTTGGCAAGCTACTTTAGAACTTCAACTAACAAATTGAAGTAAAACGAGAACATCCTCATATCGATTCTTCTTCCTTGATGTCAGTACACAAGAGATCATTGATAAGAATTGGCAGTTTATGCAAGGTTCCAATTTAAAGAACTTTCTTTCGCCAGCCCAAAATTCTTGGTGCAAATAGTCTTCTTTTCATTTTTGCTAATAATTTTAACATTAAGGAAAAAATAATACTTCTAGGGAAAGTGGTAGATGGAGCATGACATGGCATACCTTATCAAATCAGCCATTTTCGATCGTGAAATTTTGAAACCAGCACTAGCTATAGAATCAAGTCTTATTGATGCTTCAACAGTTTTCATGGTCTTGGTCCTGCAAGGATCGATGAACATAGAACCTCTGTTTATAATAACAGGTCTAATAGGTTATTTAATATCTTAAAAGAAAAATAAAGTAATGACCTCGGGGGCTGGTATTCAAGAGCAAGCAATGGAATCTTTTCACAGGTAACAGAAACACTCCTTACCTAATATTACAACATAGCAGATAAAAAATCATTGTTTTAATTTATATGCAACAAAATAAAAAAAGTGCATGACTGGGTCCCTCAAACACTCTTACTCAAGTTTATAAGCTCATTTTATTTCATGTAAACTCCTTTCTAATCAAGTTTCCAAACCATAAAGCAATTTTCTGCTATAGCCATGTCATGAACATCCTTTGAATATGTGGCTCGGTTCTGACTCGGGAAATTCAACAACAAAATAATATATTTGCCAGATGAAGACTGAAGAAAAAGTTTTTTTCATTTTAGAAACAAAATTGTACTAAAGACGCAGAGAGCAAATCCATAACAAGTCTCCATTTGGCTGCTCAGACACAAATAGTTCTATGCGTAGTACCATGCAGAATAACATGTCTACCTTGTCCAATGACGAGACAAGGAAGTCAACAAGTTCTGGAACAATAAGAATATGAGCCCCCTTTTCTCCCTACAACAGAAGTAATAACAGTTTACACAACACAAAAACTGAAGACAAAAATATACGATAGCTCTACTCAATATCCATTGTTTAGTAAAAGATAAAACATCTTATATGAACAAATGAGAAGTGCCAATTTCGAAAAAACAATATTCTTGTTTGAAGTTTCCGTAGGTGCACTAACATACCTAAAAATAAGAATATGCCAAATAATTGAAATGAAAGCTAAAAGTATATCAAGAATGGAGGATCTACTGAAAAATCATACCTGCAATATAATGTCTCCCAGCTTATCCCTCACAATCCCAGTGCCTAGGATTGCCCCAAGGAAGTCACCATGAGAACATGATTCAAAACTAAAGTTCCCTGAGATACTGCCACATCGAACCACCTCAACATGAGAAATAACAACAGTAGGTTGGTTCACAGGCTTTTATATTTCACTACACAAAAAGTTTTTTTAGGTATGTGGAACTAATATTGACCTTAGTGCTGCAATAATATCCGGATCAGATGTCAATATGTCTGGATGTCCAACTGACAGCCGGCAACGCTCGGCCTTCAAATTTTTGGATGGAAAATCTTTTTAATGGCAAGATAAGTTAAAATGTTACAGAATCAGGAAAAAGAGACATTATAGAATCTTGACCTCTGGATATCCTCCCTGAACTACCATTTTGATCTGCGTAAACTTCTCTAATGCTTGCATCGATTCTTTCAATACAAGTGGTGTGAGAAAGTCGGTATGTAAAACTTCCTGCCTTAATGACGCCCGATTTGCCTAAGAAACACATTAAGCCATTATTAACTTACAACCCAAAATTAGAACGTACAGAAGTAAATAAATATAAGTGAAAGGAAATACAAAAAGAAAGGGGAAATTGTGTGTAGATCACGTACGGAAATAGTACTATAATCAATAACTAGAAAAAGATATATACCATATCAAGAATTCTCTTGACATCCTCAATTGTATCCTTGTTCCCAACGCCTTTGACCAAAACAGGGGCTCCACCTTTTACAGCGGTCACTGGGGTGCAAATGCCCAAAGCTGAGCATCAACAACTGTGAAAGTCACCAACCATAACCGTAACAATATTTTGCACCAAACTAGACTAGTTTTACAAAACCTGCCCGAGGAAAACTAAAGTGGGCATTGAGCATCATCGCTTTTGGTTCACGTCAAATAGCAGAACCAAGGCAGCAAATTTATTCAATGATTCACAAAAAGATAACCACAAGCAGCAGTTGATCGGCTGAATATGCATTACAGTTTCTTTATTGTGGTTTAATCCTTGCACAAATGTACAAATATAACAACCAGTGACAAATTGACGTCAATCACTTGCATTTTTTCCATCCATTACACCTGCCTCGAATTATTGAACCAAAATCACACAACCGAAGATTCAAGAATCTTCCAACATACGGACGGTTCCATACATGGAACAAAAAACGAAGTGTTAATTTTTTCTCAGGAAGTGAAATTTATGCGAATCGCAAGGGAAAAGGGATGGTGAAACGTACATACAATTATACAAATGAACAGACATTGAATGTAAACAACGGACCTGAAGAGGTGAAAGGGGCGGAAAGGGGGAGGATTCTGAGGCCACTGAGCTTGGTTCTGAGGCTTGTAGAACGATAGGCGGGTTGAAGAAATGAGTGAACTCCCGTACGAACGAAAGCTTGTGAAGCTAAGCCAGTGGCAGCCATGGCCGATTATCATTGTGCCACGGGCTTCTCGTCTTTAATACTTTTCCGGCGCAAGCGGGCCTGGGTCATTTGCGGGTCTATATTAAATTTAATTCGGTCGTGTACGACTGTACGCATAGCTAATTGGGGCTCATTATATAAAAATATTTTGTTTTCAAATTTATTAAATAAAGTGGATTAATTTATAATAATGTTTTTGAATAAATTGAGTTAATTTGAGAATAAAGTTGACTCAGTGGAGAATTAAGGCGTTTTTATTTAAATAATATTTAAGAGAGAAACGATTGAAAGTGATTAGTTAAACCATGTGAATGGAGGAACATTGAATTTAAAGTTATGAAAATAATTGATTGATATTATTTAATTATATTGATATTATTGAAGATAACTAATTTGGATAAATTTGATTAAAAAGTTATAAAATTATCTGATTGGTCAAAACATGGAATTTTTGTAGCCTAGGGGAAAAACTAAAAGAAGGAATTATAATTTTTGAAGTTGTTCAATCTCACAAGGCATTAACTTTTGCCAAAAAAAGTATGTTTTGAATATATTGACTGACACTGGTATCTTGATTCTAAACCTGCAAACTCACCAATGGACTCTATTCTAAAGCTCACCTATGTTTATACTAACAACTCCGAGTTAGTAGATGTAACTGCTTACAAACAACTTATATGTAAGCTACTTTATCAATTACTAGACTCGATCTTTCTTATTTTATACAAGCACTTAGTCAACACATGGCCGCACCTACATAACATCTTACAGCAACACATAGGGTGCTCAGGTATCTAAAAAACATAGTTGGCCAAGGTATTTTCTATCTCAGAGATTCTTCATTATCATTGCATGCATTTTCAGATAGTGACATTACTATCTGAAAAACATTACTAGTTATGCATTTTTTCTTGGTTTTTCATTAGTTTCATGAAAATCTAAGAAGCAACAACTGTCAGTAGATCTTATGCCGAATCTGAGTATAGAACACTTGCATCCACCACATGTGAGGCACAATGGATGTTATATTTACTTGATCTGCAAATTCTCATTCATTCACTGTTACATTTTTCAGATAGTAGATTTACAGTAGCCTTAGCAAATAATCCAGTCCACCATGAGAGAACAAAGCATATTGAGATTGACTGTCACCTGTTCGAGAGGAACTCTCCAAAGGCATCATTAGTTTGCAGTTTGTACCATCTCAAGAACATGTTGCAGACATCCTCACAAAACTACTAGGAGTTCAAGCGTTCAAACAAAATATCTCCAAAGATCCTCTTGCTGGGGTGTTGGAATAATATATTTGCTTTTATTATTCTAGGCTTTTGCCTTGTGAAACGCTTTCAGTATAAGTAGTAGCATTTTAACATTACCATTGTACTTGATATAAATAGCAACAATACAAATCTGCTCTACAGATTCTATCATAATTCTCTCTTTTTTCTCTTGCTTAATGATTCTCTCCTACAGTCAAGGAACAAACAAGAACACCTACAGTACACGAATAAAGAGCAGCAATAGTAGGAACATAACAAAAAAAATAACCAATAGTAACACCATAAACTAACATAATTGCTTAGATATCAAGAATGAGATAAGATTACAATAGTGTACCTTTCATCACTGGTAAAAGACTAAATTGTTTTTGTATAAGCTATTGTACACAGGGAGCAAGGCCTGAGAAGAGACTGAAGACTTTTAATAACCTTCTTCCCTCTTTCCCAGAAGATTCCTTATTCCTCCCGCTTTAAACCGAAACGAGTAGTCTAAAAGTCTAAATATATAAAGACGGATTATGATACATATGCGTGTGACATGTCTATATAGATATATATATCCTTACCCTGTTATTCCACATCTTCTAATATGTTCATTCGAAAAGTTTACATGTTTATTCCACAGACCTCTTAGAGCTGAGGACCCGATATCGAGCCATGGCTTTGCAGGCCCACTGAAATGCACAACAGCTGCAGCTTCTAGCATTTGTTTGTCTGTTTCTGGGTACCGATAGCCCAAACCAGCTAGGTGCCATGAAGGATCAATACGTTGAACGTGTTTTTCAAATGCAAGCAAGGCAGGTGGAAGTGCTCCAGGATGCCATAATTCAAAACCAGAGTTAAGGCTCTGCAGAAAGTAAGAGTTCATGTAAAT